>CM024755.1:175510540-175622360 GCA_014218235.1 Colocasia esculenta
AAAATAATGAACCTTCGTTCTTCAAGAAACTACATCATTTCTTATTCAGATAAAGACCAAGAAATAAAACATAAGAACAAGAATAGAATACATAAAACATACTCAACCCTTTACAACAAATCTTGGATTATGATTAATATAACTCAAAATTATATACTTCTGAGGCAATAAAAAATTAAGCAGGAATGCTAATTTCACCTGATTAAGTGTACGATGCAGATGAATAGTTGAAGATTGCTCACAGTGAAAACTAACAATATCAGTCCCAGCCTTGATAAATTATGGAATTCTCTATTCAAATTCCACAATTTTCTGCAGGAAATATATTGCATCTCAGGAACTTTAGGATTAAAACTCAAAAAATATTAAAATAAAATATTGTAGAACATATAGTCACAGATGATACAAAGCATAAAACTGAGTAATACCAGATGCACATCTAATGGAAGATCTGTCACCGCATCAACTACAAGAGGTTCAACAGACTTCATATTGCATTTTTTTCCCCAACAAAAATCATACAAAGTCATTTATGGAAATTTCAAAAAACTAAAATCTATTATGGGTTTACCATTTATTTTAGTCAATTCGGAAGTGTATTGGGTCAAAATTTTAGAAATTAACAGACCTTTATCTAACCTTTCTTTGATATGGAAGTGACCAGACCTTTTATTATTTAGCAGACCTTTAATTGCTGAATTTTAAATTATGAATAAGAATATTAGAAAATGTAAGAAATGTCGTACTCAAAACTGTTTAAGTGAAAGGTTATACAGCAACTAAGAACCTAAGAAAGAAAGGACAACAAGAGAAAGAAATGCTTACCAAAGAGAAAACGATTAGCTGGTATTTGATATATATTCATACACTAGGAGACTCTCAGGCCCCTCAATGCTGCAACTCAGAAGCTTTACAAGGTTCTTGTGTTGTAGTTTACTAATCAGGTTCACTTCATTGAAGAGCTTCCTGTCACAGAACCACCATTAGAAAGGAAAACATTGTTAAAATCAAAATTGCGAGTACAAAAGAACATTCAAATGATCAAAATGAAAGGAACATATCTTACAGTGTAAACTGTGAATTTAGTGTAGATGCTGTGAAAATAACTAGATGTTTACTATTGCAAGCTGGGGACTATCTATAGATAAAAATTGTTTACCTCTGTTCACTAAATTTTGCATTAGTGAGAACCTACTATAGCAACAATCAAAATAATTTTAATATGTTTGAAATCTATTAGATCACTATGTGCTTTATATAAACACCAAACAAACATTCTGAAATAATTATCACTAAGGGTCAATAGGATTCTAACCAACTGAAGGCAAGAGAATCCAAACCCCTCTTTCAAGCATTTATTATATATAATGAACACCACATGAGACGGAATCATGTAACATTTAATTGAGGTGCACTGTTTAGCAGGTTTACTTAAGGTACGCTGTTTATCAGATTTAATTAAGGTATTGAGGTGCACTGTTTAGCAAGTTTAATTAAGGTGCACTGTTTGAAGACATGATAATTAACTGGGCATATGAACATGTTCACGTAGTTCATATTTACAGTCCACCAAACTAAGTTCAAGATATAGATGATGATGAATTTGTTGGCCTCAGATTATGATAAATATGCATATCACACACGCACATGGAAGGTAACACAACTAAGCATCCATCCTAGAAAATATGACATAGACATTATTTCAGCAGGGGTTGCTGGAATGTGAACCGGTCCTACATGCATTAATCAATTCAAGTGCCCTCCATCATCACAACCCAGTTGCCTTAGAGACCGTCCACCTACGCCAAGCATGCATTAAGAAGTTGATCAATCTCCAATTTGGCTCTAACCGTTAGATATAAGTATGGTGAAGATCTAATGGTGTTTTTATTCCAATCAATATTTGGTTAAGATCAAACTAGTGAATCACTACAAACAAACATAGTCTATAGTAACGGTTTATATTTACTGTTTGAAATTTCGTAAGATTAAATTAATCAGTCATTACATTTTTATTTTTGAGTGTCAATTTTGTGAATTTTTAATATATATAAGGTGACAAATTTTTTATTAAAATAAAAAGATATGTATAAACCATAAGTTATAACCACCAACCCCCCCCGCCCCCAAATCTCGCCCACAACCCCCATCATCCACGACACCCTCACCCTCTGCTCCCTTTCCCAGTTCCCATTCTTGCTCTCTCGTCTCTTCCCTTCTTTCACAAAAAGCAACCCCCATTTTGGCATTTCTGATCGTGGGATCCCGCTGGCCGCTTGGACGAAGGGCAACGCTCTCGAGCCGCCGCCAAGCCCCCTCCTCACCACCGCCGTGGCCTTCCTCCCACCTGCGGCAGTGGCCACGTCTCCCGCCCCTGCCTCTGCCTCCGCCTCAAGGTCGCCCGCCGCCCCCGTGTGGTCATGGTCGCATCTCCCCGACGGCGGCTTCCCCCTCTGGTGAGATGGACGCGGACGACAGGGTGGCCTTGGAGCGGTGCTTTACGGCGGCCCCCGCCTCGTCATCATCGGTGAGAGCTCAGTGTGTGTGTGTTCTTGTTTTTTTTTCTAGTTTTTTTTTTGGGGTTTTTGGTTGTGCTGGTGGTGACTGGCGAGGTAGATCTGGTAGAGCAGAGTCTTCTTTGTTTGTCTTTTTTTTTTTTTTGGTTTGTTCTGATCGCTCTTGAGCTTCGCCTACTTCCTCCTCCCTCTCCACACTCTCGCGTGGCAGATCAGGGAATATCAGATACAAAGAAAGCCAGAAAGATGGAGAAAGCCACGGGTGACTCCAAGCAAAGCAGCGGCTGACGAGCAGAGCAATTGGTGCCTTTGAGTGTCGTTAGCATCGTCACAGGTGGGCAGTCCTCCCTCCCTCTCTGTATTAATGATTCTTTTTCCGATGCTTGTGATTCCATCTACCATCTATAAGGAGAACTGCAAAGATTTTATATCAGTTACTCTCGTATATTTCTTTTACTTTCTTTTTAAGATGTGTTTATTAAATACTTGTCATCCTTTGATTTTAATATTTTTTCTCTCTTGCTTGATAAATTCTCTGTTGTCGATTTGTTGCAGATGAGAAGACGACGAGATCCAAAGGGCTTCATTCGACGGATTTTTACAATCAAGCTGAAATGAGTGAAACCCGAACACTCTGTTTCTCTTGTTCATTTCGAACATTAGAGTTTTTATTTTTTTCTTTCTGCTGAAAGGGAACTTTAGATTTTTATTTTTTTCTACTGTTTTGTGAGGTAAGAACCGTTTGCATGATCCTTTTTCTGTTTTATTGCAATAAAAATCATAACTGTAGGCATACCTCTCCTCCATGGAGAAGTATGAACCATCATATTCAATTACTATGTAGCTTGTACCTTAATTTGAACATCATGTAAATGAGATAGTTACAAGAGGAAACTAGGTTGTATAATGCTGAGAAGAGAAAGATTATGTTCCTAGAAGGAAACTAATGTATGCATTTGGTTATTTCTATTCATTTTTATTTGAGAAACGATCGTCCATGAAACTTCTGCCATGACGTCCTATCAGCTACGGTTGCCATATCTTCTAGCATACCATATCTGGTGACACTGATCCACAATTCCATGTGGGAAATGTTGTCATGGGATTGCATTCTTTTCTCTTTATTTAGTTTATTTTCAAGATACGAAACTGTTAGCTTTTCATCTGCATATCAAATTTGATTTTGCACATACCCTCTCTTTCTGCAGTAAATTCCAAGGAACTTCATCTGCATTTATATTTCAGGTCCTAATGGCAGCCCTTATAATAGAAAGTGCGATGTCTATAGCTTTGGCATCTGCTTATGGAAGATATACTGCTGTGACATGCCATATCCTGATCTCAGCTTCTCAGAGTTACATCGGCAGTTGTTCGTTAGACGGCCGCATTTACTTGTTTCATGGTGGTGATCCTTCACTAAGACATAAAATAACTCTCTTGAACTTACAGAACTTGAGGCCTGAGATACCACAATGATGTCCAAATTCATTGGCAAATGTGATGAAGAGGTGATGAGATGGAAATCCAGATAAACGACCGGAGATGGACGAGGTAGTGTCCATGTTATTCGCTCGCTGGAAGTTTCAGATTTGCATGGTCATGAAGCAAACCCTTCATGGAAGTTCGTTGTAGAGTTCTTTTGCCAGGCAAAAATATGTTAGAAACAAGCTCCTGGCGAGTTAATTGCTTATATCCTATCTCAATGGGAGTAGGGCGTGGCATTTTTGAACTGGCCAGGAATGCTTTGGTGTTGGGTATACGAAATGGATAATTTTTTATGGTGCAAGGGTAGACTTCCTCAGGGACATTTGGTTTGGAGGTGCACCAACAACTGCTTACTGGTCTGTTTGAGGGGCAAGTGCTAGTGAAGGATGTTATTAATAATCCTAATCATGATGCTTGGAGTTTCTTGCCCTTGGACAACCCTGTTATTGTTGCTGTTCGGAGTTATTGCTTATCCTCAGGTAATGAGTACTATGATTTTTCTCTATAGACATTTCTGATAAGGATCTGTAGTTAAAATTCCCCTCTGATGAGAACCTATAATTAATTTGTCCATATATATATATCCCTTTAATCTCATCTGTTTATTAAGAGTGAAATTGCAGGAAAATTTTGAGATTATCTGTCATATATCTGGTGTTATCAGTTTCAAACTAATTTGAGTATTGCTAGCCAGATTAAAACTGTGTTGCAACAATTCTCTCAGAAAAGACCGCATCATTTTACTTGTTTGTACTTGTTCATGGCTTAATTTGGTCTATATATATGGAAGGCTATGTGTTCTAAAAAATTTGGTGAGATATATATGGACTAACCCTCGTATCTCCTTTCAGCGGATAGTCTCAGATTTGCAGGTGGTGTTTCAGAGCAAGCATTTCAAGGGTGACTTGACTAATGTAGATATATAGAAGCCTCATAGCTACGCTGGGCCTTCAAGCCTCATAGCTACGCTCCGCACATCTCATCCAACTGTGTAATGTACATATTTTATTTTTCAACTAATGCCTATTTGTTTATGGAATATTCAGTTAAAGAATTGCCATTATGTTTTAGTAACTGACTCTAGGATGGAAGCTAGGAGTCCTTGTGATCAGTGTCTCCATACTTGTCCTTTGATAAAAATTAGGACTCAATGCAAGTATAACCAATAATCCAATTCAAGGTTTTGGTTGCATGAAACACTACGCCCAATGGGCTTTCATGGCTGTCAGTTTTAATTGCATCATGCGATCATATCACTTATTTTTTATGAAGCTCTTTGGTTTCAATTTTATGCTGCATTTTTGACTGAGTGGGTACTAACATTATTGCAAAATTTGGCAACTCATGTGTCTTGCAGATCTGGAGTTTGATTATAGCGATCCTCTTGATTCAGTTGCATGGATCAATGCTGTTGTTATGTCAAAGTTTAATTGTAAGGAGATTGTTCCTGTTAACTGAGCATTGACTAATGTTTCTCTTTTGTTTACCCATCCCCTTCTGCAATGTGACAATGTAAGTTTTTATCTACGTTCACCTTTTTTAATGTTGACTGTCACTATTCAGAAAAAGAAGAGCAATATTGACTTATTTCCTATTTTCATGTTATGATCACACATTATTTCTAATGGTATTAGAGTTTCAGTATATGTTAGAAGGGTGGTGAGAGCATGCAGTGAAGGATCATCAAGGGCTCGCGAGCCATGAACAAGTATCGACTTTCAACAGGAGCATTTTGGGGAGGAAATCAACCTGTTCAGCTGCTACATTGCCAGTTTTTTGAAACTTATTTTGAGATCAAATTTTTTTTGTTGGCCATGTATCAACTTGACCAAATGATTGATGAACAATGTCTTTTCGTACATATGACAAAAACTTTTGTGAATATTTCTTATGCAATGGATAGAATGATGATTATCAGTATTATCTTTTCTTGTGGTTGACAAGTGATGCATGTATAGGTGGATCAATGATGGATGTATGATCGGATATAATGTAGGCGAATTATATAAAATTATGTATTATCATAAAATGTATTTTGTGAGACGGATGAAAATTGATAGTAAAAGTGAATAGATTTATCACTATAGCTATGAAATATTTATAGATATTGTTGTTATAATAAAAATTGTTACGGTTAAATTCTTACAGTTCAAAAGTGTAACAATTACAAATAAAAAAGAATGAATAGTTACAGATTTATATACATTTGCTTATGGTTATTTTGCGTAAGTATAAAGATTTACACTTACGGTTTAAAATCGATGGTAACACTTACATTTGACAAAACCGTAGCTAGATCTATAGCATCGGTTGCTACGCTATCGCTTTATGATCGTAAGTAATTTCGTAAGTACAAGTCTTTACTTACGAAATTGTATGTAACACTTACGGTTTTTTTGCCGTAAGTACAGTCCAATTTTGTTGTAGTGAATCTATTATATCAATCAAAATCTAATTATTAGGTTTCATCTAATCTAAAATTCGATCATTAGATTTGCTCTCGATCTATGTATACTTGATCAGTTGGGTTTGTTGCCAACCTAAAATAATATGATCAAGATCCCTATGTTGGATTTACTCCGGGTCCAAATCCTAATAGCTGGATTTATGTTTGAACGAAATGTGACAGTTGGATTCATCATCGATATTCATCTGATCAAAGATCCAATCGTTGAATTTACTGTCAATCAGAATCCGACTGTTAGATTTAATCCCGATCTAAAATTTGATTTTTGAATTCACTTTCAATCTATATATATCTAATCAATTAGATTTGCTGTCAATCTATAAAAATCTAATCACGATTCACACATTGGATTTGTTACAGATCTAAATCATGATCGTTGGATTTAAGTTTGATCAGAGTTTGACAGTCGAATTCGCCCCCGATCTAAATCTGATCAAGATCTAATCATTGAACATATTGTCAATCAAAATCCAACTATTGGATTTCATCTTGATCAAAAATCGGTCTGTCAGATTCGCTCTCAATCTAAAATCTAATCGATGAGCTACATAATATTAAATAAATATAATTAATATATCATATATGAAATATAAATATTAAATATTATTATTGAATATATAATAAATAAAATATAATATTTTGAAACATAATGTTTTATCACAGTAATTCACTAAACAAAATAAATATATTTACAAATATGTAAATATAATGTTTTATATAATATATATAGAAAAATGCTGGGGTGCGGCGGTGCGGCCCCGCCGCACCCCAACGCAGCCGCTGGATCACATCCAGCGGCTGCAAAAAAAAAAAAAAAACAAAAAAAAAAAAATGGGCAGGAGCGCTACCGCTGGATGGTGATCCAGCAGCACCGCCGTACCCCAGCATCCCCATATATATATATATATATCAACTAAACAAAAAATGTAACTTATAAATTATATTATATATATTGTCTTTTGTGTTTATTTTATTTATATAATAATTATATATAATATAATATATATATTTGAATAATGCAAATAATTATATCTATAATATACCTAAACTACCATAATATACATAAAATAGGTAATCGTTAGCAACAATGGTTAATAAAAGCTAAGTAAAAATAACATATAATATACTTATATATTTAATAAACTAAAAGTGTAACTAATGAATTTGTATTTGTCTTATTTATTTTATTAAAATAATATATATACTATATATAGATAACTATATCTATAATATAACTAAACTACTAATAAACAATATAACTAATAGTTAGCAACATCGATTAATTAAGTAAAAATTGATCAGATCGCTGAACAGCGACAGATCAATGACGAAAACTTCTGTCGCCAATTAAGATCGAACAAATTCCATCATTGATCTGTCGTTGATTAGCGACGAAAAATTTAGTTGCCAATTCGCCACCAATCAGCGACAGATTAGCGATAGGAACTGTCCGTCGTAAAATGTCACCGCTAATTAGTGACGACTCAGGACGGAAAATATTCCTCGCAAATTCGACACTAATTAGCTACGGAACTTTGCGAGTAAATTTGTAGCAATTCTTAATTTTTAAATTGAGATAAACAATATTAATTAAAAGAAATGTGTATAAATTGAAACCCATTAAATAAAAATAAGTAATGGGCTTTCATTAATAGCTCATACATGAATTAGTGGGTCACAAAGCAAAAGCCCAATGATGGATTGGAGATAAATAGACATAAATTCGTGACTAAATTATTAATAAATTAAAAAGAGATAAGATAATCACTAATTTGACTCATAAATATCCTAAAAAGAGTCCTAACCCCCATCCTAACCTCTTGGCCATGGATCTAGAGCCCACCCCTTATCAAATGGAATGATAATTACTAGGAAAATGCTAGATAATTATGGGAATTTCAGAGTTGGAAAAGAGGGAAGAGTTTTATGTGTTTAATTAACCCTAAACATACAAATACAACTCCATTTCATCCCTAGCCGACTCTATTGAACCCCTAGAGCTTGGAGGTCATGGGAAGAAGGCTTTGGACGAGGGAATCGAGGAGGAGGAGGCTAGGACCAAGAGCTTCTTTACGTTCTTCACATCTCTTGCCCTAGGAACTAAAGCACTCAAAGGTAGGCAATCTCTCAAGCAAAAAAAAAAAAATCGACTCTAGACGGACCATGATCCAAGCATCAAAAGCCCCATGTTTGCCCCAATTTCATCATGTCGTTTATGAGTATTTCATGCCCAAAGTTTTGCTGAGAACATGTGACCGACCCCTCATGTTCGCCCTAAATCTCTATTCATACTTGATGTCGTGGCATGAAACTTTTACTGTACATTCTACTTGATGTCAGGGATCTAATGATATCACTTTTCCCAATTTCTATCAAGTACTTTATTCGAATTAATCATTTTTCATCACTGTCTGATTTTGGTTCTTCGTGATGTACCATGTTCCTAGCATGATCAAACCATGATAAGAGTCTAATTACTCTTTACTGTTGATTCCTCTACAAGTCTAGTTTCATTAAAAATTGATCGTGATTTTCCATCTTGTATACGATTTAATATTGAATTTTAAAGACCCCTGTGTCAAGTCCTTTGAGGACTGGACCGCAACCCAAAGCAAACTAATGCACTTTTTGGGTTCGGGCTAGGTCTCTGAGAACGTGACGGCCCGACTGGTCGTGACAGGGGATAGCGTCGCGTCTTGAACGCGACAGCCAACTGCGTCGCGATTCTCCTATCCATACCGATAGCCCTGAACGTAACAGACCCTGACGTCGCGTTCATGGACCGATTGCCCTGGTCGCGATTGGAGACCCCGTCACGTTTCAGTGCATCAACCGATTGACTAGATCCGGTTCCCTTGAATGTGACCACCCTAACCATCGCGATTTGAATGCGACAAGTACCTACGTCGCGATTCACTATGTGTACCAGAAACCCTAATTTTCTTGAAAATCTTGCTAATCCATACTTTATTATTATGATTAAACCCATGTAATGCACTGTTATGATGATCCAAACGGCCTTAGTGTGTTCTCTCTTATTTTGGGTTCATGCCAGACCTCTTGTCTGTGTCTTGGCATGACTAGTGGGCGGATGTGACTTCTACCAGACTGCCGGCACACGACCTAGTGCTGTGCAACTATTACTATCGACTGTTTTACAAATATGTCTGTATTCTCATCTACTATCTCTTTACACATATTTGTTCACTTTCTCTCTACACTCTCGTCTCTTCGTCTACTATTCTCATCTATTCTTGGTACTCTATTTGGCCATACAATTGATTGTCTAAGACAACAAACATAACTATGCCAGTGCAATAGGGCCCGATCTGGTCCTGGGGAGAGCGCCCGAAGAGTGCCATTTCCTCGCGAGGGTAACGTGATCAGGGTGTGTACAGCATGCACTCAGCGCCATTTAAAACAATCACAATTTAATATATGACAATCAATCAATCACTATACTATATTCTCTCGGTTGATAAAATGATCGACCAATCGTTACATGCTATCGTTACTAGTGCACCGTTGTGCAACTTTACGTGCTATATCGTTACATGGCCAATCCATTATCATATTTGTTGTGCTATTTCCATGTGCTTGTGTTATCATTCTCTTGCCATCATTACTTTACTCTACATGACTATACTCTCTAGTTATTCTGCCTTATAAGATATTAATCACTTAAAGCATGCATGCTTACATGAGATATTAAGTCCTACTGAGCATTATCGCTCACCCTGCGCTATTTGTTATATGTGTTTCAGGTAAGTTGGATGATGATCTTACACACACCAACGGGAATGGACTGGAGTGATGAGTGACCTGGAGTCATAGCGACGGAGTGACCTTAGCATTATAGAATTTAGTTAGATATTTGCTTAGTTATCTTTCCCAATGTAATGATGTTATTGAGCCCTATGTTTTGGCTTAGAATTAGTGGTTGTAATTGTTTAGGTAATTTATCAATAAAATGAAGAGTTTATTACCAATATTGTTCATTAGTTGCTCTGATTTTTACGATGGTATGTGCAATTTACATTACCATACACTTTGCTCACGTCTCCCCAATTTATTCTGCTGCTAAATTGGCGGGGCGTGACAGTTGGTATCAGAGCCTAGGATGTCCTTATTAAGATATTTAAGTCTAGGATGTTCTAGGTGAACTGCCATGACACGTGTCTAAGTCAACCACCATACCTATGTGAGGATTGGGTAGAACCATGGTTAAGATCTAAATACATTTATATATATATATATATTTTATATATATATATATATATATATATGTTGTATCAACTTAATATTACTTTAGCACCCTAATACCAACCCTATTCTTGAAGGAACTCTTAATGGACGCTGAACGTACGCCACTGCAAGACGAGATGAGATCAACTCAAAAGCTAGTTCGGGCTTGTCGGCAAGCCGCCCAACTACTAGAAGGAGCCTTGAGGACGACCAAAAGGATTGGGAAAGTGACAAAAAAGAATGGAAAAGGAAGACACCAAGATAGAAAGAAGGCAAGCCCATAAAAGAAACGTAGTTGCTGTCATTGTAGTAAGCCGGGACATGTGAGGAATGTTGGCGAAGTGTTGGTGCATGTCTACGTTGTGGCAGTTTGGAGCATCGGATACAAGACTGCCCTCTTCTAAAGGAACCATCCACTAACACCAAAGATCTCAACTCTATGACAATAAAGAATCAGCTAAACGATGATAAGAGAACGATAAAGAAGAATACCATACAATTAGCTCTTCTTCGCAAGGGACGATGCCAGCACTGCAATAAGAGAGGTCACATATAATGGAGGAATGCTGAAGAAGGCAAGGAAAATGTTTGCGATGTGGCAGCCCAGACCATAAGATGAGAGACTGCCCACAATTCAAGGACCAACGTCAGGAGGAATCAAAACAACAAGACACACTTGAAGTATTGGCACAACGCTCTCCAAATCAAGAAGTGGGAACCGTGGGAGGCAACTCTGAACTTACAATTGATTAATATCTGTTAAGCATGAAACGACGACTCATATGTAACCGAAGTAGTCGTGGAATTTGGGGACCAAATTTTTTTAAAGTGGGGGAGGATGTAGTACCCCAGAAAATTCATAAATTAGAAAATATAGATAAATTAAATTTTTATCAATTAATAAAATCAAATTAGTTAAAAAGGTACGTACCATTATTGCATGCGTAAAAACCCAATAAAATTTCGTAAAAATAGTAGTTATACTTTAAATAATGTTCTTTAATGACCCATCAAGAAATTTGGGCAGAGAAAAATCATTTGGACTAAGTTTAAGAATTTATGCGACTTATTATCGTAATTAAGGAATAAGTCGAAAAACCTATTATTTTATGAGCCAAAGTGAATTAAAAATTTAAATAACCATGTGGGTAGACTTTAAATAATATGAATAGATGGACCATTATGGGAATTAGACCAATGAGTAATTTTGGCCCATGAATAAATTTTCTATTAAAAGATAATTAAAACTCATTAAGTAAATTAAGTATATGGGTTGTACAATTGAGCCATACATAAGTTATTGGGCCAAAAGAAAGAGCCCAAATAATGGATAAAGGTTAGAAATATTGTGATAAATGATACTAAATTAAATTTAAATAAAAAATTAATTGAATAAATATGATAAATAGATTTAAATTAGAATAAAGGGTGACTAAATAGAATTAAACTAAAACCCATTAAGATAAATTAGGAATGGGTTATGCTAATGGTCCAAACATGACTTAGTGGGCCCCATTATGAAGAACCCAACTTGGGATGAGAAGTAATTAAGTAAAATTCGCAATAAAAATAGTAATAATTAGTAAAGGGTTAAGATAAATATTAAATAACCCATATCTATCCCAAAAAGGAGCCCTAGACTTACCCAAACTCCTTACCCACAAAATTTCACCTCTCCCCCATCTTATTAGGTAGATAAAGGAGAGAAATAGGGAGATAATTATAAAAATCCAGAGTTTAATGGAAAGGAAGAGTTTTAGATAGGTAGGTCTCTATTAGCAACCCAATACACCTCCAAATTCGTCCCTACCAACCCATAGCTGATTGCTGAAGCCTTGGGGGATGAAGAGAGGAGCTGTGGACGAGAGGAGCAAGGAGAAAGGAGCTTGGAGCAAGAGGATTTCATCTTCTACCTCGTCTTAAACCCTAGGAATCTTTACAGCACAAAAAGGTAGGCAATCTCTCAAGCAAAAATCACATAACTTCGGGCATAGGTAGCCCATACATCTATCTTTGAAAGCCCTATGATTTCCCCAATTTTCGTTGTTCCACGAGGGAGTATTAAATGCCCTAATCTCTGTCATCTCCATATACCTGAACCTTCATGTTTACTTCCAAACCATGAATCTACTTGATCTCATGCCACGAAACTTTTATCATAGTTAATGCATGATGTTAAGGTTCTAATGATCCTATTTTCCCCAATTTCATCATGTATTCGATGCGATTTAAATCATTTTTCATGACTGTGCATGTTTTAGGTCACTGAAATGTAATCTGCTTAAAGCATGCCCAATCCTTGTGTATTTTCAAATTACTCATGCCTAATGATAGATCTACATGTCTACTTTTGTTTAAAACTAGTTTCATAATTTTTGGACCTTCGTGCGGTTTTATATGGATTTTAGAAGTGACCTATATCCACCATGGAAGGAAGGATCGACCTGAAAAGGGCTGTCTTTCCCCTTTCTGGGTCGGGCCGCCCTTCTGAAATCGTGATGGCCCGACCCGTCGCGATTCCAGAAGGGACGCGACCGGTTGGTCCGTCTCGTTATAAACGCGATGGCCTGCGCCGTCGCGGTTCTTTCCGGTCCCTGCCAGCCCGGCCGGTCCAGCAGGTCACGGCCGGACCACCCGTCGCGACATGGTCCCCGTCCCGATTTCAAGGATGCTGCTAGAAACCCTAATTTGCATACATACCCCTGCTATATATGTCATTTAACCTTTGTTTAAGCTTAATCATGCACTGTTATGAATGATATTAATCTAAATATTAAAATTTGATAATATTTGCATAAATTCAATTAAGTAAAAGTCATATGCACGATTATCCATGCTCTCACGATTTCTTTACACTTGCACACACTAAACATTCATGTTTGCCATAAGACCTTATAAAATTACTCAATAATGTATTTAGTAATTAAGTGTAATTATTTCACTTAAATCTCCTATTATTTTAAATAACACTTGTCTTCGTTTTATTCGCGTGATTTGTACACCGTGATCGCGTCCCCCTGCCTTCGAGCACTCGAGGCAAGACAGACAACGTTTCGTTACACACTTTCTCATGGCATGGACCACCTCTCCATTGGGAATACTCCTGACCGGACCAGGGACTCCTTGTCAAGACCTCCGTACGTCTCCTTGGCCTTGGCGCACGTCCATTACCGACGAGCTGGTTGTACCCTTAAAAACCCTTTACACCTTTAGAGATCAGTACGATCCAAATGGCCTTAGTGTGTTCTCTCTTACTTTGGGTTCACGCCAGACCTCTGGTCTGTGTCTTGGCATGACTAGTGGGCGGATGTGACTTCTACCAGACTGTTGGCACACGACCTAGTGCTGTGCAACTGTTACTATCGACTGTTTTACAAATATGTCCCTATTCTCATCTACTATCTCTTTACACTCATCTGTTCACTTTCTCTCTACACGCTCATCTATTCGTCTACTATTCTCATCTATTCTTAGTACTCTATTTGGCCATACAATTGATTGTCTAAGATAACAAACATAACTATGTCAGTGCAATAGGGCCCGATCTGGTCCTGGGGAGAGTACCCGAAGAGTGCCATTTCCTCACGAGGGTAACATGATCAGGGTGTGTACGACATGCACTCAGCGCCATTTAAAACAATCACAATTTAATCTATGACAATCAATCAATCACTATACTATATTCTCTCGGTTGATAAAATGATCGACCAATCGTTACATGCTATCGTTACTAGTGCATCGTTGTGCAACTTTACGTGCTATATCGTTACATGGCCAATCCATTATCATATTTGTTGTGCTATTTCCATGTACTTGTGTTATCATTCTCTTGCCATCATTACTTTACTCTACATGACTGTGCTCTCTAGTTATTCTGCCTTATAAGATATTAATCACTTAAAGCATGCCTGTTTACATGATATATTAAGTCTTACTGAGCGTTATCGCTCACCCTGCGCTATTTGTTATATGTGTTTTAGGTAAGTTGGATGATGATCTTACACACACCAACGAGAATGGACTGGAGTGATGAGCGACCTGGAGTCATAGCGAAGGAGTGACCTTAGCATTATAGAATTTAGTTAGATATTTGCTTAGTTATCTTTCCCAATGTAATGATGTTATTGAGCCCTATGTTTTGACTCAAAATTAGTGTTTGTAATTGTTTAGGTGATTTATCAATAAAATGAAGAGTTTATTACCAATATTGTTCATTAGTTGCTCTGATATTTGCGATGGTATGCGCAATTTACGTTACCATACACTTTGCTCACGTCTCCCCAATTTATTCCGCTGCTAAATTGGCGGGGCGTGACAACCCCAAACCTCTCGGGACATTGCTGGGTGTGGAAAGCAAAGCTGGGAGCTGAGGGGCGTGAAAGGAACACCCTAAAGCAAGGAGGAGGATCCTGAAGTTGAGATTTTCGAGCTCTTCTTCCTTTTGCCTAAGCTTCAACCTTTAGGAACCTAAGATTTGAAAGCTATCAACAGTAGGTGATCTCGAGCTCAACCATAATAAGCCAAATACTGTTTGAAAGTTTTGCGAGCCTACTTTTTGCTCCTATTTTGGGCCAATATTCATTGTATGTATGTAAAGAGCATTAATCATTTCCTAATTGTCGCTTAGTGTTAGGATTCTTCTGGTTCATCCTTTGATTCCTGCATCCTAGTCATCTAATCAACACAAAAGCCATAGAGTCTTCTACCTTGAACTTCCAGCACCCCCTACCAATATGTTGCTCTATTTGTTCCTGAAGAAGATTTCTCACTATCTATACTCTTGCAATAGATGTCGACTGTCCCAGATGTGATTTCAAAGCCTTCCAAAAACTGTCATTTTCCTCTAGTCTGTCTAGTTAGTGCTTGATTAGGGTCTGTCCAATACTCTAAAAACTATTAACTATGTGTAAAAGCCTTAAATACATGAAGTTTATTCTAATTATTCCTAAATATATTCATTGATGTTCTCCTCATGTGATTTACTTGGAGCTGTATCTTGAAAGTCTTTCTTGTTTGTAAATTGAAAACTCATGTCTTAATGTGTAGGGACTCATGTTGATATTTTCCTGCCTATCCCGCTACCTGTCATGACGTGTTGTGGCTATTTGTTACACTCTTGAAATTTGCATTTCCTTGTTATTCTTGAGCTGCTATTGTACCTTGAAATCCGTGAGAATATCACACTAGTTACTTGTGTTCACACTTAGAATTCGTTGGTTATAATATGTTTTGTGTGATCGGTACTATGTGGGACTTCGGTCCATGATTAATATCTGTGTAAATAAGAGCCCTATCTGGTGTTGGGGAGGAGCACTCCAACATACTTATTAACTACGAGAGTATAGACTTGTGGTGTGTGGCATGACATCGAAATATGTGCAATATTTGAAAGTGCCTTCATTTTGATATGATATGTTCAATTATGCGAAATTTGTATGTGTGAAATATGGCCAGTCTTGAATTGTTCATTTGCTACATACTAATCCTTGGAACTTTGTTCACTACTTGTGGCCAGTTTATACCTTGATTATTTGTTAAGTATTTGTTTTGAATCCCTCGCTTGTTGCCTATTGGAAATCCATTTCATGAATCGCCATGCATGCAACCCACTATGATTCTCTTGTCATATTATTTCTTTTTACTATCCTACATGCACTAGTGTTCCATCTTGGTAGAAATCATTTTTTGTTAAAATGTTAATTATTTATATCATTACCCACACATTGAGATGTAAATCTTATTTGGCGTAGCTCATTAAGTTACCTAACATTTTCAGATAGAGATGGAAAGGATTGAAGCTTAAGGATGTCATTGTGTGCCAAGCCTGAAGTACCTTCAGAAAGTCATTCCAGATTCTAGTTAATTAAGGAGTGAGTGATCACTGTTGTAAAAAATTTCACCCTTCTTGTGAGAGATAGATAGAGTACTAAGTGAAGAGTGTCTTATTCAATATTGGAGGTTGTAATTTCATTCATGATGAATAAAAGAAGAGCTTTGTATTGAATTGTGGGCCCTAATTGTAGCAATCGTTTGTCTCTTGCCTCTAAATGCTTGCTTGTTGCCTCTCCCGATTCTATTTCCGCTGTGTATAAATCGAGGGCGTGACAATATCAAAGGATTTGCCCTCTAATAGAGTTATCAGAACTTAACAATGCGGGGGTCAGTTATCAAGCTAATAAGGTATTCAAATTACCAAAATGAAGCACAATTTATCAGGGCTGACAAACCCCTATAAGTTACCAAAACCACCCTTACGATTCAATTTTAACATAAGCTTCTGATGTCCTAATCAATTGTCTTCACTACTGTCTATAGGAACATTCTTTATTGATGATGTTAGAACATTCATGAGGCAGTGGTGATCATAGAGAGATATTATCTTAAGGGTGTGATAATGACATCATTTTTAGATTAAATAGATATTGTTAATTGTATGAAATTTTGGCGCTTCCTCCAAGAGGTATTGTTTCTTTTGGGGCTTTGTCTTTCTCTTGAAAAAATGACTCCCTTACTAGAAGAAGAATGGATCTTGTTGATAAGTACAAATTTGTTTTCATTACACCTAATATAGGATTACATTCATGCCTCTACATGGGCGCCCCTTAATAAGGATAAATATGTGTAGATCTCGTTGAGACAAGATGTTCAGAGAGAACACATGCTTTCTCATTCAGTTCTCGCAAACGGTGCTAATATTTACACCTAAAATTTTAGCATGTCCAAGAGATATTACCTCCATTTGAGATTTTGTTCTTTTTCGAGAAAAAAACCCTCTCAAGAAAATAAAAATTGGTCTTGATATGAGTCTAAACTGATGCCTCTATGTATATATAAATCACTCTCACTCCAATCTCACCATAATCATTGGGCATGTGCACATTGGCTTGCGACTGTGCCTCTTCCCATCTTTTGCTGCTCTTATTTCTCCCATTGCAATCCGTCATAATTCATAAAGGACAAAATGAGATATGCTATCACATCCTTAAAAAAATAGAGAATGTTCTGAACATAAGGGGAAATAAAATCCAACTAGGCAGAACATGGGTCAGGTTGATTCTATCAAAGAAAAGAAGCGAAGCTAATATCGAGAAGTCGATAGTTCCATCACACCATAGTATTCTTTAGTATATATTTTTTAAAATTAAAATTACAAGGTCAGCGTCCGATCGAGTGCACACATGCACCTCCATAGGAGATGGTGTTCTCACTCTCTCAGACGATTAATTTGCGACCTAGAATTTTATATATGAATAAGAAACTATACATAGTCCAAGGAACATACCCTGGAGAAACACTGGGACAAAAATAGCCCTCCAAGCATAAAAAATAACAAAAAATTATTATCTTATATAAAGCAATCCCAGCTTATCCATCATCCGCCCCCTTTGACACACGAGGGAGCTCCTCTTTGCGTCAAAAAAACTTGTTCATACCCGTTTCTTAAGTATACTTGGCAAGCCAAAAAATACAAATTATTCCAACACACTCAAGCATATTATCAACCACTGCATGTTGATGCCCCCACTTCCCATTCCCTTCAGATCCTCCCAGTTAAAAGCATACAGGAGGTTAGCTAGTGCTAGCTCCACAGTCATGATCTCAAAGGTCATCCCACGGCAGATCCTTCGACCAGCTCCAAATGGGATGAGTTGAAATTAAATCGTGCCCCTTGAAGTCAATGGCGCTGTCCATAAATCTCTCTGGTATGAACTTGTCTGCCTCCTCCTGCCATGTCCTCGGATCTCTTCCTATCGCCCATGCGTTCACCAGCACCCTTGTCTTGTGGGGGATGCTATAACCATTGATGTCGATGGTGTCTGTTGTCTCACGAGGCAGAAGTAGTGGAGCAACCGGGTGCAATCTAAGTGTCTCCTTTACTATGGATTTAAGGTACTTGAGCTGGGAGATGTCAGTTTCTTAGGCCTTCTCTTTTGTTCCTACCACACCTCTCACTTCTTCTTGTGCTCTCAACATGGCATTAGGGTTCCCTATGAGCTCTGCGATTGCATACTCCATCGTCACAGAAGATGTATCCGATCCAGCAAAAAAGATGTCTTACAAAAAATTGAAGGGTTTTTTTTACATGAGAATCTTTTTTGAATTTTTATTTACGTGTATACTTTTTTTATGGATATAAAATGCCTTCAAAGACCCTACCCTAACACGTTGAGACAGACATTAAAAAGATGCTTGGAATAATCTGTTCACTTTTGCACTATATCGATATTAAAAATGACATCAAAAGAAAAATTCAAAGTATATTCTTGACTTCTGTTATAGGAGATTACGACAGTTATTTAATATATTTTTTTGTTAGTTTTAATTTTTTATTTTAAGATCAGATTGTCTAAGATTAGTTGTTTTGATATATATATTTTTTATTAAAATATAAAAATAACATAAAAAGGCTTAAAATAGAAAAAAAAAAAAAAAACTTAAAATAGCTTTCTCACTGTAGCTACTGTAGGAATTCGTAACTTTGCTACAGTAGATACGATATTTCTTTTTTGTGACCCTTTATTGAAAAATAATAAAGTTAAGATTTGTTCATGTATGTTTTTTTTATCTTTATTAAATGATGTTTTAATACCTGATAATATTTTTCAGGTGTGAAACCCAGAGAATCTCACCATCGAGGCCTTACATCTGAGAATACATTCTCAACTGTGATTAATTTTAGGAATTTTTTTTTACCGTCGTAGTAGTGCCGCCACCGCTGCTGTAAGGTGGCAGTTTTTGACACAGTTTTGTAAGACAAATGCCTCCAGGGGGTTATGGATGGTCTTTAGACTTTGAGGTAATGATTCTTCTTAAGATTTCCTCGGCCATCTCGGCAGAAGAAACGATTACAACAGGAACGCTAGTGTCTGTGTGTGTGGCTCGTTTGATGGAGATTACCCAGTTGATGGGGAGCCCAGAAGGGACAGGTGGAGTGCTAAGGGTCTATTTGGTTGCTGTAAAATAGTTTTAGAGGGAAATAATTTTTCACGGAAAATTTTTTACATGAAAACGGAAACGTAATGTCTATTTGGTTGTTAGGAAAATATAAAGTTGTTGGAGGAGTATGGATCTTATGATCTACTCAAATGAGAGAGAGTCATATATCCTTGTGTATAACACTATCATCAAAAATTTTATTTTTTTTTATTTATTTTTAATATTTTAAAAAATAAAAAAATAGATAACTAATGAAAATAAGTAACTTTGACAAATATAATTTAAAGTAAGAGAATAAAAAAAAACACAATTAAATAAATAGTGGTTCTACAGATATTTTGATAAAAAAGTAAAAAATAAATTAACTAATGAAAAATATTAATTGATAAAACTATTTAAATGAGGGGAAAGAAAAATAAATATAGTTTAAATGAATAGTGCCTAAATTAGCTACAGTAGAACTGCACATGAAATGGCGCAGCAGAGCGGTTAAGGAACATGGCATCCGCGTTTTCTCGCGGATGCAAAATCCGGAAAGTTTGGTAAATGGTTTTTCATTATTTTACTTTCCTGACTACCAATGCCTAAACATAAGTTTTTCTGAAAAAACTTTTTCCAAGTGAATTACGTTTTAAACAAACAGACCCTTAGTTTCGTCCATGGTTCGTGGTGATAGCAGAGAGAGAGGAGAGAGAGAGATGGTTCGTGCTGCTGGCTATCACCTTCTACAACTTGTTGCAAGCGCTTGGGCTGGGGTTGTTTAGATACCCGCACCTTCGATTTACTGTAATAATAGGTTTATAGGGTGTTTGGGGAACATTTTTTTAAAGTTATTTTTACTTAAAAAATTATGTTATTTTAATTTTTAATTTTTAATTACAACAACTTGATGTTATCTGTTTGGTAAAAATATCACAAATTTTAAAATTTATATTGATGTGTTTGTAGAGAGGGCGGGGGAGGGTGCAGGATGGGGTAGGGGTTACGGCGGGGGAGGGGGAACTGCCGGGGAGGGGGAGGGGGGGGAGGGCGCGGGGGGCGGGTGCGGGGAGAGGGAGGGGGGGGGGGGCGCAGGGCGGTGGTGGGGGGGAGCCGCCGGGGGGGGGGGAGGGGGGGGGAGGGCGCAGGGGGGCAGGGGGGGGGGGGGGTGGGGTTTATGGCGGGAGGGGGGGATGCATGATGGAGTGGTTGGGAGAGCCCTACAAGCTGGGGGGTCTCCCATACCACCCCAACACTCTAACTCTCTTGTCTTCTCATCTCCTCACTCTCATCCATCCACCACCGTAGCCTTCTCCCTCTCTTGGAGAAGAGAAGAAGGGAAACAGAAGGCTCCTGCTCCTGTTACTGCCGCTGCTGCTTCTAAAGCAGCAGTTGCTGTTACTGCTAGTGCCGCGCTGCTGTTGCTGTTGCCACCATCGCCTGTGAAGAGGTTATTGCCGCCACTGCTGCTTCTTCCTCATTGTTGCTGTTTCCGTTGCCGCAACCCTTCTTGAAGGAAGGCAACAGGGAGGAGGTGAAGCTAGGAGCAGCCCCGATGAGGAGGAGAGATCGGCAAGAGGAGGAGCAGTCATCCCGATTGTTGCCGTGTGGATAACGCTAGAGGGAGGCCACAAGAGCTCCTTCATCTGGCAGGCTTGGTTCTACGCTTCGAGGATTCTACGAGCACCCCAAGGTGAGATGGTCTCACCCTTGGATGTCTTGCATGAGTGTCCTGCACCCGACATCATCTCGTTCCGATGGGAATCATGGTTTTAAAGTTTTAAATATCGTTTCAGATGCGCATGTGATGTCCACCACGTATTCCTTCATACAAGTATCACCAACTCGGCACAGTTACACACAGTCAAAAACTCAGTAAGCGAGCTCTGTGAACTCTAGTAAGATGCACACACAAATGAAAAGCCGTTGTTTGGACAATAGGTACTAGCGACAAGCCAACCTCTACTAGCCAGTGATCAGGTGCGCCCACCGGCGTCTTACCACTCGACCACAGGTCCTAGTCTCCTCTCCCATTATAGCGAAACTCGAGGACACCACAACAACACACTCCGTGGTCTGGCTAGACCACAGTCCCACGTCTATTCTCCCAGCATGGCTCTAGAACTGTACAAGACGAGGTAGTGAGAATAGACTAGCTAGACCGCATTGCGACTCTCCAAACTCCGCGGGACTCGGACCAACTAAGAGAGATTTGAAAATGACTCAACGCCTCTATCCAACACTATTTTCCCATTCGTCCAGAGAAATGCTCGACGGATGCACTTGTGGCTCGGAGACCACCCTGAATGAGGCCATGAGGACAGGGGTCTCGGGAAACGGTAACAACCCCAAAAGTGCACCGTGACCTGGGACAAACCCTTAAGTGCCAAGGCACCTGGCAAAGACTAGTAAGGCGCAGTGCTAGGAAGTCAGCATAAGCATCACGAGTACAGTACTAAAACTCAATGTGGAAGTGGACCTGCTAAGGTACCTGACGAACAGTCAAATTTAGTAGGCCTAGATTACTACCTCGGACAATCAACCGGCCCTCGGAACTCACCTGACGGGTGTTTGAAACCCTAGCATGACCATCCTGGTTGACTGGTCAAACGGCCCGGTCGAAGCCTACCCAGGCTGGCCCGGGAGCTGCAGGACCCAATACGACGGTCACCAACCATGAGTTGGCCTACTAGTGCAGTCGCGACGACCACAACACAAAAAATGGCACAAAAAAGGGACTTCGAAAGGCTAAAAAGGGCCAAGGGCTCTACCTGGCGCAATGCGCCGCAACCATGGGCTGCCCAGGCCCGGCGCATTGCGCTGAGCAGGAAACGCTGGCGCAGTGCACCAACCCCCATCCCGTCGCCCCTCCGGCTCCCTATTTCAGCGATAGGGGAGAGGAGGGGAGGGGAAGGGAGGGCGGCCGACGGCCGACCTTTGGCCTTCGTTGGCGTGGCCACCAGTGGTGGGGGAGGGGCGTCGACCACTGCTAGCCCCTCCCCAGCCACTGTCGGGGCCAAGAGAGAGAAAGGGAGAGAGGGAACAGGGTTAGAGGGGGGGGGGTCCAACGCCGAAGAGGGGAGAGGAGGGGTCCTTTACTATGACGGTAGGATTCATCGGCGTCGGCTATGTCGGCGAGGACACTCCCCTCTAGCGTGAGGAAGTAGGCGGTGGGCCTTCTCCCACTGCACGACCTCAGCGGCGGGGTCCTCCAAGGCCATTGACGGCATAAGCTGCGGCGAGCAAGAGAGCGGGAGAGAGAAAGTAGTGAGTTGGAGAGAGAGAGAGAGAGAGAGAGAGAGAGAGAGAGAGAGAGAGAGAGAGAGAGAGAGAGAGAGAGAGAGAGAGAGAGAGAGAGAGAGAGAGAGAGAGAGAGAGAGAGACTCCTCTCACCCCGATGGCAGATGCCATATCCCACCCCCTTTACATAAAATGTCGCCCTAGAAATTACAAAAACAAAGCCGAAAGTACAAGAGCAAGGCAGGGGTAGGAACGAACGAACTCAAATAGGTAGGGGAATCTCTCCCGCATATAGTTCTTAAGCTCCCATGTCGCCTCGTTATTTGCACGGTGCTCCCAAGTGATCTTGACCATCAGTATCTGCCTACTCCTCAGCTGTTGAACCTTTCTATCCACTGTCCTGATTGGGTACTCTAGAACTATCAGATCTGGTGCAACCTCTAACTCTGAGTAGTCCAACACATCACTCAAAACTGCCATGTACTTCCTCAGCATCGACACGTGGAACACATCATGAACTGCTGAAAGTGCTGGTGGTAGTGCTAGTCTATATTGGACCTCGCCGATTCACTCCAAAATGGGAAAGGGGCCTATGAACCTGGGACTGAGCTTACCCCTCTTCCCAAACCTCATCACACCCTTCGTCGGAGAAATCCTCAAGAACACAAAATCTTCCGATGCAAACTCAAGTGGCCTCCTGTGTCTGTATGCGTAGCTCTTCTGTCTGCTTTGTATTGCCTATAATCTCTGTCTGATCAGCCTGACTATATCTACACACTACTGAACTAACTAGGGGCCCAAGAGCTACCTCTCACTAACCTCGTGCCAGTTCAAAGGGGTCTGGACGCTCTGCCATGTAGTGCCTCAAATGGTGCTATGCCAATGCTGGAATAGTAGTTGTTAGTGTAGGCGAACTCGACCATCGGCAGGCGTGTCTCCCAAAAACCACTCCACTCTAAACAATAGGCCCTCAACATGTCCTCCAAAGTCTGTATCGTCCTCTCTGACTAACCATATGTCTGCAGATGATAAGCAAAACTCATCCTCAGCTTGGTGCCCAACTATAACGACCAGACCTCTCGGAGCCCTACTAAGGACCTCGAAGGTTGGGCCGTGGATCCAAAGACCCGGAAGGGTTAGAATTTAATCAAGTGAGATAAACAATGAATTCAAACAACTATAACAAGAAGTTCACACATTAATAAATAAATTATGTACAACATGACCCAAATAAAAGTACAAGTACAGAAAGAAAAGTGTAGTTCTTAAGGGGCATACCCCGAAGACTTGCAAAGGGAAACTCTCAACTCACACCAGTACAAGAGCTCTCACGTTCACACACTTACACTTCTAGCAACACACGACATAACAAACTGCTACCTCAATCGTTCGCACCGAACTCTAGCGATAGCGAGCCCCTACTTGAAGAAAGTAGGGGGGTGAGCCTCGCGAACAAGATCCAGTAAGGATAACCAGTCCCTTACCAACTAGAGCAGCAAGAACTCTAAAGGAAAGTGGAAGCAACTACGCTAGAAAGCAGTAACTAAGTAAACAACTAAGGTAGCTACTACAAATAGCAGAACCAGAGTAATGCCACGACCAACAACCAAGGTCGTACCACACACGACTCGCACAGAACCAGTGGAGTCGGACACGATGCAAAAGCAACCCTCAACACAGATACGTCGAGACAAGGGTCTCACGAAGACCACAGAACAACCACATGAGAACGACGTCTCACCACAAGCACGGCCACCTCAAAGCTCCACAAGGTCGAGGGCCGACAAGTAGAACCACCCCGACCCCAAACACACCACGAGGTCGGGAAACCACACAGACCGGTGCTGCCACAAACAGACACCAAGGAACAGACTATGGAACAACGGTCGAGTACTTGCACAAGGCACCTTGAGAGAACACGCAATGTAGAAACCACCAGAAGTATGGGCCAACAAGGCTAGACTAACGATTCCCACAGTAACTAGACATGACTAGACTACAACCACCGTGCAGACTAGGGCAACAAACCTGGCAGACCTGCAGCCCCACGCCTGACACCCTAACGTGGCTTTGGAACCAATGCCGAGAGAGGCAGTGAGAATGACTAGCTGATCTATGCCGGAAGAACAACCAAACCACCTGGACATCTTAGACTCAAATAAGAGAGCTCTGTAAACGACTCTACACCATTGTACCCTAACATTTTCCCCTCAGCTACTAGAGTCTATCACTCAAGCATGCCTACCGCCTGGAGAACTCTCCCTCAACCGGCGCAGGGATTGGGGGTCCAAGTAACGGTAAAAACCTCTAGATGAACAAGCCCTCAAGTGTCGAGCACCAGGCGAACTGGGAATAGGCAGAGCAACTGCAACAAGCAAACGACACCACTAGCTCGTAACCGAGACAAGCCCAGTAGGCACAGGGCACGCACGACACACCTCCCAAAAACCCCCAGAAGGGCCGTTGGCCAACACAGGCACACACACCTCTGCCAGGAACTCAGAATTACAGAAAAGGCTGCACAACACAACAGAAGCCAGAAGGCGACAAGAAGCCCATCGCAATCAAAACCAGAAAGCGACACAGAACCTCTCGTGTCCTGAACGTGATAGCCAGGGTGTCACCTTTAGATGATGAACGCGACGTATAGACCTGTCGCATTCTTCATCTGAAGGCAGAGCCCTTAGGGAAAAACCACCCCAAGGCCCACACCCACAACCCAACAAGGGCAGCAACCACGGAACACCAGTCATGTGCCTAAGTTGGGGAAGAAATATTCCCCAAACCAACTTAGGCACAAACCACCCTTGCTAAGCCCGAAAATAAGGAAACTTGATGGGCAAGGGAAATGCGACAACAACCCTTTCGCAACCAGAAGGCGATCACAAGCAGGGTCTGGCCTTCAGATGATGAACACAACGTATCGACCCGTCGCATTCCTCATCTGAAGGTAGAACCCTTGGGGAAGATCCACCCTAAGGTCCACACCCAAAGGAACCATGGAGATAAATCACCAACTGGAAGACGAGCCTCATGCCAAGTTGGGGAGACCTCCCTCTAACCAACTTGGACACGAGCCACCCCCACCGAGATCGGAAATAGGGAAACAGAAGGGCAAACAGAATGCGACGGCCATCCTGTCGCAACCACAACATGATAGGTATCTCGTCACCTTCTGATTGGTATCACGAGAGCTAAACTATTGCGATCTCAGTCAGAAGACCGAGACCGGGGACAGGGCCAACCCACGGTCCCCCAAGCTACAAAACAACCACCAGAGAGGGGAGGAAGAAGAGCACACACCTCCAACACAATGGAAGAAGCCTCGAGGGGCACCAATGCTGCCTCTCCCTCCCCATGAACCACAAAGAGTTAAACTACACAAGAAGAAGCACCACCGACAAGCATTCTCCCATACAAAACCACAAGGAAGCCTCGAGCACAGGGAGGATAGCTCAAAACAAGCCCCATCTCCTCAAGACAATAAGAGAGAGCAAGAGATCCCTACTCGAAATTAAAGAGCCAGACCCGTTAAGGCCCTTCACGTCAGAATGGCCCTCTCCTCCTCTCCGCTTCAATGCTCCTCCACGAGCACGCCGGCACCTCCACCATGCCCAAACACTTGAGAAGGAGGGAGGGAGCTCCCCCACCACGGAGAGGAGGAGAAAGATGGAGAAAGGAGAAGAAAGAAGAAGAAAGAGGAGCATGCAAGTCTTAAGGCCTCAGAGCTGAGATCGCGATAAGGAGGCGTCACATTCTTACCAGAACATGACAGACACCTTGTCACCTTCTCAAAAGTTCTGATAGGACTTCTGACAGGTAGACAACTCTAGACCACGTGTCACGCTTGCATGTGCCTTAGATGAATGCGACACCTAGCACGTCTCCTTCACACACATGAGTGCGGACATGTGGCACACCAGCCACAGATAGTCAAGAGGAACGCGACACAGGGGTAGTCTCTTTCTTAACCAGAAGGCGACATGGATCTCGTCACATTCAAAACATGACACCCCGATCCATCGCAATCCAAGACCAACACTAAGGCAACTAGAACCAGGGATGTTACAAATCTAACCAACTTAAAACAAATTTCATCTTCGAAATTAAGGGAAAAACCCAGTCGGAGAAAACAACAGGCGCAAATAGACCACTAAGTCGTACCTCGACTTCCCGGTGGTCACCACCACGACCCTGCCACGAATGAAGTGCCCAACTAGAAAATTAATAGCTTACAGAGCACACACCGAACGATGTAGAGCACACAATTGGATGTTGACAACTCCACATGTGCGGCACACACCAAACCAATCAGAAAGCATCTAAAACCTCTAATCAGGAACCACAAGATTGGCCCCTCAACAGACCAAGCTGTTGAGACCAACCGGTCAGTAACTCACTCTGTCACCAGTGCCTCGACAGAGGACACAACTACTGATGACAAACCAAGAGAACACCAAGAGGTCAGCCACAAGACTCCGCTGAACGGCCCCACACTACTAGCAATAGCTGGCACTGGCCGCAAAGCCAAACGAGAATCTTATAAGGGTGACCCGAAACCAAGCTGTAACATGCACGTGGAGAACACCTCGACACGTAGGATGGTGTCTGCTGGCACCACTTGATCTCACCCAGATCATCCTCGTGGTTCGACAAGGATGCAGAACGACTGTGAAGCCATAGAAAACTTAAACCAATCACTCCACAGGCACCACGCACGGGGACAAAGCCAAGAAAGACGTCTGAGGTTGGGCTAAAACCAGGAAACTTAGGACATCGGCAACCCACATGGGAATTGAAACAATCGCAAAGGTTAAGGACAACATGTCGATCTTAGGGGGACCCAGACTAAAGCAGGGTACCACTACTGAACACACTCACTCCGAAGCGAGGGAAAACCCGGACATAGGCCATGACCAAAGCCTGACGTACCACTGATAGGGCTACCTAGATAAGGCAAAACAGCCACCCCACAGTCGTAACGGTACAACTACAAGGCATAGGCCAACCTAAAGTGTCCTAGAGGCAGAAAGCTCGACGTCTCCAACACCGAGCAAACTCGTGAAATGACAGACAAAGCTCATGATCAGGGGACATGGCACAACACACGGTGCTATCACAAGTACCGGGAGCCACCCAAGGTACAACACGATGCATCAAGGCTCCGAATGACACAAAATAGAAAACACTCGAGCACGAGCACACGGTGCTACAACAAGCACCAAACCCGCCGAAGTGCAGCACGGACAACCACACCAATGGCCCCGAAATGGCATAGGACCCACTGAAGGGGACTCTCTACCAAAGACCCACAAGAGAAATGCGCGGAAATCTAACAATCTTCAAAAGCACAACAACCACATCGGTGATTTGGTGCAGTAGGAACCGAGCAAAATTTTAGGGGCAAGGCATGTTTGCCAAGCATATTCTCAACAGGTGCATGCTCTCAATTCGTGCAACTAGCACTTTTTTTAAACTCCATAAACTACCAAATCCGTGGCTCATTGTTCTCCGCCAGATTAGGGTTCAACAAGAGCAAATTAAAGTAAGGATTCTCTCTGTGGTGAGATGGCTCCATCCACCACCAAGAAGACTGAAATTAAACGTTGATGGGGCCTATAGAGCAGCATCGGGTGATTTTGGAGAGGGGGGTATCCTCCGTGACCACATGGGCAACATTTCTTCTGCCTTCGCCAAGGCTTATTATAGGCTAACTTCCAGCCTTGCTGCTGAAGCCTACACACTCAGGGATGGCCTCAACTATGCTACAGTAAGGGCAATTTGGAAGTAATTGTTGAGTCTGATTCCCTCGGCCTGATTCACATTGTTGCTGGAAAACTACCTTGCCCATGGGAAGTACTATGCATTTTGCATGAGGTGGCTACCATTTCACATAAGATCAAAGCCAAAATTAGGTATACTCCTTGGGAAGCCAACCAGGTTGCTCATTACCTCGCTGATTATGGTTGCTCTAGTGATCATTCCACTACTTAGGAGCTATGGGCCGATCTGCCTCCTATTGTAAAGGGACCCTACCATCTTGATAATGCTGAGTTCCCCACCATTAGGCCCTAGCTTACTTTGTATTCTCATTTCTCCTTCTCTTCTCAATCTAATATATAAAATCTTAGCCGCTTGGTGATGGTAGTGGCCCTCTCACATTGCGAGGATGCCCCTACCTTCTCCTTTTGGTATGGCTATATTAAAAAAAAAAAAACAACAACCACATCGGCTCTTAGAAGCACCCAAACACAAGACACCGCTCCTACCACCACAGGCGGAGAGGGTCACACACCAAATGGTGCCAAGTGCCCCTAAAGCAAAACTGAGAACAAACAAAGCACACACCAAGACGACGCCTACAAAAGCAAGCCAAACACAAGTAGACCAGTGTTCCCTCACACTAAACAACAAGGCATGCTACCCCACATTGTCCAGTCAGAAACAAGAAATCAACACTGCAACGGACGGCACAAAAGGTACACCATGACCCATCGTGCCACAAGGAAACGACGCGCACGAGGGGAGCAACTAGCTTGACTCAAAATGGTTCAAGGGAAGGGACCTTCACCATAAAGGTCGCCATAATGCGCAACACGGCACCAATCGCCATGGCAAAGCACCACCACCCTGAGCAACCCATGAAAAGCAGAGAATGAAGGCACGCAACAGACCTCTTTCACACACGAAAGAAAAAACTGCAACACAAGGCTAGCACTCACATAGAAGGCGCAGCTAGTAGAACACCTACGACTCTTGCCAAACAAATGTTTGCAAGAGCGCGTCGGGCACAAAAGAACAAGCGAAAACAACCTAAACCACAAGGACACACACGCGGTCCCACTGGAACAACCAAGAGACTTGGAAGCAAACAACGCTACGAACTGGCCAACACAGGGCCACACTGTAGCAACATGGATTTTTCGGAAAATAATTTTTTTAATAATAATAAAAATAAAAGCAATTAGAAAGTCAAATAAAAGATAATTAAATAAACCCATTAAATGAAAAGAAGTAATGGGTTTTGTTAAATAGACCCATTAGACATTAGTGGGCCAAAATAGGGATTTTAAAGGAAGAATAATAGGAAAATACCTTAAATTCGTAATTGAATTATTACTTAAATAGAAAAGAGTTATTTAATACATTAAAATGGAAGTTTGAGTTGGATTGAGATTCCTAAACCTACCCTAAAGGGTTGGCCACAAATTTAGCTCCCACCCTAACCCAATTAGGAGTTCTCATGCTTAGAAGGGGAGAGGAAATAGGAAATCCCGAAATTAATAGTAATTAGAGTCATAATAGGAAAGAGAATGAGGAGATGCTTAAATACTCCTCTAAAAACCCTCATGGCCGGCCCTAGCTCATGCCAAGGGTTTCCTGGACGTGGGAAGAGGCCAAGGAGGAGAGAAATTCGTGGGGAAAAAGGCTGCTCAAAGCTTCTTCCTTCGTTCTTCAAGTTCTTAGCCCTAGATGACAAAATGAGTCAAAAGTAGGCATTCTCATGAGCATAAACCATGAAAATTCATCTGTAGGATGTTGCATCCACCAGGAACAAAAGCCCTTTGGTTTCATAATTTTCTATCGAGCATATCTTTTGTTCTTGATTTTTCATGTTATGTACTCATCATGACCCCGAACCCTCTTCTTAATTCTTGTTCTCCTTGTATACTCAACCCCATGTCACGAGAATTTTATTGTAGAAACTGATGCATGTTGGCATCTTTTGCCCTTAAAAGCCCTAAATTTGATTCATCCTATCTGGCAAATTTAATCGTTGATCTCAACTATGTATTGTTTCATGTTCATCATGAATACCCGTGTTTAAAGTATGTCTAAAACCTGCTTTTTTTTTCCAATTCCTATTTACTGTAAGTACTCATGCATGTCTGGATCAATTTTCAACTACTTTCATGATTTTTCATCGCTTGTATAATTAGTTATGATTTTATGAATCACCCTGTGTCAAGTAGGGTAAGTTCTGGCCCGCAATCCAATGTAATGTTCTTCTCCCTGTCGGACTCGGGCGCGCAGATCCTGTGAACGCGACGGCCCGATAGGCCGCGTTCACAAGGGCCATCGTGACAGTGCCCTCTGTCGCGATCTGATCGCGACAGGGCCTGTCGTCGCTATCTGCTGCCCTTCCTGACTAGGCCGTCGCGACCCTCATGCGACCCCGTCATGACCTACCTGCTTGAACTGACTAGTCCATCGTGACCTGTACAAGAGCCTATTGCGTTCTACCTGAACCTTTTCGTGACCCTTACAAGGGTGCATCGCGTTCTGGCTTCTTGCATAAAACCCCCCAAATTTCGATGCTCTGACTCTACACAGTGCTTGTACTCTTGTTTAACAGTCATACACAGAAAATTACACTTTGTATAAGCTAAACATTTTATGTGTGATTGAAACACAAGCACATGATCTTTTCTATCTACAATTTCATGACACTTACACACACTTTGAACTATCCAAATATGGCTTAATTTGGCATGAAATTATTTCATAATGTATCTGGTAATTTATGGAATTAAATTGGCATATTTTAATATACTTGTCTTCGTTTCTCGCAATGTTTTGGGAATACCGTTATCGACGCTCCACTGTTCTAGAATTCCTCTAGAACATCGAGCACTTGTTTCTATATACACACACTCTCTCTTGACTTGGACGAACTCTCCGTCGGATACTCCTTCTGCCGGACTAGTGAGTCTTTGTTCAAGGCTTCCGTAAGTCTCCTCTGTCCATGGATTCCCACATGGTCGATGAGTCGGTTGTACCCTAACACCTATTACACCCTTTAGGGGTCAGCATGATCCAAACGGCTATTAGAAATTCGCTCTTATCTTGAATCACGCTGGACCTCTGGACCTGTGCGTAACATGGCCAGCGGAAAGGTAGTGAGTTCCATCTGACTGCCAACACCCCGTGCGCGTGTTGTGCAATTGTTACTATCGCTTGTTTACTCGACGTGTTACGTGCAATGACCACTAGCTCTCATCTATACTCTACTTGCTCATCTATTCACGTTCTCTCTACTATCTCGTCTATTCATCTAGCGCTCTCATATATTTCTTGGTACTTGTATTGGCCATTGACTGATTGTCTAAAGATAAACAATATAACCAATGCCTGGCAATATATAAAGGGCCCGATCTGATCCTGGGATGTGCGCCCGAAAGTGCTAGTGCCCATGGGATTTAAATGATCAGAGTGTTTGGCATTACACTCGAGTGCTATCTATCTCGACTATCTAAATGACAATCAAAAGTGATATGTTCTCTCGTTGTCCGTTGGCAACAAAGTGCTATACTATACTCGTTGTGCTATTGCTATACTTTGTGCTATTTGTGCTGTGGCCATCTTGCTATTTGTGCTATACTCGACTCTCGTACTATATTTGAAAACTTGTGCTGTTTCAATCACATGCTATCATGCTATTTCTCACATTACTTGACTCTCTCTCTCTCTCGCTCTATCATTAGTTACTCTGCCTTCAATGCATTAATTATTTAAAGCCTGCTTGACTATTGGGATTTAAGTCCTCCTGGGCGTTATCGCTCACCCTTCGTTATTTGTCATTGTGTTCTCAGGTGAGGCTGAGGATGAATTATACACTCAAGAGGACGGGAACGACCAGGAGTGACGTCACGAGTACCCTAGCGTCCTAGCATTATGTTAGAGTCATAGTTAGTCTTTTGCTTTATTTTCATGTAATTGGGCCCTATAGAATGGCTCTGATATTAGTGGTTGTAACTAGACATTTGAAAGTTATTAACGAGAAGAATTTGCTTTAGTATTTATTCATTGTTCAATGGTTTGATGTCTAGTACTCGCTCTGTACCCGTTTACTTGCAACTGCCTTGCGTTCTGATATTCCGCGTCGGGGCGTGACACACACACATGGTCAAGGTCCCTCACCTTGACCAGAGGCAGACAAGCAGACTGCAGCAACAGTCCAAACAATAAAACTACACTACAACTTAATAGAGTGATAGTGCAACACAACTAAACAAACAACTAACCTCAACCGGAGATAACATAGCAGAAGACATCAACGAGCATAGAGAAGTCTTGGGGGGAACCTTCATCAAGACAACAAAGAACAGTTCTGGGAACCCTCACCAGAACATAGGGCAACCAAGAGATGCACCTCTACTTGGAGGGCAATGCAACAACAACTAGAAACGAGCACAACACGGCTCTGGGGAAACTTCACTTCCACCAGAGCCAACAGAGAAGAACTCTGAAAGCACCTCACTAGAGTTCACAACTAGCCAGCACAAAGTCGACAACAACCACAGAAAAGTGTCACAGCACCCAACCAGTGATGAAACATGGCACATAAAACATCTGCTTAGCTCAAGCAACGATGCCGACTGAGCAGAGCATAGGGCACAGTGACGCACAAGCACGAGAGACCATACACCCAACTTACACAGCACACACCCCAACAACAAGGGGACAACCAACAAGGCAAGGACACCTTCGACCGGTTCTACAGACAACAACCCTGCACCGGTGAAGGCCACACCACATGTAAGCTCTCTCAGCCTTCACGACACACCCACAAGGATGCATAGGCTGACAACGAACCCAACTGCAGCACACCCGAATCGGATGACCACGCTCGTCGCACGTGCACCCAACAACAGCAGAAACACTCCCGTTGCTCACAAAAGGACCTTGCTGTAAGGCCACGCACCTGCAATACATAGCGAAAAGTTCACGACTAAAACTAACAACCACGAACGTGCCTGCAGTGTACTAGTATCTTTCTTTTGGACAACCATAGTTATTAACTCATTACAAATCTCATCGGACCCCTGAGCTTTGATACCACTATAACGACCCGACCTTCTAGGACCCCAAAGGTCGCACCCCCACCCACGGATTTGAAGACCTGGAAGGGTTAGAATTTCTTCCAGTGAGATAAGCAATAAATTCAAACAACTATAACAAGAAGTTCATACATTAGTAAAGAAATTATGTACATGTCCCAAATAAAAGTACAGGTACAGAAAGAAAAGTGTAGTCCTTAAGGGGCATACCCTGAAGACTTGCAAAAGGCAACTCTCAACTCACACCAGTACAAGAGCTCTCACGCTCACACGCTCACACACTCACACACTCACACTGCTGACAACACACGGTGTAACAAACTGCCACCTCAATCGTCCGGCACCGAACTCCTGTGACGGCGAGCCCCTACCTGAAGAAAGTAGGGGGTGAGCCTCGCAAACAAGGCCCAGTAGGGATAACCAGTCCCTTACCAGCCAGAGCAATAGGAATTCCAAAGGAAAGCGGAAGCAACTATGCTAGAAAGTAGTAACTAAGTAAACAACTAAGCTAGCTACTACAAATAGCGGAACCAGAGTAACGCCATGACCAACAACCAAGGTTGTGCCACACACAACTCCCACGAAACTAGCAGAGTCGGACATGATGCGGAAGCAACCCTCGGCACACACACGTCGAGACAACGGTCTCACAGAGACCACATAACAACCACGTGAGAAGGAAGTCTCACCACAAGCACGACCACCTCAGGCCGACACAAGGTTGAGTGCCGACAAGTAGAACCACCCTGGACCCCAAACACACCGCGAGGTCAAGAAACCACACAGACTGGTGCCACCAAACACGAACACCAAGGAACAGACTACGGAACAACGGTCGAGTGCCTACACAAGGCACCCCGAGAGAACATGCAACGCAGATGTAGACACGCGAATTTGACTCCACCACGGGCAAATTTCATACTGCGCCATAATGCCACAAATGGCCCTCCTTTTGCCTTGCAAGAGTAGTTTCTCAATATTTCTGGATCTCTCCTATCCTTCCCCGGTGCTTCCCCATCATTTTCAAGGCTCGCTAGGTTTTATAAGCATTCATTTCAAGTCGTGACGGGTCTTGGGGACACGTTCTAAAATGCGTCCGACATGATGGACGTGATTCCATTGATTCTCATTGTCGCACCGGGCATGCGGGACGCGACCAGGCCAAAGAGTCCTTATCACGACGGCCTTCTGCGACGCGACAAGGAATTTGCTTATTTTATTTACGAAGACTTCCCATTGCCACTTCATAAACTCGTCCGCTATAGGCGACACGATTCTAATGTCGGTTTTGGCAGGATTTTTCATAAATAAAATATGAAAATACTTTATTGCGTCCTGTCGTGCCGACGCGTTTCAAATCAGAAACGTGTCGTACTGTGCTAACGCGATTAGGCCCTAGGCCCCAAAAGTCTTCGCGCTCGAGTTCCCGTACCTTAAATCCCGAGGAATCTCTGAATCACATCTGCCTGAGCCACCGCGATTAGGCCTATACCCTAGACCCAGAAGTCGTCGCATTTATGAGCCCACGTGCTAAAATGAAGTCGCGGCGGGGTAGGTCGACGCGTTTCAAGAATGCGGCGGTCGTCCCCGATGCGATTTTGAACGTGGCCGCCACATTGCAACCATCATGCTGTTGTCAAATCAAGGGCTTGTAAATCGTGGCGCGCCGGTCGGATGCGATTCAACCTTATAGTCGCATCCGCTATGCCCGATGCGATTTAAGCATATGTTGTCTATAAATAGACCCCCGAGGGTCATTTGTAGAGGGGGGTTCGAAGAAAGCGGCGAAGCCCTGTCGGATTCCTGCCTCGAGGGGGGTTCCACTTACTGCGGCGAAGCCCTTCCAGATTCCCACCTCGACTTCGGACCAAGGGGGGTTCGAAGAAAGTGGTGAAGCCCTGCCAGATTCCCGCCTCGAGGGGGGCCCATTCATTGTGGCGAAGCCCTGCCGGATTCCGCTTCGACTTCCGAGCCAAGGGTACCCTCTACTTCAAGCCATCCATTCGATCCCGTGGAGTTCCGAGCCGGCGTCCCCGTCGTCCTCCTCCGTCCATTCTGGCAGTGCCGACGCGCCATTCACTTTTGGGGAAGCACCCCCTCCCCTTTCTCCCTTTTTATTTACATTTGAACTCCTCCAGGCCCAACGTGGCTCCTTTCTCCTATACACACACACATGCATACACACACAGACACACCTACATTTTAGGGGTTTAAAAGCCACCACGCGGTGAGTCCTCTCCTATTCTTTATTCATGTTCTTTCATTTTTTTAGGATTGTATACTACATACGTGGCTAATCCCCTTCTCTCTTTCTTTGTCTTTTCTTTGCAGGGTAATCAACGAGGAAAATGCCCTCTACCACGGCCGGTCGTGCTCGTAGAGGAAGAGGAACCCACATCCTCCGCGCAACCTCCCCATGCTCCAATAGGTATTATTCGCGATCACCCATTCCATCCGCACCCCTCGTCGTGCACCTCCATTCGGTACCCTCGTGTACCTGGTGATCACGATCATTTTCCCCCATTTATATCCCTCTTTGTGGACCTACACGTCGTCCCTCGGCGGTGTCTACAAATTGGCAATCACGGTGGGACATCTTTTTGCGCTTTCCCTTTGATTACCTCCCTCCTTCGTGCCCCACGTGGCACTCTTATTGGCACCCTCGCGTGCCCCTTCTTCTTTTACCCTTATTTTATACCTTGCAGCATGTTGTGTGTTTGATTTTTTTTTTTGTTTTTTTTGTCTTCTTTTTATACATATCCTGCTATATCCTGCATCCTTTTGTTTCTAGGGTGGCCTTTTGGAATCGCGTCCAACATAGAGGACGCGTTTCACTTCTTTGTCGCGTTGGCTTAAGCCGACGTGTTTCTCTTGTCGCAGCGGTTATGTCCGACGCAATTCTGTATGTATTAATTTTATGTCCTGTACATCTTCCCTGTTATTTCCTGTACATCTCCTGTTTACTGCCGTTTTTTTTAGTTCTCAGGTTGCCTTTGGAATCACGTCCAATACAGAGGACGCGATTCTAAGAACGCGACCAGTTAACCGAACACGTCTCTACTTTGTATCGCGGCGGCCAAGGCCGTCGCGTTACTGTCTTTGTGTCGTGCCGGCCAAGGCCGACGCGTCAGTGTTTTCTTGTCATGGCGGCGAAGGCCGACACGTTTCTATCTGACAATTCGTCCACAAGGACCAGGCGCGGCTCTGGCAGCCTTCTGGGGCTTTCAGATCTGCATCCAGGTGATTGGACGCGATTAAGTTGAATAGCGGCTGCTACACCGGACGCGATTTGACTGACAGATAGAAATGTGCCCCTTTGCTGTCATTTTTGCTATAAACTGCTGCATACAAGGCATATTGCATCGGTCGGGGGACCTCCTTCCCTCATATCCTAGGCTCCACACACCCTTCCGGTGAAGGCAAGCTCTCCATTAGGCATTCCGTCCCTTTGGACTAGCGAACCTTCTCCCGGAACGCCATAAGTTTCCGTACCCCGTGGATTCCCTCACGGCGGACCGAGCTGGTTGTACCCCTCCGTTGACCTGGGCTTAGATATCCTACTGCGTGGTGAGAGGTGATTCTAGTTGCACCCCGAAGTATTCATACTCTACCCAACTAGGATCTCATCTGGAGTGACACAATATTTTCAATCCATTAAATAATTGTGAAACTCCTAAAAACAAGCGCTAAGCATCATAACTTGTTTGAACCTTATTGCTTGATCTAATCTTTGTTCAACTCGTTTATTTGCTTGCATTTTTAAAAATGGACCAACATTATCATGATAATTTCAACATGGACTATGAGGATAGTGTTGAATCCCCATCCTTTCAATCCCATGTCTGTCCATTTCACCACCGTGAGGGATAGCCTTCCACTTCCTATGGTTATGTGCGCACACCGCGCACTTACCGATTTGATGTCCCTTCACATTTAACTCCAATCAAAACCGAGCGAGAGCCTTCCCCCCGCCAGGATTCCAAAGTCCAAACTATCCTGCATGCCATTGATCAACTCACCCCTCAACAACTCAACCTCATTTAATCTTTGGTTGAGGGTGTGACTCCTCCTCCCTCTCCTTCTCCTAGGCACCCTCCTTTGTATATTCCGACGACTTCGCCACATCTCCCTGTACATTCTTCATCACCTCGGCCCCCTGGCCAATTGCACTCCTGTGCTCCGGTCCGAACGGACCAACCCTTGGGAAGGCCCACTAATTCAAGGCCACCCCCATGTACTCCCTCATATGCCCAGAGGCAACCCACTCCACTCCACTCCAACATGCTCTTCTCCAGAAATTGAACAATCTGGAGAACCAAATATACAAGCTTTTAGATCCCATGGGTGACCCCGTTGCCGCCATGCCGGCTCTCCCACAAATTTACATACATCCTTCAGAGATGCCGTCGTACCGACTATACAATGGCACGGGTAACCTCTACCTTCATGTCAATGAATTCCTCTATGAGTCTTCACGTTGGCAGCGTGACCCCATTACCTTGGCATATTTATTTAGAAAATCTCTTGATGGACCTGCACTCGAATGGTTCTACTCTTTAGAGCCAAGCGAGGCAGGGGACTTCCACATCCTTCATAAGAAATTCCTTCAAAGGTACAAAGACCGCATCAGCCCCTATCTCTCTATCACGGATTTGGCGTCTGAGAAGATGAGGGCCAACGAGGCATTTGCACAATTTGCTGATCATTGGAGATCAATGGCCACCCCCTTGCAGCATGAGCTCTCGGAGTCAGAGCAAATTAAAATAATCATTTCCAACTATGCTTCGGGGTTTAAGCACACTCTGGCCATGAACCAGATCACTTCCATGGAAGAGCTCTATGAGCTGGGACGTTACATTCAGACACATCTGATGGACTCACCGATCGTAGAGCTGTTTGATCAAATTAATCCGAGAAAGAACGGATCAGTGGACGCCATCCACCATCCACCTCGCCACCATACAACGCCTACAACATATACACTTCCACAAACTCCCATCTACCACAATATGCCTCCACCCAGGCGTTCACTAATTCGTCCTCCTCGGACTCAGCAACCTCCAACTGGGCCCTACGACGCCCCCATGTATGAAGAAGCTCCCGTGCCCTACGTTGCACCTACTCCGGTACCCATACTAGCTCCAGCCCCCATACCTCCACTACAGCCTGTTGCTCGGTCCGAAGTTGCCAATGCCCAACCCATCTGTGAGACCACTTGGTGTTACGGCGATGAACCTTCTGAGGTCATGTTCGTACGCCATTTACCTACACCTCCTACATTGCCATCCACATCTACCAAACCCTCCATCATTAAACCCAAAATTAAACCAATCATTACACCTCCCATTGCGCCAACACCCTTGGCGACTGAACTCGAGCAAACTCTTGCCATCATACTCATCACACCTCCACCGGCCATACAACCTTCCACTCCATCCGAATCTACCCCCATCCACCGGAGCGGGTGTACCCCTTTGAGGATCAACAAGCAAGTACAGCAGAAGAAGGAATCCCCAGGACCGGGCATGCTATTCAAAATCTGAGAATATATCTCTCGCATGCCGATCATTGTCAAAATACCGGGCACATTCACTGAGAGGAAGTCCTCCCATCCACTCATGGCCGTCAAGAGGCCTTCTAATCAAATGCCAATCATCCCGGTTGCCAACCGCACCCAATTTACCGTACTCATAGGGAATCAAACCCTCCAAGCTCTCATGACCCCTCACACCATTATTGTGAACCTTCCCACTCTAGTGAAGGGGTCAACCATTTAGATTGTGCTTACGCATGCCAAAGCCAAATCATTGGCACAATCAATTACTCAAGGGGTCGTGCCCCTTCCCATATCAAACGTTATACAATCTTTGGACACGGTCCCCTTATTGTTGCTTCCAACTCCACTAGTGGAGCTCCCCACCATTTCATCGCGCCACATTCCAAGGGAGCTATTGCTGTTGCTTGAAACTCCGACAGAAGTCAACAATCCACTTATTGAGAGCCGTTCAATCCTGGTGAGAAGAGAAAGACCATATCCCCGCTGGGCACATTTTGTGAGGAAATACCTGAGGGTCAAAAGGCCAATTTCCAAGCGGAAACCTAAATGTCGGGCAAGGCAAGAGACTAGGGGTCCTCCATCTTTTCCATTTCCTTTTCAATCCTCTTTTGCGCTTCTCAGCACCTTCCAGTGGGTTCTCCACATTCCCTCTCCACGGGAGGCATTTTATTTTCATCTTTTTACGATTCATTTTCTTACATCGAGCATCGCGTCCCATTTTGTACCCCTTACTCTCCTTTCTATGCCCCACGTGGCACAACTCTTTTCCATGCCCTACGTGGCACATCTCCTTCCAGTGCCCCACGTGACACGTCTCCTTCCAGTGCCCCACGAGGCACATCTCCATCTTGTGCCCCACACGGCACCTTTCCCTTTTGCGCCTCACGTGGCGCACCTTTCCTTTCGGACCCTCGCAGCCCACTTTTTCCTTCTTCTCCTCTGGCTCATCCGGATTCTTTTCCTCTCACAGGGCACTGCTCCCTCCTTCTTCTTCAAATCCCTCCAGCCCCGCCGGAGTCTCTAAAATCTTTCCGCAATTCTCTCCTTGCCATTTTTAATCAGGTCATTCTACCTTTCTCCCACTGTTTTCGGGGCTTTAGTCCCCATGTATCTTTCTAATTTCGAATAAATCTGTACATTCTTCAAAGACCTCTGAGTCTCGCCCCAATGCAGGGCATTCGTCCTCCTTTTACCTTCCAAACTCTTATTGTGGAAAGTTACTATATTTAGCAGCGTAAAAAAAAGAATATTTCAATATTGCCATGCTATTGCAGTACCCCCGTTATAAAAACTCAATGCAAGGAGTCCAAAATTCCCTCCCGGGTCATTAAGATTTTCCCTTGGCATGGGCACTTCACACACTTCACGGCGCCCTAAGCCGATTGTCCCGAAAGACACCGTCGCTATCGCAGCCATGCCTGAAAGGCACAAAATGTCTGTTTCTCCTCTTATTCGGCCAAAATATGGGTAGCAGAGGTAGTCTGGGCAAGACAACAAACCTAAAGCACTCTGTCATAAGAGGACGTCTCAAAAATGGGCAAATCAAATGGCCAAGAAAAATCAAAGTCAAAATGCATGTCAAGAGTGGCAAAGTCCCCGCAGGGATCCAAATGGACCTGGACGTATGCATGCAAAAATCAAAACCAATCAATCATAAATAGGGCATGGCAAAGAGTGGCAAAGTCCCTGCGGAGATCCAAATAGACCCGGTCGTACGCATGTCCCTACAAATGAATGGTCATAAATCAATTCTAAAAGCCCCAATAATCAATGAGACTGAACCTTCTGACGGTTGTGCCAAGGAAGGAAGTCAAACCCATGCCTCAATACCATACCAAGCTTATCTCCAGTTTTCTTCCCCTTTCCTGCCAGACCCAGTCGCCTTTTTAGGCATGGCTCTGATGGTGGCACCGTTAACCACGTGCAATTAGCCTTTGGCGCCACTTTGAATGCATGCCTACTCTGGGCATTCTTTTATGACACGGGAGCTGACAAGGACCCCTCGTCAGTCAATTTTCATAACTCTAATGCCGCCATGGCGTGGCATGTCCCAAAATAAAAAAATCAAATATTTCTAAAATTCCATAAAAATTCCAATTTTTTCAAAAAAAAATCCATAAAAATCCAAATATTTAAAAAACCATAAAAAATCCAAATATTTTCCAAAACTCCAAAAAGATTTCAAATATTTTCAAAACCAAAAAAATTTAAATATTTTTCAAAATCTTATAAAAATTTGAATATCCTTAAAAAAATCCAAAAAAAAAAAATCCTGATGGTGTTGCTCATGGAAAGCACATTGCATCTTGTCTGCGTCAGATCGATGCAATTCTTCCCCTTCACGAATATCTCCCATCCTGAACTCCAAAACTCCTTTGGCCAAAATATCACTTATCCTCATGGTTTAAACAAACTAAGCGAGCCATGTTTGTTGTTTAAATGCTTTATCCATGATTCATGCTCCATGCTATGCAATGCCGTTTTTTCCATGATGTTTTCTCTTGGCTAACGAGTTTTGAGCATAGAATTCAAGTTACCTCATCTGGCACTACATCAAGCTGCAGCTGCTGCCACCACCATCAGTTATGTATATGATATACCTTTAGAAGCACATCAAGGATCTTGTGGCTCTGAGGAATCTGGGATTTGAGTTCCCCTTTATCAAAAACAATGATTATCCCAGAGGATCCTTAGCCGCACAGATAGGCCGTTACGCTTGGCATATGAGGATGACGGATCCATACATAAAAATCTGGTCCTGACTCACCGCCATCGTAACAATAATATCCTTGGTTATCTTCTACTCCTTTTATCCTTATTTTTCTTTTAGCCCATCATACATGCATATTGAAATCACAGTGGAAAACCACTATTCCAATGCAAATTGAGAGCTATTCGCGCTACTAATCCAAAGCAATTTTGAAATATTCCATTCCGGGTCGAATACCCAACTCCCTTTGTTGTCGCCTCCGGGCTGATTTCCTCAAGAACCTTTGTTTGGATTTATCCCTCTACATTTCGTCTCTACTCCCATAGATCCACCTGCGGCAGTGGCAGACGCCCCCAATGGTGCAACCTAACGGATCGTGTCCTTAGGTACTCCCCTTTGCTGGAAGTTGATCTCTCCCATAGATCCACCTGCGGTAGTGGCAGACGCCCCCAATTGTGCAACCTAACGGATCATGTCCTTAGGTACTTACCCTTCGCTGGAAGTTGATCTCTCCTTTGTTCCCTACGTGGCACTTTTCTTTCGTGTACCACGTACACACCTCCTGTCATGCCCCTCGTGCACACACTTTGTTTTCTTCCAAATCCAAACATTTCTTTCTTTAGGTCTTCTTCTCTGGTGGTGACTTCCTTCGGTGTTGGTAAAAACTCTCATCAGGTGGCAGTCACCAACGATCATGCGTGTCTATTCTTTCACCTTGGCGTCTACTTTTCAGTCCGCTCCCGCTCCACTCCACTTCGCTACATTTCATTCTTTCATTCCATTCACTCCATTACACTCACTTTGTGTCCCTTCGCTTCGCTCCCTGCAAAGCAGACGCCAAGGCGTGGCAGCTGTAGACACGCGAATTCGACTCCACCGCGGGAAATTTCATATTGTGCCATAATGCCATAAATGGCCCTCCTTTTGCCTTGCAAGAGTAGTTTTCCAATATTTTCGGATCTCACCTACCCTTCCCTGGTGCTTCCCATTCATTTTCAAGGCTCGTCGGGTTTTATAGGCATTCATTTCAAGTCGCGACGGGTCTGGGGGACGCGTTCTGAAACGCGTCCGGCATGGTGGATGCGTTTCCATTGATTCTCATTGTCGCGCCGGGCATGCGGGACGCAACCAGGCCAAAGAGTCCTTATCACAGTGGCCTTCTGTGATGCGACAAGGAATTTGCTTATTTTATTTACGAAGACTGCCCATTGCCACTTCATAAACATGTCCGCTATAGGCGACACGATTCTAATGTCGGTTTTGGCAGGATTTTTCATAAATAAAATATGGAAATACTTTATCATGTCCTGTCATGCCGACTCGTTTCAAATCAGAAACGCGTCATACTGTGCCGACACGATTAGGCCTTAGGCCCCAAAAGTCTTCGCGCTCGAGTGCCCGTACCTCAAATCCCGAGGAATCTTTGAATCGCGTCTACCTGAGCCGCCGCGATTAGGCCTGTATCCTAGACCCCGAAGTCGTCGCATTTACGTGCCAAAATGAAGTCGCGGCGGGGTAGGTCGATGCGTTTCAAGAACGCGGCGGTCATCCCCGACGCGATTCTGAATGTGGCCGCCACGCTGCAACCGACATGCTGTTGTCAAATCAAGGGCTTGTAAATCACGGTGCGCTGGTCGGACGCGATTCAACCTTATAGTTGCGTCCGTTGTGCCCGACGCGATTCAAGCATCTATTGCCTATAAATAGACCCCCAAGGGTCATTTGTAGAGGGGGGTTCGAAGAAAGCGGTGTAGCCTTGCTGGAATCCCGCCTCGAGGGGGGTTCCACTCACTGCGGCGAAGCCCTGTCGGATTCCCACCTTGACTCCGGACCAAAGGGGGGTTCGAAGAAAGCGGCAAAGCCCTGTCGGATTCCCGCCTCGACTTCCGAGCTAAGGGAATCCTCTACTTCAAGCCATCCATTAGATTCCCTGGAGTTCTGAGCCGACGTCCCTGTCATCCTCCTCCATTTATTCCGGCAGCGCCGATGCGCCATTCACTTTTGGGGAAGCACCCCCTCCCCTTTCTCCCTTTTTATTTACATTTCAACTCCTCCGAGCCCCACGTGGCTCCTTTCTCTTATACACACACACACATGCATGCACACACACACACACCTACATTTTTAGGGGTTTAAAAGCGACCACGCGGTTGTCGGAAGGCACCCTTTCTGACGGATTTCTGACGGATTTTGTCCGTCGGAAATATCGCTTTTTCTTGTATTGCTTCTCCTATTCTTTATTCACGTTCTTTCATTTTTTTAGGATTGTATACTACACACATGGCTAATCCCCTTCTCTCTTTCTTTGTCTTTTCTTTGTAGGGTAATCAACGAGGAAAACACCCTCTACCACGGTCGTCCGTGCTCATAGAGGAAGAGGAACCCACATCCCCCGCGCAACCTCCCCACGCTCCAATAGGTATTATTCGCGATCACCCATTCCATCTGCACCCCTCGTCATGCACCTCCATTCGGTACCCTTGCATACCTGGTGATCACGATCCTTTTCCCCTGTTTATATCCCTCTTTATGGACCTACACGTCATCCCTCGGTGGTGTCTACAGCAGAAACCACCGGAAGTACAGGCCAACAAGGCTAGACTAACGATACCCATGGTAACTAGACAGACTAAACTACAACCATCGTTTAGGCTAGGGCAACGAATCGTACTTGGAAACACTGTAAAGGAAACGTCGTGACAACAACAGCAACCAAGCCACTGCCACTGACAGCTAAGAGGAGGACACACCGACTACTTCCTCTGCTCGCCAGCCACCGGTTCCTGTCTACAACCTCCCTAGAAGAGTGAGGCCAATGAGCCACCACAGAGAACACCACACACGAACAACTGCAACCCGGCCGAGTTGTGGCCCCATGCCTGACACCGCGACGTGGCTCTGGAACCAATGCCAAGAGAGGCAGTGAGAAAGACTAGCTGATCAGCGCTGGAAGAACAACTAAACCACTCGGTGTCTCAACTCAACTAAGAGAGCTTTGCAAACGACTCTATGCCACTGTACCCTACCATTTTTCCCTCAGCTACTAGAGTCTATCACTCGAGCACGACTGCCACCTAGAGAACTCCCTCAATCGGCGCGGGGACTGCTGATCCAAGTAACGATAAAAACCTCTAGATGGACAAGCCCTCAAGTGTCGAGCATTGGGCGAACTGAGAACCGACGGGGCAACCACAACAAGCAAACGACATTGCTGGCTCATAACCGAGACAAGCTCAGTAGGCACTAGGCACGCACGACACACCTCCCAAAAATCCCAGAAGGGCCGTCGGCCAACACAAGCACACACACCTCAGCTAGGAACTTAGAATTATAGAAAAGGTTGCACAAAAGCACAGAAGGCAAAAGGCGACAAGAAGCCATTGCAATCAAAACTAGAAAGCGATACAGAACCTGTTGCGACACGAACACGACAGCCAGAGTGTCGCCTTCAGATGATGAACGCGGCGTATCGACCCCTTGCATTCTTCATCTGAAGATAGAGCCCTTGGGGAAGAACCACCTCAAGGCCCACACCCACAACCCTACAAGGGAAGCAACCACGGAACACCAGTCATGTTCCTAAGTTGGAGAAGAAACATTCCCCTAACCAACTTAATCACAGACCACCCTTGCTAAGTTCTAAAACAAGGAAACCTGATGAGCAAGGGAAATGCGACAACAACCCTGTCGCAACCAGAAGGCGACAAGCAGGGTGTCTCCTTCAGATGATGAACGTGACGTATCGATCCATCGCGTTCTTCATCTGAAGGAAGAACCCTTGGGGCAGAACCACCTCAAGGTTCACACCCAAAGGAACCACGGAGATAAATCACCAACTGGAAGACGAGCCTCATGCCAAGTTGGGGAGACCTCCCTCTAACCAACTTGGACACGAGACACCCCACCCAGACCAGAAACGGGGAAATAGAGGGCCAAGCAGAACGCAACGACTATCCTGTCGCAACCAGAACACGATAGGTATCTTGTCGCCTTCTGATTGGTATGGCAACAACTAACCTATCGCGATCTCAGTTAGAAGACCGAGACCGGGGAAGGGGCCAACCCACGGTCCCCTAAGCTACAAAACGACCACCAGAGAGGGGAGGAAGAACAACACACATCTCCAACACAACAGAAGAAGGCTCGAGGGGCATCAATGCCACCTCTCCTCGCCCACAAATCACAAAAGAGTTAAACTACAAAAGGAGGAGGACCACTGGCAAGCATTCTCCCATGCAAAACCACAAGGAAGCCTCAAGCACAGAGAGGATAGATCAAAACAAGTTCCATCTCCTCAAGACAGTAAGAGAGAGAGCAAGAGATCCCTACTCAAAATTGAAGAGCCAGACTCGTTGGGGCCCTTCACGTCAGAATGGCCGTCTCCGCCTCGCTCCTTGCCGCTTTAATGCTCTGCCACAAGCACGCCAGCGCTTCCACTATGCCCAAACACCTGAGAAAGAGGGAGGGAGCTCCCCCACCACAGAGAGGGGGAGAAAGAAGGAGAAATGACAAGAAAGAAGAAGAAAGAAAAGCATGAAAGTCTTAAGGCCTCAGAACTGAGGTTGCGATAAAGAGGGCGTCGTGTTCTTACCTGAACGCGACAGACACCTTGTCGCCTTCTCAAAAGTTCCGACAAGACTTCTGACAGGCATACAACTCCACACCACGTGTCACACCTGCATGCGCCTCAGGTGAACGCGACGGTAGCACCCTTGATTTTTAAATCCCAAATAAAATAAAATTTTAATTTAATAAATGAGATAAATAGATTTAATTAGAATAAAGGGAGACTAATGAAATAAAAGGGGATTAAATCAAAGTCCATTAAACTAAATTAGCAATGGGTTGTGCTATGGTCTTAACATAAATTGTGGGCCCAAATGAGGAGAGCCTATCATGAGATGGGAGCTAATTAAGTGAAATTCGGATTAAAAATAATAGTAATTAATAAAAGGGGGTAAGATAAATATTAAACAACTCATATTTATCCTAAAAAGAGTCCTAGACTTACCCTAACCTATTACCCACGAAATTGGCTCTCTTCCCAGCCCTAAATAGGGGATAAATACTAGGAAGGGTGATGATAATTAAGGAAATTCAGATTTTTATGGAAAGAAAGAGTTTTAGAAGGGTAAGGACTCTTAAACCAAACAAAACACCCCCAATTCGGCCCTATCAACCCATAGATCGTTTCTAGAGTTCTGGGAGACGAAGGGAGAGGCTGGAGGACGAAGGAGCAAGGTGGAGAAGGCTTGAAGCAAGGGATTTTTCATCTTCTCTTCATCACCAAACTTAGGTTTTCATTACAACAACGAAAGGTAGGCAATCTCTCAAGCACAAATTGTGTAAATTTAACCCTAGGTAGCCCACATGATCCTCTTTGAAAGCCCCATGATTTCCCTATTTTTTGTGGCTCCATGAAGGAGTATTAAATGTCTCAATCCCAGTTAGTATCATGCACCCGAACCCTTTTGTTTACCTTGAATCCATGCTTGTAATCGATCTCATGCCATGATATTAATCTCATAAATACTACATGCTCTTAGCTTTCAAACGCCATATTTTCCCCAATTTCATCGTGTGTCCAATGCCAATTAATTCATTGAATCATGACTGTGCATGATTATGTCACCGAAAAGTAACTTTACCAAAGCATGTCCTATACATGTTTGTTTTCTAATTAAACATGCCCACTGTTAGATCTCCATGTCCTCTTTCGATTAAAACTAGTTTCATGATTTTTGGATCATCGTGTAATTTTATAACAATTTTATAAGTGACTATTATCATGTTTGGAGGGAGGAACCCTACCTGGAAAAAGGGCAAAACCTCTTTCTGGGCTTGGGCCACCTTCTGGAGTCGCGAAGGCCCGACCCGTCGTGATCTAAGAGGGGGTCGCGACACGAGGGTCCGTCGCGTTCTGAACGCGATGGGTCGACATGTCGCAACCTGGCCGGGTTCAGCCTAGTGGCCGGTTTAGCAGAACGCGACCGGGCCTGGCGTCGCGACCTGAACGCGACAGCCACTGACGTAGCAACATTAACACGACAGACACTTACGTCGCGACCTGAACACGACGTGATCCTATGTTGCGACCTTAGTGTTGCGGCCAGACCTGCAATTTCATATATAACCCTACTATTATTACCATTTATACCATGTCTAACCCTAATTAAACACTATCATGACTATCAACGACTGATTATTTGTAAATTGGTTATTAATACATGAAATTCATTAATTTAAAAGTCAAGTGCACAATCATACATGCTCTCTTGATTTCTTACACTTGCACACACTTAACAATCATGTTTGCCATTTAACCCTATTAAATTACTCAATAACATATCTGGTAATTAAGTGAAATTAATTACTAAATTTCCCTATTTAATTATTTACACTTTTTGTAACATCTCGGACTTTCCGGCTTTCCGGGTGTGTGTGGGATGGCTGGCCACTAACACGTCCGGCGTTGGCGCCACGTTAGTGTTGCGACGGTGCTGCCCGTAGCGACAGCCATCATGGTCGCGACCAGTGATCGTGTCGCATTCTTGTCGCGCCCGGTCAACGGGTCGCGACAAGGTTTTCACTTTTTGGTCTTCTGATAGGCGTCTGCCGCCTGTCAGAGTGCCAAGCGTGGTAAGGGGACCTGTCAGGCTGCCGCGGCGCCTAGGTAGGGAGCATTCTGGTCACGATGGGGGAGGCCATCGCATTACGATTGGTAACGCGACGCCCCGCTCCGTCCCGTTTTGGGAGCCGCAGGCTAAAAAGCCTTGGCCGGCTCTCCCTTCCCCTCCTTTTTGGCATTTCCTCCCCTTTTCCTTATCCTCTCCGAGGAGGAGAGGTCTCCTCCTTCTTCTCCGACGGTTGGAGCTGGAGGTGCGGCGGCGGCTCGTGCGGAGCTTGTAGCAGCGGCGAGGAGTGAGGAGGTGGTGGCCGTGGCTTTGTGAAGGCCCCTTTGGGGGTTTCGGTTCTTCAAATGTGTAGGGATGCTTGTGCCCTTTCTTGTTAGTGTGGATTGGAGGTCCTAATGGGTGTTTACATGCTTTTATTGCTTTCACCATGCTCCCCTCCCCATGTTGTGCTGGTTGTAGCGTTTGTGGGCGATCACGAGATGTGGATCCCGTCGGTCGGTCTTCCAGATGATGTCGCGACCGCCGAGCGCGTCACGACATCAGAGAAGGCGTCACCCCGGTCCGACGTGACCTTATCGTGGCGTGGGTGGCTGTCGCGATAAGGGTCACGCCGTGACCCGATTTCCCATCGCGATAGGGTTGCTGTTGCGGCGTGGTCGGCTGTCGTGACAAGGGTGTCGCGACCTAGTTTCCTGTCACGACCCGCTTCCCCGTCGCAACAGAGTGCTTGTCGTGGTGGCCCTGACCGTCGTGATGTGATCGCGATGGGATAGGAGGGCGCGAGAAGGCCTGTGTTGCCGTGGGTGTTTTCTGTGGCCACAGTTGGCATGTTGGCGTGTGCCCCAGGTAGGGTGTGCCCTTAGGACCTTCTGGTGGGAACGCGACAGGTTGCCGCCCTGCGTTCAGTTACCGAAGGTGACACCTTTGTGGCCGTGTCCTAGCAGTGTCGCTAGGAGGCTCGCGTCTGTCTAATAATCGATGGTCTGGTCGCCGATCGATTATTAGAAGAGTTTTGGTTTCTGTGTTGTTTGGTGGTGTTCCAGTTTCTCGGGCCATGCCGTGTGTGCCGGCGTTGGCCATCGGCCCTTCTGAGGGTTTCCGGAAGGGGTGCCGTGCGTGCCTTTGCCTACTGGGCTTGTCTTGGTTACAAGCCAGCCGTGCTGTTTCGGTTGGTGGTTGCCACGCCCGTTTTCTTTCGCCCGGTGCTCGGAACTTGAGGGCTTGTCCTCGTGAGAGAGGTTGTCACCGTTACCTGGGACCCCCGATCCCCGCGCGTCTATGTCAGAGGAAGTTTCTCCGGGCGGCGGGGTTTACTCGAGTCGCTGACTCTGGTAGCAGTAGGGGAAAACGGTGGGGGCAGCGGCGTGAGTCGTTTATAGAGCTCTCTTAGCTAGTCTGGGTCTCCGAGGTGGTTCGGTGCTCTTCCGGTGCTGACCAGTTAGTCCTTGTCACTGCCTCACTCTGTGTTGGTTCCAGAGCCGCGTAGGGAGGTTAGGCGTGGGGCCGTAGCTCAGCCGGCTGTGGTGGTTGTGTTGTTCTTTGCTGTGACTCGTTAGCCTCACTCTACCGGGGAGGTTGTAGGCAGGAGTAGACGGATGGAGAGCTGGAGGAGTGGACTGTTTGTCCTCCTCTTAGCTGCCTGTGGCGGTGGCTTGTGTGCTCTTGCGTGACGTTGTTTCTCACGCATTTTCCGAGAATGTGTTTCTCGTTGCCCTAGCTTGCACGGGGGTTGTAGCCTAGCCGTGTCTAGTTCCGTGGGCTTGGTTAGTTTGGCATCATGGGCCATGTTTGGTGGTTTCCGTTCTGCGAGTTCTCTCGGGGTGTTGAGTGCTGACATCCGGCTGCTGTTTCTGTAACCCGTTCCTTGGTGCCGTTCGTGGTGGCACTGGTAGGTGTAGTTCCCTGACCTCGTGGAGTGTCCGAGGTGCAGGGTGGTTCTGCTTGTGGGCTCTCGACCTTGTGGAGGTCTGAGGTGGCTGTGCCTGTGGTGAGATGTCGTTCTCACGTGGTTGCTTGGTGTCTCTCGGGGTGACACCTGGTTGTTCCTTCCCGACCTCGTGGAGGTCTGGGGTGTTTGGTGCTTGTGTCGTGAGACTCGGGTCTCACGTGGTCGCTCCGGTGTTTCCGTGAGCTTCTTGTCTCGGCAGGTGTGTGTCGAGGGTTTGCTTCCGCATTGTGTTTGACTCCGCTAGTTCTGCGGGAGTCGTGTTTGGCCCGACCTTGGTTGTGGGTCATGGCATTTACTCTGTTCCGCTGCTTTGTAGCTCTCTGCAGTAGGTGTTGCTCGCCTTACTGCTTTATAGAGTAGTTTTGCTTTCGCTTTGTTGGAGTTCCTGCTGCTCTGGCTGGTAAGGGACTGGTAATCCCTACTGAGCCTTGTTTGCGAGGCTTACCCCCCTACTCTCTTCAAGTAGGGACTCTCTGTCGCAGGAGTTCATTGCCGGACGGTCGTGGTGGCGGTTTATTGCACCTTGCGTTGCCAGTAGTGTGAGTTGTGAGCGTGAGCGCTTGTATCGTGAGTTGAGAGTGGCCTTTTTGCAAGTCCTCGGGGTATGCCCCTTAAGGACTGCACCTTTCTTTCTGTACCTGTACTTTTATTTGGGACATGTTGTACATAATTTCTTTATTAAATGTACGAACTTTCTTGTTATAGTTATTTGAATTCATTGCTTATCTCACTGGACTAAATTCTAACCCTTCCGGGTTTTCGGATCTGTGGGTGGCGGTGCGACCTTCGGGGGTCCCTGGCGGGGGTCCGGGAGGTCGGTTTGTTACACTTGTCTTTGATTTAATCGCGTGATTTGAATACCGTGAACACTTCCCTCGGCCTTCGAGCACTCGAGGCACGACAGACACTTGTTTTATACACCTTTTTTTGACATGGACCACCTCTCCACCGGGTATACTCCCGACTGGGCTAGGGACTCCTTGTCAAGCCCTCCATAAGTTTTCTTGGCTTTGGCGCACGTCCTTAGCTGACGAGCTGGTTGTACCCTTAACACCTGTTACACCCTTAGGGATCAGTACGATCCAAATGGCCTTAGTGTTTCCTTCTTACCTTGAGTTCACGCCGGACCACCTGGCCCGTGTTCACGGCACGGCTAGTGGGCGGATGTGATTTCTACCGGACTGCCGGTACCCGACCTGGTGCCGTGCAACTGTTACTATCGTGGTTTAACGACGTTTTACGATTATACCCCGATCTCATCTACTATCTCGTTACTCTCATATGTTCACTTTCACTGTATACTCTCATCCATTTCGTCTATTACTCTCATCTCTTCTTGGTACTCTATTTGGCCATACAATTGATTGTCTAAATAACAAACAATGCAATATGCTAGTGCAATAGGGCCCAGTCTGGTCCTCGGGAGAGCGCCCGAAGAGTGCCATTTCCTCGTGAGGATTACATGATTAGGATGTGTACGACATGCATCCAGCCACTACAAGAGAAAGCGGTATTTTCGACGGACAAGATCCGTCGGAAATCGGTCAAAAATTCGTCGAAAAATGTGCCTTCCGACAACTTTCTGTCGAACGATCGTCGGAAACTTCTTGTCAGAAATTATCGACGGACAAAATAACCGTCGAAAATCCGTCGAAAATTCCGACAGAAATTTTCGTAAGAAATTGCGTCGGTAACTTCCGACAGAAAGTAGTCAGAAAATATTGTCGAAAATTTGGTCAGCGTTTTCCGACCGAAAACTATCAGAAAAGCTGTCGGAATTTCCGTCGATAATTCCGACGGAAAAATCCATCGGAAAATATCCGTCGATACTTCAGACAGAAATGCCGACAGATTTCTTCCGTCGGTAAACTGCATATTTCCGACGGATAACTTCCGTCGGAAAGCTCGTCGAAAATAAGTAATATATATATATATATATATATATATATTAAAATTATAGAAATAACAATGATAAATTTTAAAACTTGCTAAAATATTCATACATTCCACAATAACAAGTACTCACAATGAACATAAAATCATAAAACACAACAAATATAAAATCATGCATAATAATAAATGCTAAAAATCAAGACAGGTCTTCTGGATCGTCTGCTGTCCCCGCCTCATGATCGTCAGGTGCTGGAGGAGGATCCTATATTAAAACCGTTAATATGAGAAACATGAATAAAAATTAATATACAAACATTTAAAAAAAATTAAATTTAAAGCATGTGATTATTCCTTAAGTTTAATTAGAAATTTTTTTTGATCATTTACACTTTGGTTTTTTTTAGATTAGTGATTTGAGTGCCGAACCCAAACCGGGAATCCAATTAGGATTCCGTTAGTTTCCACACGTCACTTTCACCCACCCGGTCGTGTCGGAGCGAATGATTTGTGATTTTGAACCCCCGAGTTGCGTGTTCTGATTGTTTCTACTTTGCTTTTTTTTTTTTAATATTAGAGGTTTGAGCACCAAATCCAAACCGGGAATCCAATTAGGACTCCGTCAGTTCTTACACATCACTTTCACCCACCCGGTCGTGTCGAAGCAAACGACACGCCGATCGGATCTCTATTTGTGATTTTGGACCCCCGGGTTGCTTGTTATGATCATTTACACTTGATTTTTTTTATATTAGTGATTTGAACGTCCAACCCAATGCGGGAATTCAATTAGAATTCCGTCAGTTCCCACACGTCAATTTCACCCACTCGGTCGTGTCGGAGCGAACGACACGCAGATCGGATCCCTATTTGTGATTTTAGACCCCCGGGTTGCATGTTGTGATTGTTTCTACTTTGCTTTTCTTTATATTAGAGATTTGAGCGCCAAACCCAAACCGAGAATCCAATTAGGATTCCGTCAGTTCCCACACGTCACTTTCACCCACCCGGTCGTGTCGGAGCAAACGACACGCCGATCGGATCCCTATTTGTGATTTTGTACCCTCGAGTTGCTTGTTCTGATCCTTTACACTTGAGTATTTTTTATATTAGTGAATTGAACGCCGAACCCAAACCGGAAATCTTATTAGGATTCCGTCAGTTCCCACATGTCAATTTCACCCACCCGATCGTGTCGGGGTGAACGGCACGTCGATCGGATCCCTATTTGTGATTTTGGACCCCCGGGTTGCTTGTTATGATCATTTACACTTGAGTTTTTTTTTATATTAGTGATTTGAACGCCCAACCCAATCCGGGAATCCAATTAAGATTCCGTCAATTTCCACACGTGAATTTCACCCACCCAGTCGTGTCAGAGTGAACGACACGCCGATCGGATCCCTATTTGTGATTTTGGATCCCCGAGTTGCGTGTTGTGATCGTTTCTACTTTGCTTTTCTTTATATTAGAGATTTGAGCGCTAAACCCAATATGAGAATCCAATTAGGATTCCGTCAGTTCTCACACATCACTTTCACCCACTCGGTCGTGTCGGAGCAAATGGCACGCCGATCGGATCCCTATTTGTGATTTTGTACCCCCGAGTTGCTTGTTCTGATCCTTTACACTTGAGTTTTTTTTTATATTAGTGATTTGAACGCCGAACCTAAACCGGGAATCCAATTAGGATTCCGTTAATTCCCACACGTCAATTTCACCCACCCAGTCGTGTCGGAGTGAACGACATGCTGATCGGATCCCTATTTGTGATTTTGGACATCCCGGGTTGCGTGTTGTGATCATTTACACTTGGGTTTATTTTAGATTAGTGATTTGAACGCCGAACCCAAATCGGGAATCCAATTAGGATTCCGTCAGTTCCCACACGTCAATTTCACCCACCCGGTCGTGTCGGAGTGAACAACACGTCGATCGGATCCTATTTGTGATTTTGGATCCCCGGGTTGCGTGTTGTGATCATTTACACGGGTTTCTTTTAGATTAGTGATTTGAACGCCATTTACACTTCTGTTTATCTTAGAATAGTAATTTGAGCGCTCAAGTGGCTTTTTTATCCTTCCATAAGTTGATTGTATGAAAGGACCTTCTGTGTAGGTTTCTTAATTTAGATTTCTTTTTTTTCCTTTTGACCTTCTTTAGTGGTTTCATTTCATTCAAACTATATGAAATTAATAGTAATACTGACCTGAGGGGCTGGCTGTGAGGGGCGTTCTCCTTGGATGGCTGAGATCAACTGCTCGACCATAACGTCAAAGTTCGTCTGTAGCTCTTCCCAGATGAGGGTTCTCATGTCCTCTACACTACTGCCGGGCGGCGCAGTAGATGAACTCGCGTATGCCGGAGGAGCGACCGAACTCGCATATGAGGACAACACTGGAGTAGTATCCAGGCTGTCCCCAAAGCTGTACACTCGACCCTTCGTCGGCCCTCCCGCTGCGTCGACCCAAGCCTCCGGATCCAAGTCTGGCTGGGGAGTGCCCTCTGGATAGCGATCCGCTATCGTCCTGTCATAGGTCTCTTGCGAAACAAATTAAAACTAAATTATTGAAATCAAATTATTTTAATATCTTAATTGAATTCAAAATTTATATTTTGACTTACAGCAATCGTGTAAGCACTCTCACTGACATAGTCATCCGTCCCCTTCCACTTATGAGTCCGATCAAATAACTCGCGAAATGTAGGGGCACGCTCGAGCTCGTGACGCTTACAATTCAACAAAAGTAGTTAGTTTCATAATAATAATTAATGTATTAAGAAATTGAACAATAATATGCTTACCAATTTTTGGCTGTGGGTCGCATAAGATACGGACCCACTAGTATGAACATTCTTCTCCGGATGAGTTGCTCGGTTGCGTTTTGCCGCCTGTGATCGCTCCTGCCATGGACCAGTAGCCCAACGATGACAAAGGGACTCCAATAGTCCCTCCTCAGCAAAACAGGGCCGTAATCCAGCCAAGCCATAGGATCCCAACTGCCTGTGGTCTTCATTGCCTTGTCTCGGGCCTCCCACATCGACTTTCTTAAATTAGTCTGGGCAGTAGACTCCCAGACGACTCGTGCTCGAGGGAGATCCTTGGGTCTCGTGAATGCGTACCTCCGCTGTTTAGAAATAAAATTACTCAACTTTGTGCACTAACAGAGATAGTAATTAAAGAAATGACTTCAAATCAGTAAAAATTAATAATACCGTGAACATGCCAAATAATAATTCCCAGACGAACACCGGGAACTTTTTCCATACATCCACTAGTCCTGGAATGTGTTCGTGGACCAGCGTCATAATATAGCGAGAAGCAAAACCAGGATCTATCTTCCCCCTGTAATTGCACATTAATTTTGTACATGAACTGTATAAGATAAATAACAAATACAGTAAGTTTGAAGTGATCAAGTTTACCCTGGCCCAGGTCGCCCTCACTGGTGGAGTGAGTACAATCTCTCCCTCTGGGGGAGGGTGCACTCTCCCAGTTTGAGGCCCTGAGGACCGTTTTATTAAAAAAAAAAAAGTGATCAAGTTTACCCTGAAATCCAACATGGTTGCCGTCCAGGTAGCTGAGGCCCCTCCTCATCCGCTGTTGGATGATGGCTCTCTACCTCTGTTGAAAAAAATTATGTACACTAATGTTGTATAAATTGGAAGACAAGAAACACACTAATCTATGGAAACATACATGTACCTGGATGTGATTGGGATGGGAAAGGTGACGCTACTGGCGTGGTCGGGGAGGCCGTCCCTATAAAATTATATACACATTAGAAAATATGAATTTAATATGAAGAATAATATATAGAGTTTTGTGTTTAGAAATACATATACTTGTCGCCGGGACGACCGGCGTGGATGGGGACATAGTCCCTGCAAAATTATTTGCACGTTAGAAAATGTAAAGTTAATATGAACAATAAAATCCTGAAGTTTTGTGCTTAGAAATACATATACCTGTCGCCGGGACAACCGTCCTGGACGGGGAGGAGGTCCCTGTAAAATTATATGCACGTTAGAAAATATAAAGTTAATATGAACAATAAAATCCTGAAGTTTTGTGCTCAGAAATACATATACCTATCGCCGGGACGACCGGCATGGACGGGGAGGCGGACCCTTGGCCTACGGAAGTGGAAACCCTCCCACTCCATCCTCCAGGTACCATATCTCTATTGAGATAAATAAAGATATAACATGTCATCAACACTCAAATTTGAAGTAGCTATTGAATAACATATAATTAGCAACAACACTCAGTTCTTACAAAATTTTATAATATTATGTATATTCATCATCATATGCTGAAGATATGTCTAATTCAACGTCATCGGGTTCGTATTTCCATGTCAAAGTACATCGAACAAAAGTTCGATATTTCTTCAATAAGGTACGCCTGGGTAATGGAGCCCTCAACTTGTGCTTTGTTGCGGACTTTCATCTTAAGATCGTGCATGCACCTACGACAATAATTCAAATGAATACATATGAAATATAAAAGATCCTCGTAATGTGAATAAATTGAGACATATGAATATACCTCTCAAATGGATAAATCCATCGAAATTGTACTGGTCCTCCGACCCTAGCCTCATATGGCAAATGGATGATCAGGTGCTCCATTGAATCAAAGAATGTTGGAGGAAATATCTTCTCTAATTTACGTACTGTTTGTATTATATTTTGCTCCACATTTTACAAGTCATGAAGTCTGAGTTCTGATGCACATAAAATCCTGAAGAATTGACTCAGCTCGGTCATTGCTTCCCATATTTGCTTTGGCAACAGCTCACGAAAAGCAATTGGAATCAGTCTTTACATGAAAACATGACAATCATGACTCTTCATTCCGTATATTTTCCCCTCGTTGACATTTACACAACGGGCAATATTTGAGACATATCCATCCAGAAATCTCAATTGCTTCAACCATTGCAACACTTCCTTAATCTGTCTGGCCCCAAGCACATATGAAGCTTTAGGTTGTACCACTTTTCCACTAACATGCTGCAGCTTTAGTTCTGAACGTCTGCAAAGTACTTTCAAATCCATTCGTGCCTTGATGTTATCCTTCGTTTTGCCTTTGACATCCATAATTGTGTTGAACACATTATCAAAAACATTCTTCTCTATATGCATGACGTCTAGGTTATGTCGTATCAAAAGTGTTGACCAATAAGGCAATTCCCAAAAGATACTTTGCTTCACCTAATTGTGATCCTTCCCAAAGCCGGGGATTTGTCGGGTACTACATGGCAGTTGTGATACAGTCGATAAGTTCTGGACCCGCCTCGCCATGTTTCCACCAGACACCCGTTCCATATCTACCTCATCCATCACAATTGTATTTTTCATAAAAGAATCCTTTTGCTTTCGGAAATGATGGTCACTCGGTAGAAACCGACAATGACAATCGAACCAACATGATTTCCCCCAAATTTCAACACGAATGATTTAGAATCCTTCATACAATAAGGACATGCCAACCTCCCATGTGTGCTCCAGCCAGATAACATGCCGTACGGCTGGAAAGTCACTTATTGTCCACATTAATGCAGCCTTCAAATTGAAATTTTGTTTTCTGGATGCATCATAAGAGAGAACCCCATCTGACCATAACAATTTCAGCTCATCAATCAACGGTCTGAGATATATGTCTATATTTTTCCCTGGACTTTTTGGACCTAAAATCAGCAATGAAAGGAACTGATTCTCACGCTTCATGCACATGCTTGGAGGAAGGTTGTACGGTGTTAGGAATACTGGCCAACATGAGTAAGATGCCACCAAGCCTCCGAATGGATTGAAATCGTCTGTGCATAAACCCAGCCGCACGTTGCATGGATCCCTTGAGAAGTAAGGATGAGTACGGCTAAAATGAGCCCAAGCTTCACCATCGGCAGGATGACTGATTTCACCATCATCACGACGGACCCTTTCCGCATGCCAAGTCATATGTTCAGCTGTCTTCGGGGACATAAACAAACGCTGCAATCTGGGTGTGATCGGAAAGTACCGCAATGACTTATATGGAACATCCTTCTGCTTTGAATTGTCTCCTCTCTTAGGCTTGAATCTATCATACTTACAAATACAACATGATGTCTTATCTACATCATCTTTGTAGTACAACATACAGTGATTCATATATGCATCAATTTTCATAAAACCAAGCCCCAGATCATTCACCATCATCTTCGCACGGTAAAAATCATCATGCAACCTCTCTGATTGAGGAAGCATACTCTTGACGAGTAAGAGAAGTCGATTAAAACAACTCTCGCTCATATGAAATTCAGACTTCAAATTCAGTAGCTGCGACACTGTAGACAACCATGTATGCTTCTCACAACCATCCCATAATGGCTCATCATCATCTCGAAGTAACTGATAAAATCTCTGAGCTGTATCATTCGACACTTCTTCATTTGTTTGGTCATCATGAATATTGAACTTCGGACCAGCAGCATTGACAACCATGTCTACGTACGTACTTGTGGAGGCAAAGTTGGCTGGTTCAAACGACTGAATATTAAACTCACCATGAGACGACCATAACTCATAATGGGCAACAAATCCTCTCGTATACAAATGATGCTGCACATCCCATGTCGATATCCACTTTCTGTTCTTACAAGCCGAACACGGACATCGGATGTTACCCATCGGATCAACTGCTACTGATGAATTACTCAATGCAAACTGAATGAAACTGTCAACCCCGTCTTTAAACTCCTCTGTCACAACTCCATTAACTATTCCACGGTACATCCATGACCGATTCTCATAAGACATTTTTCCTACACAAATTAAATGTCATGTCACGAGTTAAAACCCAACACACCCTCACATCGTTCGAGCAAGTCAAAATGAATAGGTAAGACATATTATTTAGATTATCACTTTTTACCCACATGTAAATTATCACTTTTTACCCACATGTGAATATTTGATCACACTCAGATGACCATTTACTATGTGTTCATATTATTTGCTGAAAATTTCGGCAGCATCTCCCCACACCTCTCCGATATACCAAAATTATTTATTGATTAAGATATTTCTTAAACACTTACTAATAAGTGGTTAAGAAAATATTCTAAATCAATAAAGGTATATCAGAGAGGAGTGAGTAGAAGCACCCGAAATTTTTAACAAATAATACAAACATATAGTAAATGACCACCTAACTACGATCAAACATTCACATACTGTCCAAAATGGAACAATTCAAGACTTTGAGTTAGATATACACGTTCTCATCATTGAAAATTAGACTCGTGCACATCAATCCCAAAGTCTTGAACGAGAAGGTTCATTGACGCAGGTTTAACACGCTCTCGTGAGGTGTGTGCAGTGATAAATTGCTATACATGCATAGATCAAATTTAAAAATCACATAAATATTAAAGGAAAATGAAAACAAGATATTACATGTGAACAAATACAATATTAAAACAAATTCGGACATACATGTAAATGAATTACAATAATGTAAGAACTGCAATACTAATCAAGAAAAAGAATTACAAGTGAAGTATGAAACATTTTGAGTAAGTTGAACATTTATGTTTTTGAGTAAGTTCCTTCCATTCCTTCTCATTAGATTCTTTATTTCTATTATTATATTTGAAACATGTACAGGTTAATATGGAGTAACATCTCTAATGAAAGGTGGTCTCAAAACTTAAGTCTTGACTGCTTGTGGTTCACTTCCTATATAAACCCATGTTCAAATATCTACACATTGTCATGGATAAAGAAGGAAGAGACTTTCACACAAAAAAAAATATGGTTGTTCCAGTTTGCATATTGTGGGTTAATAATTCTTTGCACTACATACCTCATTTCCATTGCTTATTTTATATACTAATAATCTTTCTTTACAAGGGGACATTGGAGGCTACATATCTTTTTTCACTTTCACCTAGGGGTGGCTTTTATTTCTATGATGATTGGCGTTATTCTTGCGAAGCAATACTAGTATGGCTTTGTTTCATGGCTGTTTATTGTATGTTCTTGTCAAGTGGATTGCTGGCCGTGCGGGGGCGATGAGGACATCGTGGATGTTGGCATACATCAGTTCGTGTTTGATTAGTCATCATATCATACTTGTGTGCGTGAAAATATGTCTGATTGTCAGTGGCCGTACGGGGGCAAATTTGTCAGTGGCCGTGCGGGGGCATTGAGGACATCGAGATATTTGACATTACATCAATTCGCACTTGATTAGTTATCATGTCATGCTTGTGTGTGTGATTTTGTATTTGATTATGAACTCAAGTATCATCCTGAACTATTGATTCTAATTCCAACATTGTACTTGTTCAACACATGTTATTGACTGATCTCGTGTTTTCGTTCTTGGAACACACCATGTTAATGATCTTTGCTCATTTACCTTGGATATATATATTTACGTTTGAATCCTTTTAGAGAAGTTGAATCCTACTGGCTAGTTAGCTCACCCAATCCTACTATTTCAGGTACCTACAATTCTAGAAGGCGAAAACTTGGGATTTGTGTGTGGAGAGAACAACCGTGGCGACATTTTATTTTTGAGATTGTAAATCAGGAATCATGTAACACCTATTGAATGACAAATAATACCTATTATTTACTGAAGCTTTGAGTAAATGTCCTGTTCAATTAGTATAATTTTACTCTTGAATACTCGTTTGTTCACGTTCCGGCATTTATGGGCATATTAAATGTCGTGACGTGACAGAATGGTATCAGAGCATTAGTTCGATAAATCTAGGGATAACCTGTGAGGATGGGTAGAAAGCCTAAGGTTAAGCTAGATAAGTATAGTTGAATATAGATTATATTGAGTATGAAATAAAAATTTGGAGGATGGTTTTCCTTTGATTCTTCTCCACTTCCATAACTTCATGCTTGTAGTTCCTTCATCTGTATATTTGCCCTTAATTTTGAAAGCATCATTAGGTTTGTTTGCCTGTCCATTATGATCATGTTTTAGCTAGAGTTGTGTTATAACTCAAGCATACTATGAAACTCATTCCATTAGAAGGAAGAAAAGGGTGTTCGAAGTGTTGCACTTTTAGTTATCATCTTGCTTTTGGATTTCCATGCTATAGTATATCCTTATTGTTCCACTTGTCTCCCTCATGAAATATGGTGTTAGAACTAGAATTAAGACCATTTTAATGTTACTAATCATGTAAGGACTCATAGAAACACTTGGTAGAATTTTATGTGGTAGTTATATCACATTTATGAAAATTTAGATCTCACCTGTCGACAGCTAACAGTCACCTGTCAACAGGGACCATGCTTCCAGAACCTAGAAATACAAAACTGTTAGTAACTGTCGATAGATAGCCTTGATCTGTCGATAGATGTCCTTCACCTGTCGACAGCCGACTCTGGTCTGTCGACAGATACCCTCAGAACCAGAAAAACCTTGCTCTGTCTGTTGTCATCTGTCGACAGCCATTTTCTAGCTGTCGACAGACACCAGTTTGTGTTGAACTGATCCTTCTTCAGTTAGGTGTGTCAGCAGGTTCAGTCAGAAGTGTCAGTAGGACCCTTGTAAGACTGAACTCATACCTTATTTACATGTAAGTATTACTTAAGATACATGTAAATAAGGAAGTACCCCCCATTTGAATCCAATAAAATATCAGAAAAATCATATCTCTTACCAATAAAAAGTCAACTCTCCCACCGAAGAAGAAAAACGCGATTTTGGCGATTCCATCAAAATAGCGTCTTTCTAATTTCTCACAATTTGACCTACCTAAAAATTTCATAATTCGAATAAACCTACTAGAATGTTAAAAATCCAAGGTCCGGTGAAAAATGGTTAACACCCATATGACTTCTCCAAGGGAGCCCTCTCCTACTGAAGGAAAAGTCAAACCTGCTAATTTATTAATTTACCTTAATATGACTTGTACATTGATATGTTATTATCTCCGATTCTAAATAAGAATTAGTAAATGAATTGTTCAACCAATCATATATATTTCATGACCATCCTCGTGATATATTTTTCCGTTGACTTTCCCATGTTCTTGGATTCTAAATTACTATACCATTGAAATGAATCAGTTATTCCTCATTTACTTCCATCCCTCACTAAATCAAGTGAAACTCTTTAATAACTCGAATGTGTGGAACACTCACACAATTGATGACTCAATGTTTTGAGATCGTTTTAAATCTCACAAATCGTATACACACAATGTAGGATTGAATCTGTTTATGTCTATTGGAGTAGACAATCAAACAAAATAGTGAAGAAAAGAAGTAGAAAAATATCCAATTAGGAAGAATTTTGGGAAAATGCAAGGATATGCAAATACATTGTACAAGAATTTGGACTTAATGAAATGACTCCTTGAACTTCCAATTACATCCTCTATAGGCTTGAACTCATCAAAATTTTTCTTATAACTATAACATAAGAATCAATTGTCTCATAGTTGAGTTAAATCCTAAAGTTTTTCTTTAATTAATAAACAACATGGCATGTCAATGCACACAAACAATTGACTTGGAATCAGTAGGAAGAGTATCTGTAGAGTTAACTTCATGTCTTCTAAGAGTCAACCTCAATCAGGTGATTACAGTTTTGATTAATTATCCATCACATAGAGTTGATCTTGTAATTTCCTCGTATCAACCTCACATATGAGTAGTGTCAACCTAAGAAGTAATCAGGGTCAACACACTTAATAGACCTTTTGACTTTATGAATTTTCATATGTTATAAAAGACTTGTGTTAAATATTTATTATATTTAGCTGGATATATATCAAAACCAGGAACACAATATATATCATCTGTCATATCACAAAATGCTACAAGAAAAAGGTACCATTTAATCATGAAGATTAATGTATCGAGTAACTGGATACATACTGTAACAGTTGTATTAATAGTATGAATCAGAAAAGCTGAGTTTTAAATCACATGATGGACTAACTAAACTTAAATTTGTTTGCTCGGCCAGCGTAATGGGAGAAGAAGCACAATGGAAAGAGGTTCAACATGCAATGGACAACCTTGCTCAATCCTTAGAGCGGGTAGTTCCCATTGATAACCAAGGAAAAATGAAACTGCATAAGAGCATTCGTAATCCAAACTCTCAAGAAACAGTGAGTATTACAGTGTCTATACGGAGGAAGACAGTTCTCCCCAATGATAGAAAAATAGTTGGCAAACAGAAGATGAGACAGAGCAATGAGAACAAAAAGAGTAAGAAGGCCAAAAAGCAAGCAAACGAAGCTTGTGCATCTTGTCACAAATCAGGCCACGTCAAGGAGAACTGTTGGCGGAGACTAGGAGCATGTTTAAAGTGCGGAAGTCTAGAGCATCGGATCTCAGAATGTCCTGTACTCTCTCAGAGTAGAGAAAAGAGTTCTGAAAAAACTTGAAGCCACAATGAAAAGTGACTGAAACTATTAGAAGTAATTTTGGAGTAGAATCCGAGTATAGTAGGAAGTACTTGAATTTAGTTGTTATAGTGTGACAGAACTTGGTAAGTTTTGTCAATCAATGTAATCTGTAAGGCTGAATATGGAGTTTTGTAATAGAAATATTATGCAATAAATAAGATCATTGTTGTCTATCTTCATATGCTTCACACTCATTAACCTCGTCATACCTTATTACCCTTTTCAAGGGAATATGTACTCATATAATTCTACGAGGGTTATAGTTATTCCTTAATAAAAGAAATCTTAGGAGTAATATACTACAACCAGAAATAAGAAATGTAGTAGCATATACTAATGGAACCCTTGTTCACCACATGGTTTCATAGGATTTAAAAATGCTAAAATATTCATATTTCCATCAACTAATGGTGTCATGTTAACAAGTTATATAAAAAGTGTATACATTATTACATGGTAATCATAATAAGATTGGTGAAACTAATCTGAATTAGATAAAGTTCTAAAAACTGAAAACTTACATCTTTGTGATCCATCCAAACTAGTCGAGAAGTTTGGAGGACCAAACTCCTTTTAGTGGGAGAGAGTTGTAACGCCCCATGAATTCAAAGAATTAAGAAAATAGGAATAATTCGGTTAAAATACCTTAGGATTGTTATTAAATTGTGATAATTAGAAGATAGATTAATTAGTGGTAATGAACGTTACCCCAGTGTCGTACATCGAAATGCGCGCTCCCACAGGGCGACACCGGAAAACGACAACGAAATAAAAATCTGAGATCATCATAATTTCCAGAAAAATGTGGAGAAATCAAATATGTAATTATCCAAATTTTTTCGACGTACGGATTTCAAGGTACAGTCGACGCGACTATTTTTTGGGTGATTTTTCACCTAGTGTAAAATAAATTCTAAAAATTAAACTAAAATCATCATAATTTATAAAACTATCAAATTAGTCTATGGTTGAAATTTTAGGACAAATGGATACCATTTGAATGTGTTTATGCCAAGCTTAATGGACCAGCCGAATTATTGGTCAATTACGGTGATGAATTTTCTGGGAATTTTTGTTGGTTACGTGGAAGATGCTGGGCTGGCCACAACACATGGGTAGAAGCTTCTACGCTTATGCCTTATGTGTAAGGCCTTGGGGCTTGCATGGGAAACGTGTTGCTCATGGAAACCAAATGGTTTCTACAAGTGACACATCAAGGGGCGACGTGCCTTGTGCATGCAAAGGCCTTGGGGTATAAAGATACCCTGCTATGCTTCATAACCATCTTCTGAACACTTCTCCTCCCTCCTATTGTGCTGCTGCTGTGTATCCAAGGCTCTATAGCTGGGAGTAGCTGAAGCTGCAGCCTCCACTGGTCGTGCTTGAGGAGCTACAGGTTGTAGCCGTTCGTGGACTGCAGAAATTGCACCCCAGTGCTATCTTCTTACTGTTGGCTGTGAACCCTTCGAAGGGAAGGCCTCATCTTCTGCAAGTTTGGTAGGATTCAATTATTTCCTTCCTCTCTTACTCTTACCCTTGATCTAGCAATAGAACTTATTGCTAAGTGTACAAGCTCTCAATTCTTGTTTGAGATCCGTAAGTACCTCTAGAAGCTTGTGTGCATCATGTGTGGTTGTAGAACCCTCTCCCTATCTCTTCTCTGTTCTAAGTCTTTGATTTCCACTCATGTTAAAGAAGTCATGATCACCCTTACTTGTCTTACACTTGTGGATTCTCTTTTGAAACAATGTATTTATCCCTTATAAGCATGTTTTAGTTGTGCCTGTAGGATTCAATTCTTCTATCCTTCTCTTCACTAGTGGATTACTAGCTTGAAGGGGATCTCACCTTGTATGTCATCCTGTAGTTCTCATCCTATAATTCTGAAAGTATGTTCTTCACAGGACTACATTTTCCATCATGTTTTAGTTAATTGTCATGTTTAAGTTAATGGTCATCCATGAGAGTTTATAGATAATTTCTTCTTTCTTAACTTGATTCATAACTCTGGAGTGTTATCGATATTCTTGCGTAATGTAGACCGATCCATGATGGATCTTTCTTGTCGTGAAACTGATTTCTTGAGAGATCATGGAGATCTTAAGTGTGTAAACTTGACCAGTTTTAAGTGAAAAAGAAAAGAAAGTTTAAGAGTTGACTTCCCATTTCAATTTCCTTGAACTCCCTTTCAATGTGTCTTCTTGAAAAAAATCAGCCATATGACCACATTCCATGTGTATATCTTCTATTCTTATGCTTTGATATTTTCATGAGTGAGGTTAAGATTATGTTTTAATTAAGTCCTAATCATGTTAGGAATGATAGAAGAGGTTGTTAGTACCATTTATAGCTGGTTTAGAAGCATTTCAGAAAGTTTGATCAAGTTCTGTCGACAGACGAACCCATTACTGTCGACAGGAACCCACAGACAGAAGTCTGATTTCTTCACCTGTGTGTTGCTGTCGACAGCACCACTGCTTGCTGTCAACAGATGCATACAGACCTGAAGATATGCTCACTGGTTAGCCAGTCCTGTTGACAGCAACCTTGTGCCTGTCGACAAGTGGCAATAGTGCATGTTTTCAGCCATTGTTTTACTCCATTTCTTGATGCAAATCCTACCCAATTGTCCCAACTAATAGTCCACCTAAATCTTATGGTTTTTACTACCTAAAAACTTACTAAAACCAGTCATGTACCCTTCTTTGTACCATGAATTATTTCTCCGAAGTTTCGAACAACATTGACCTCGAAAGGCTACCAATCTTTGAAATCAGTAAGAAAGCATAGTTTCTTCACTCTTGTGTGTAAACTTTGAATGAACCCTTGTGTGTCCTTGACTCATTAAAATGATAAGTGTGTGATGATGACAAGTTGTGAGTCTTTGAGACTCATTCGAGAAATATGCCTGGCAAATAAAGGGCTGGTTCAGTCCTGGGGGGAGCGCCCGAATTCGTCAGTGGCCGCGCGGGGGCAAATTTGTCAGTGGCCGTGCGGGGGCGATGAGGACATCGTGGATGTTGGCATACATCAGTTCGTGTTTGATTAGTCATCATATCATACTTGTGTGCGTGAAAATATGTCTGATTGTCAGTGGCCGTACGGGGGCAAATTTGTCAGTGGCCGTGCGGGGGCATTGAGGACATCGAGATATTTGACATTACATCAATTCGTACTTGATTAGTTATCATGTCATGCTTGTGTGTGTGATTTTGTATTTGATTATGAACTCAAGTATCATCCTGAACTATTGATTCTAATTCCAACATTGTACTTGTTCAACACATGTTATTGACTGATCTCGTGTTTTCATTCTTGGAACACACCATGTTAATGATCTTTGCTCATTCTACCTTGGATATATATATATATATTTACGTTTGAATCCTTTTAGAGAAGTTGAATCCTGCTGGGCTAGTTAGCTCACCCAATCCTACTATTTCAGGTACCTACAATTCTAGAAGGCGAAAACTTGAGATTTGTGTGTGGAGAGAACAACCGTGGTGACATTTTATTTTTGAGATTGTAAATCAAGAATCATGTAACACCTATTGAATGGCAAATAATACCTATTATTTACTGAAGCTTCTGAGTAAATGTCCTGTTCAATTAGTATAATTTTACTCTTGAATACTCGTTTGTTCACGTTCCGGCATTTATGGGCATATTAAATGTCGTGACGTGACAGTTGGACATCTACGTATCAAACATCTTTAATAGAAAGTATCTAAAATACTCCTCATTATTTATAAAGAATCTCTTTACAAAAAATATTTTTCATACATACCCCTCCCCCTCTCTCTCTCTGGCACCACATAGGACAATGCCCTTCATAATTCATATGTAACTCTCCCTCCCTCCTCTCTGTACAACACCGAAAGGGGAGGGGGGCCGGGTGGGGGGGGTGCAGGGGGCGGGGTGGGAAGGAGGGGGGCCGGGTGGGGGGGTGTGCAGGGGCCCGGGTGGGAGGGGAGGGGGGCCAGGTGGGGGGGGGGTGTGTAGGGGGCCGGGTGGGAAGGGGAGGGGGGCATCGTGCAGATGGGGGGTGGGAAGGGGAGGGGGATCGTGCAGGTGGGGGGGTGGGAAGGGGAGGGGGGCCGGGGGGGGGGGGTGGAGGGGGGCGTGTGGTGGGAAGGGGAGGGGGGCCTGTGGGGTGGTGGGGGGCCCCGTGGGGCTAGGGGGCAGCGCTGCAGGGGCGAGGGGGGCGCGTGGGGTGGGTGAGGGGGGACTGTGGGATGGAGGGGCTGTGGGGTGGGCTCGGGGGCGCCCGTGGACGAGGGGCGCCATGGGTGGGCGAGGGGGGGGGGGCATTGGGGCTCGGGGGTGCTGTGGGGTGGGCGAGGCGGGGCGGCGGGGGGGCTGGGGCTCGGGGTCACAGGGGCGCTGGCGAGGGGGCGCGGGGACTCTGCTGGCGAAGGGGCGGGCGGGGGGGGAGGGGGAGAGAGAGAGAGAGAGAGAGGGAGAGAGAGAGAGGAGACCGACACCTTGCTCCAGGCGGCGGCGTACGGGCTGGGGTGCGACGGGTGGCGGCGGACCGGGGTGCGATGGGCGGCGGCGGACGGGGTGGCGACGGGCGGCGACGGACCGGGGGGGCGACAGGCGGCGGTGCTGCAGGCGCGGCGAGAGAGAGAGAGAGAGAGAGAGAGAGAGAGGAGAGAGAGAGGGAGAGAGAGAGAGAGAGAGAGAGAGAGGAGGGGAGAGAAAGTGGGTTTCGGGGGAGGTGGGGGGAGGGAAATTGGGGAATTTCTGACGGAAACTATACGTTGGAAAACCGTCAGTAGTACCGACGGATATTTCCGACGGAAACATGTCCGTCGGAAATTCTGATGGATTTTCCGACTGAATATTAGCCGTCGAAACTTCCGCGGATATATTTCCGTCGGAAATGGTGTCATCGTTGGTAATGGCGCTTTTTTTGTGGTGACACCCTCACATCGTTCGAGTAAGTCAAAATGAATAGGTAAGACATATTATTTAGATTATCACTTTTTACCCACATGTGAATATTTGATCGCACTCAGATGACCATTTACTATGTGTTCGTATTATTTGCTGAAAATTTCGGCAGCATTCCCACACCTCTCCGATATACCAAAATTATTTATTGATTAAGATATTTCTTAAACATTACTAATAAGTGGTTAAGAAAATATTCTAAATCAATAAAGGTATATCAGAGAGGAGTGAGTAGAAGCACCCGAAATTTTCAACAAATAATACAAACACACATAGTAAATGACCACCTAACTGCGATCAAACATTCACATACTGTCCAAAATGGAACAATTCAAGACTTTGAGTTAGATATACACGTTCTCATCATTGAAAATTAGACTCGTGCACATCAATCCCAAAGTCTTGAACGGGAAGGTTCATTGACACGGGCTTAACACGCTCTCATGAGGTGTGTGCAGTGATAAATTGCTATACATGCATAGATCAAATTTAAAAATCACATAAATATTAAAGAAAAATGAAAACAAAATATTACATGTGAACAAATACAATATTAAACCAAATTCGGACATACATGTAAATGAATTACAATAATGTAAGAACTGCAATACTAATCAAGAAAAAAGAATTACAAGTGAAGTATGAAACATTTTGAGTAAGTTGAACATTTATGTTTTTGAGTAAGTTCCTTCCATTCCTTCTCATTTAGATTCTTTATTTCTATTATTATATTTGAAACATGTACAGATTAATATGGAGTAACATCTCTACTGAAAGGTGGTCTCAAAACTTAAGTCTTGACTGCTTGTGGTTCACTTCCTATATAAACCCATGTTCAAATATCTAGACATTGTCATGGATAAAGAAGGAAGAGATTTTCACAAAAAAAAATATGGTTGTTCCAGTTTGCATATTGTGGGTTAATAATTCTTTGCACTACATACATCTTTTCCATTGCTTATTTTATATACTAATAATCTTTCTTTACAAGGGGACATTGGAGGCTACTTATCTTTTTTCACTTTCACCTAGGGGTGGCTTTTGTTTCTATGATGATTGGCGTTATTCTTGCGAAGCAATACTAGTATGGCTTTGTTTCATGGCTGTTTTAATATGTTCTTGTCAAGTGGACTGCTGGCCTTGAGGTAGAAGTTTGGGTTGGGAATTTGTTTTTGTTTCATTCCTACCCTCTTCATAACCAAAACAGATCTTTTGCAGTTATGGATTTAACTACCTGAGTCTAACCAACGGTGGAAAACAAAAGAAATATGTGTTTTTCCTATATATTGAAAGCTTATTCTATTTGAGGCTATCATGTCTCTGTATTTTAAATAATATACAGAGAACCCACCACCACCTTTTAGTGGGCGATGGCGTGTAGAAAGCCATTAATGGTCCGTGGACGCTTTGATTGTTCGATCCCTCTCACGATCAGTTCCTTGGTCATTAATTTCTCCGACAAATTAAATTGGCATGCTAAAGAACTTGTAGCAATAGATTTAATCACATAACAATTTAGATAATAGACAAGATTATACCAAAAAATATAACCAGGCAAGGTTGGTGGGTTGCACTATGATTTTGAGTGCCTTTGCACTATGTTAGCAGATTTTGAGTGTATTCGGTCCTAATGCTAGCAAGTTATCTATTTTTAAATTAGTAGTACTATATATCTTGTAGTATTTTATCATTTCAGACTTGGTTAAACTTTGCATTATTAAGAGGCAGATGCATTGGTCTAGATGGTTGCAGTTCCCGGAAATGTCAATGTTAATCTATGCAAGGACATAAAGAAAGCTAGGCAAGTTGGGTTTTTAATATGTTGCCAAATGTTGAAAGGTCATAACAGTGGATGGATGGTATGATGCACCTGTCAGAGACCTACATAATTGACATCTACGTATGCATATTAAATGCCATGTTTTATTAACTAACTAGCTATTATAAGCCATGCATATGATAAACCATGTGCAATGTGAGAATTAAGACAGAGAAAAATTACTTGAGTGCTTCCTGATGATGTACTTTCCATTAGATGTTCCCAGATAAAGATCATCATGAAGAGTCCATGACTACAAATTAGTTATGGGGGAGGGGGACTGTGGGGGAGGGGGATAAATTAGTTATGGGGGAGGGGGACTGTGGGGGAGGGGGACTGTGGGGTTGGGGGGGATGGGGGGGTGGGGGGGGGGGGACTGTGGGGGAGGAGGGGACTGTGGGGGGAATCAGGGGGGGTCGCCTGGAGGGGAGGGGGACAGGGGGGCAGCAGAGGGGGGGGGGGGGGGGGGGGGGACTGTGGGGGGAAACGGGGTGGGGGGCCGGTCGCCCGGAGGGAAGGGGGGACTGTGGGGGGAACTGGGGGGGTGGGTGCCGGTCGCCGGAGGGGGGGGGGGGGACTGTGGGGGGAAAGGGGGGTGGGGGGCCGGTCGCCCGGAGGAGACAAAGGAGAGGGGGGGACTGTGGGGGGAAACAGGGGGGGTGGGGGCCAGTCGCCCGGAGCGGAGGGGGACAGGGGGGCAGCCAGGAGGGGGAGGGGGGGAATATGGGGGGAACCGGGGGTGGGGGGGTGGGGGGCCGGTTGCCCAGAGGGGAGGGGGGGACTGGGGGGGGGAATCGGGGGGGTGGGGGGCCAGTCACCCGTAGGGGAGGGGGGACTGTGTGGGGAACCAGGGGGGTGGGGGGCCGGTCGCCGGAGGGGAGGGGGACAGGGGGGCAGCAGGAGGGAGGGGGGGGGGGGACTGTGGGGGGTAGTAGGGAGGGAGAGGAGGCATACGACGGCCGCGGCAGCGCGACGTGGAGGCGGCGGCAAGGCGCGCTTGGGCGGCGACGCGAGCGGGTAACGGAGGCGCGGGGTCGGGCGCGGCTAGTTGCGGCGGCGTCGGGTCGCGGGTAGCGGCGGCGGCGCCGGGTCGCGAAGGCGGTGGCACCGCGAGGTCGCGGCGGCCGGAGACGAGAGAAGGCGGGGGTGGGGGGGGGGGAATGCGAATTTTCCGACGGAATGTATTCTGTCAGAAAATCCGTCGGTATTTCCGATGGAACATTCAATCGGAAATACCGACGGACTTTCCGACAAAATACATTCTGTCGGAAAACCCGACAGATATTTTCGATGAAAATATAACCGTCAGAAATGCCAACGGTTTTTCCGATGGAATAAGTTTTTCCGACGGAAATATTCCGTCGGAAAATTCCGTCGAAAATACCGCTTTTCCTTGTAGTGAGCGCCATTTAATAACAATCACAATTTAATCTATGACAATCAATATATCAATCACTATGCTATCGTTCTCTGGGTTGACAAGATGCTCGACCAGAGGTGCTATATCTACTAGTGCACTATTGTGCAACCATATACACTATTTCGTTACATGGCCAATCTTTCTCTACATTCAATGTGCTATTTTCATGTACAAGTGCTATTGTTCTCTTATCATCGTTACGTTGCTATAGTTGACTATGCTCTCTAGTTACCCTACTGTTAAGACATTAATCAATTAAACCATACTTGTTCTCTTGAAATATTAAGTCCTACTGGGCGTTATTAGCTCATCTTGCGTATTTAATTCATGTGTTCAGGTGAGTCGGATGGCGAGTACCACACGCACGAGGATGGGGACGAGGATGTTGCTCAGGAGTGACCCGATCAGCTATCATGGGTAGTAGATAGTTAGATTAGTAGTCATTTAGTCAATATGCATCAGTTTGGATTGAATAAAGTACTCTGGGTCCTAATTATGGCTCTAATTGATGAATGTATTAGATATTTGATGGAATATTAATGGAATTGGATTTCTTTTGGCATTAGTCCAATTGTGCAATGGTTTGTTATTATATCTCGCTCTGTACTATTTAATAACTGTAATTACGCTCCGATATTCCACGTCGAGGCGTTACAGCGACACTTGACACGTCACCTTTACGCACATGAGTGCGGACACGTGGCACACCAACCACAGTCAGTCAAGAGGAGCGACATAGGGGCCATCGCCTTCTAACCAGAAGGCAACACGGATCTCATCGTGTTCAAAATGTGACACCCCAATCCGTCACGATCCCAAGACCAACACCATGGCAACCAGAACCCGGGATGTTACACCAACGCTCTCTGCAAACTCCGCCAAAACCCTAAAGTGAACCTTGGATCCCTATCTGACATAATCGAAGCTGGCACTCCGTGAAGCGGTACAATCTGGTCCATGTACAATCTGGCTAGCCTATCAACTGACCATGTCATCCTCACCGGCAAAAAGTGTGTTGCCTTCGTCAATCTATCCACTACCACCAAAATGTCGTCATGTCTTTGTTATGTGCAGGACAATCCAACCACAAAGTCCATGACGATGTCGTCCCACTTCCACTCTAAAATGGGTAATGGCTGAAGCTCGCCACCACACACACGGGTTGGCGCGCGGCAGCACTACACAGCTAATAGTTACAGTTGAAGTATAACTTGTTCACGCCTAGCCAACACCATCTAACTGGATTGGGTATCTTGCGTTACAAACTAGGTTGAGACATGGCCTGTCCAGTAATTACATAGATCTTCTAACTCGAAATCTCGGACACTCAATATATAAAATGCTCTAACATTGTAAATGCCAAATTGTAATTTGGCCTTTTCTCGTGTGTCATTGCTTTTTCCATCTTACGTAAGAAATAATGAAGCAGATTCATACGTATCATCTTACCCTTTTGATCATATCCTGCCTGTAAGCATCAAGACAAGTGCAAGACAATAACAATTCGTATTTCTTCCTTGAGTTGCAATTCCTGACCATACTGCTTCGGTCTTTAGGACTCTGTCGTCCATAAAAAATCACCATCGCCATGAGTACTCCGGCCCCTTGATTCCTATAACCTTAATTTTCCATATCATCATCCTTGGTGATGAGACAGAAGCCTTATATTTCTATATACGCACGATCGAGCACTAATTAGATAGTTTGTCTTTAATTAGATAATTAGACTCCCGTTTGCATGTCTTTTTGTCCTTTTGATCACACGGCATGCAGTACTCCTTATCTCATCAATCAACCATAATCATACATGGTTGGCAGGGTATTACTTCTAAGTTTCCTACTCCTCTCGTTGGAATTAAAACGTGTAAACTTTAGCCACTGTTCAATCGATATCCCTTAGGTGGGCATCTAATAGAGGGAGATCGCATGCCCAGAATAAATCATGACCATCAGAATGGCAGTAGAGACGTGACGTCTCGAGCTATATGCCATTTCGCACTTCAAGTTGTACTTCTCTCCCGCCAATAAACTTGAGGATTTGAATTGTTCTCATGCATATATATATATGTAAACAACCCCAACCCAAGCGCTTGCAACAAGTTAATTGTCGGTGAAAGCTAGCAGCAAGAAGCATCTCTCTCTCTCTCACGCTCTCTCTCTCACGCACGCGCACACGCCCAAAACACAGACATGGCAACATACGGTGGACTGTTGCTTCTCCTTGCTTTTATTCTCCTCTTGTCACGTATGTTGCTTGTCCTTGCGAAAGGTAGCAAGCAAATTAGAGACAGGATGAAACATAGTACCCCACCAGGCCCTACTGGGCTTCCCGTGATTGGTAATCTCCATCAACTGGGTTCGCACCAGCACCGCACCTTGCACAAGCTCTCCAAGCGGTACGGCCCCCTCATGCACCTTCAACTTGGAAGCGTTCCGGTTGTAGTCGTGTCTTCTGCCGAGATGGCTGAGGAAATCCTTAAGAAGAATGACCTCAAAGTCTCTAGCAGACCATCCATAACCCCCTGGAGGCATTTGTCTTACAATTTCTCAGATGTGGCATTGTCGCCATATAGTGCGGCATGGAGAGAGCTGAGAAAGATAAGTGTTGTCAGCCTTCTCAACACTAGGAAGGTAGAGGGGTTTCGATACGTGAGAGAGGAAGAGGTGGAGAGGATGATAGCCTCAATCTCATCTCTGGCTTCTCTTTCGAAACCCATCAACCTGAGCAAGCTGCTGCATGCTCTTTCTAATTCCATAGTCTGCAGGGCTGCATTTGGCAAGAGATTTCATAATGCAAAAGAAGGATACTCGGAGAGCAAATTCCATGGGATCTTCATAGAGACCCAAGCATTGGTATCGGGGTTCTTCGTAGTAGATTACATTCCATGGGCAGGGTGGGCGGATGTGCTTACTGGACTACGAAGGAGACTGAGGAAAAATTTCGCAGAACTCGATGCTTTTTGCAAAGAAGTCATTGAAGCACACGTCAATGCTCACAGGGCATCAGAAGAGGAAGAAGACTTTGTTGACGTGTTATTGCGTCTTCAGAAGGAAGACAGTACCCATCTAACAATGAATCACATAAAGGGAGTCATCATGGTATATATCTAACTTGCACCGGGCCTTTTCTCATTATAGCTTAGTTTTTTCTATTTTTGGAGGGGACATTTATCTTTCTCTTACTCTTGCGTGATATGTTTTGTATCTCTTCTATTATATACTTTTTACATATATATACCCCGATTAATTATGTGAAAATCTTTTATAAATCTATATTTACATGTATACCCTTTTCCTAGATCCAAAATATCTTAACATATTTGATATCGGGATAAATTGGGAATATAGTGAAGATATTCTCAAAATTTTAAGGATATCGTCAATTTATTCTTGATCTATCCTAATACCAAATGGCCACTAAGAGACTACCATAATCTTCCTCGTAATGGAACTCAAGAGTATGTTTTGAATTTTCCTTCACAGTCATTTTTAGTATGGGCTTATATGCAAAAGTGAATAGATTATTCCAAGCATCTTCTAACATCCGTCATGGCATGTTAGGGTAGGGTTTGAAGGCATCTGGTATCCATAAAGGACGTAAGTATAAATTTAAGAAAGATTCTCATGCAAAAAACCCTTTGATTTTGTAGGATATGTTTCTCGCCGGAACAGATACATCTTCTGTTACTGTGGAGTACGCAATTGCAGAGCTCATAAGGAACCCTAGTGCCATGTTAAGAGCACAAGAAGAAGTGAGAGGCGTGGTAGGAACAAAAGGGAAGGTCGAAGAGAGCGACATCTCCCAACTCAATTATCTTAAATCCATAATAAAGGAGACATTTAGATTGCACCCAGTTGCTCCACTACTTGTTCCTCGAGAGACAATGGACACGATCGACATCAACGGCTATAGCATCTCCCCTAAGACAAGAGTGTTGGTGAACGCATGGGCGATAGGAAGGGACCCAAGGACATGGCACGAGCCAGACAAGTTCATCCCAGAGAGATTTATGGATAGCACCATCGACTTCAAGGGGCATGATTTCCAACTTATCCCATTTGGCGCTGGACGAAGAATTTGCCCTGGGATAACTTTTGGGATCATGACTGTGGAGCTAGCACTGGCTAACCTCCTCTATGCCTTTAATTGGGAGGATCTAAAGGGCATGGGAGGTGCGGGTATCAACATGGATGAAGGAATTGGTATTGCTGTTCGCTTGAAGAATGATCTACAGTTAAAAGCCACTAAATACGAGTATTAAAGTAGACAAAAGCATTCAGACTCTTGTAGTGGTTGATGAATGCATGACTGAGCTTGAATAATGGGATTTGTATTATCTATTTCATCATAATTCTTAAAATGTAATTTTGAATAATTTGTTTTTTGGCTTGGCCAATATAATAATGAATATATAGTAGTGTGTTCATGCTATGTGATGGTGCCAACTTCCCAATATTAGCTTTGTTTATTTTCTTTGATATAATCAACTAACCCATGTTTTGCATTGTTGGATTAGAGTATTCTCTATTGTCTTAGCAAGGATGTGATAGCACATCTCATTTTGTCCTATATTGGTGGAGACCTATGAGGAAAAGTGAGAAGCAAGAGCTGAGATTGATCCATATATCTGATGGGGCATCAATTTTGTCGCATATTGATCAATACAATTAAAAATAAGTGTTTGTTTATAATTAAAGCTCATTTTTTTCTCAAGAGGATTAAAAAAAACACAAATTCTCAAACAAAGACAGTATCTCTTGAGAGACACGTTGAAATTTCATGTATCAATATTAGTGTCGTTTGTGAGAATCGAACAAGAAGTCATATATATATCATGTTTGAGTGTTATGTCTCAAGGAGAACATCACATACTTATCGTTATCACTACTAGGGTCTTCTGGAGAGGTGTAATGAAAATAAACTTGTGCTTATATACAAGATGAATTATTCTTATATTAAGAAAGCCAATTTCCCCAAAAAAGACAAAATCTCAAATAGGAACAACACCCACTTGGAGGACATGATGAAATTTTATGCATCAACAATATCTATTGTAATCTGAAAAAATGATGCCATTTATCACCCCCTTAAAATAATATGTTTCTATAGTCATCATTATCTGATGAATGTTTTAAGATCATCACCAAAGTAGACAAGTGATCAGGGCATGAGAAGCTTATGTTAATATCTTCAGGGAGTATGAATTGCTTTATGCAACGTGATAGACATACCTTAGTACAACAGATTGCATCCATCCTGCATCTACCCATGCACCTTTAATCTTAATTACCAGATCCTATCTGAACGCCTTGTCCAATATTTTGGTCAATATAGCTTCCTTATGACGAGGCAATATGGCTAGTTGCTCTTGGTGTATATTCAGTACTTTAATCTTTAATAAAAAGATGTTGCTATATTCTTTTATTAGGAGAAAATGATAGTTGGGTTGCACTATTTTCGCCTGTATATATTGAGAATATTTTATATTTTTTCAAACAATATTTCACCTGGGAGGAAATATTTTTCAAAATTATGACTCGCCTGCATGTTCTTTCTCTCTATCTCTGCATACAAATGCAAACGTATGGTTTCATATTTATGCTGTGCCAAAAAAATGCAAGCATAGGATTTTGCTTCATCGGTAAATTATACATGAGAAACATTTATTGTTCGGACAAAAAATATATTTGGCCACTTGGTTGGCTTTCCACACAAGTGGATGAGTTCTACTATCATGTTGACAATGACCTACACTTGCTTACGACTATACGAGCACAAACAATCATGTATAGTTTCGTCGAATTATAAATAAGTGTTTCTCATTATATGTACTCATGATTCTTTATTCTCTGGAGATACTGGAGAATGTAAAACCTAAGCACAACTGTTTTCTCATTTTTCATATTTGAGCCCAATCTAACTCTGCCCAAATATATATATCTATATATGAATATTCTAGGTTGAGTCGATAAAGGTTCAAGATCTTGCATTGTTGATTCTGGATGGGTCTGGGTCATGAATTAGAGTTGGATCGACCCATCAATATGCCCTCGAAATAATAAGGAACTCGTGATGGAGGACATAAGTTAACCACTTGTTTGATTAGAGTAATAGTGATATTAGATTTTTTAGAGACATCCATATTGATATTTCAGGGGAAGCTCTAATATTCTATGAAATTATATATGTGCACTTCTAACCAAGGCTTCCTAGCTAGGCCTCACCACAGTTGTGTAATACCTGACTACTGATTCCTTGTTCATAGAAAGACATCATATATATTGATGTACTCACGCACATAACTTTCACATTTCTCACAGATTTGAGCATTATTATGTTAAATTTTAATGAAATATATATTTCAATAGGAAGCAGCTGGTGAATAACGATTAAAAGCAATCCAAAAGGGTTGGCGCAGCATTAGCACACGATACTTGATAGCTTATATTTTGGGGTATAACTTGTTCAAATCTAACAACACCGTGTGAAACGGATGAGCATTTTGGTTGCAAAGCGGGGTGGAGCTTTGACTACCGGCCCACATGGGTAAGAGTGGCGGCAGTGACAACCCATCAAGGTCTCGTGGGTGTACCTGAATGTTAATACACAAGCTATATATGTTAATGTAAATATCAATGTATTAATATTTATGTTTAAATAATGAAAGATAAAAATATAATATGTATATAATTATATAAAATATAATTCATATAAAGTTTATTAACTTATAATCATTAAAATTGTATAATGTGGCCTATATATACTAAGATTTCAACTAGTCAACAAAAATTTTATACTCTCTTATTTATCATCTTTATGACACTTCAAGATTTTTATTATTGTGCAATAAAGTTCTTAATCTCATCACCTACAAATCTTGTTTTTCGATTTCTATCACATGTGGGTTAATTGAGGCAAAAAGATTATCCAATATTAAATCCATATATATAGAACTCCCATTTTTGACGAAATATTTCTAAGTTGTTGAGGGGCATGTAATTAGCATGTGGGAAATAATCGACAAAGTTGCCAGATATGTACACAACAAATACGGGTGCATAGGGGTACTTGTGCTAACTAAAATAAGTACATAATATATACGCATATATTTCTATCTCACATGGTATATAGCAGGGGTATTTGCACCGGCCAAAATAAGCTCATCATATACGAATATATTTCTGTCTCACATGGTACATAGGTACTTGCACCAGCCAAAATAAGTTCATCATATAGCATATATTTCCATAATAGGGGTTGCATATTTGTTAAGGACATGTCACACAATACTTTTATAGAACTTTTTACAGAAATCCTCTTATAAATAAGGGTTATGCCATACATTAGGGAATTGCAAGGGTATAACCGCAACATATAAAGGCATTTAGTGGATAATATGCTCAAATGAGAGGTATATTTGGTATAACTCATATTTTATTATAAAAAACTAATTTCTATAAATTGTGAGGTAGAGATGACAAAATAAAAAATTTGAGACATATATGTGATGGCTCCATAATAATCGTTGCATGTAGTCAGTATATGCGACCATCTAAATAATCTGTGACATATACCCTACTATATGTGACGATTGTTAAAGAGCCGTTGCATATAATATTTGACTATATGCGACACAGTTGCTATATAATATGTCGTATATAATGTACTTAAATGTGACGGCTCCTTAATAGCTATCAGATATATATATATATATATATATATACTAGTTGGACACCCGTGCGATGCACGGCGTATGATTATATAATATATTAATAAATATAAATTATTTTTTAAAATTATATAATTTTAATTATAAATTTATTTGTTAAATTAATTTTAATTAAAATGTTTGAATATGAATAAAATAATTACACAATAGATTTTATCATAAATTCTATGCCCATGCATCGCACAAGAATGTTTTAAATATAAACAAATTAACAAAGAATTAAAATATTAAGACTATCTTCTACGCATTAACAAAGAAATAACAACAAAATTAATCCGCCACACAGAGAAAAATTTTATGTTAATAAAATTATTTGTAAAGAATCTTCTTTAGTTGAGATAGCGTGAGTAGAGAGAGCATTGCAGAGGTGCATGTGGAAATGGGCTATCGACAGGCGAGGGTTCTTAAGAGGCGCCGATGGAGTAGATTGCGGCTTGTGCGGTGATGGAACCAACATGCAGTTATATCTTCCTTGTAATCTAACAGCTGGGTGATTCTTAGATTTTTTCTGATGGAAAAAAAGAGAGGAATTTGCATCTAGAAAATCAGTTCAAACATGGGATAATTGCATTTATAGATATTTAAACATAAGATAAATTATAATTCTAAATGTCGTTTAATGATTCAACTAATAATTCTATACAATAGTAAACAACAAAATTATATCTGCATTCCTATGCTTAGTTCTTAATGCCCTTCATAAGTTCCAAAAGTGCTTATCAATTTCGTGTTGTAATAATATACAGCCTTCCATGTAGGTCAGTGTGTTTGTTCTTGTGGGTGGGTCACAGAGTCCCAAGAAATGGTACAATTATAAGATCAATTTTTTGGGTGTTTGAAAGCAAACATGAGGAGAGGCAGGGAGAGAAATTTATGCAGAGGGTAGAAAATAGATAAAGCTTAGAAGGCCTCTTTTGATCTAGAATGTAGATTATTGCTCCTAATATCCAATGATCATTCTAAAAGTAGCAAAAAATCTGAAATCCGAAGAAGTTAGAGTTGAATTCTCTTTCACTGGAAAATCCACTCAAAACCACACATAATTCCATGCATCACCTGCTGCCTATGTGGCAAGGAAGATAAGTTAAAACTACCATGTAAAAGAGACTTAGCCTTTAGACTCATACTGCCACTTCACCTGCTTCCTCCTCCAATTGCAATTCACCTATTTGTCATCCACCACCTAGCCTATAGAACATCTAGAGAGCAGCAAAGCCAAAGGAGTGGTCTGGTTAAAAAGAAATACCTTAGTTTTGGTTTTATAGACATACCGTACACAATTTGGTTCAAAATATGATATATGGAAAAGGAGAATCCTTGAGTAGATGAAAACTAACACTTAATTGAGTGGATCCCAGGAGCAAGGAATATAATTGACATTTTAGAAGATGGTTGTTTTGAAGGTCCAGGGCTGAGTAGGCTGCCATGGACCTTTAATTGTGACTTGATCACTGAAGGGATGAAATGATCAGTTCTGCTGCTGCTCAATTTATGTGTCAAAATGTGACCTTTAATTGTGACCTTATCACTGTATTGAATTATAGTTTTTCCAGAAGCCCAGAGAGTTAGGATTTTTGCTAACTCTTCATGATATTTGTTGAATGATCAGTTAACTTCACTTGGATTCCTTGGACAGTGTTCTTTGAGATTTCATCAGATTGGGTGTTGCAGACCCATCACTCTGGATCAGTCTTGTCCAAGTGAAAGAAGGAAATGAGGGCGAGACAGAGGTTAAAATGTGGCATTGTTTAGTCGGTGACCGAGGTAACATGACTCATGATTAGATATCCAAATAGTGATGAATCTGCAATCAAATGGTAGAAAAATTCAGCATATCTTGACAAAGTAAGGGATTCCTTTGCTACCCAAAATGTTGTCTGGATCTAAGATGAGAGAAATTCATGTGAGGGATGGAAACTGTTGTCTGGATCTAGAAAGAGTTCAACTCATGTAAGGGATGGAACCTTTCAGCTTGAAGTATAGTATAAAAGCCTGTTCTGAGCTATTGCTCCTCAATTTATGTGTGTCAAAATGTTTTTATTTTGTCCTTTTAATTGGCCATTGTTTGATAGATTTTTGGTTCCTAATTGAAATACTGTGAAATGTTCTGGATAATGTTTTGAGATGGTAGCAGTTTCAAAGACTGAGGATAATGTTCTGGAGCCAGATCCTGTCCAATTTTCCATTATCCAGTTCAGTCTAAGAAATGATTGTTCTCTGAAATGATTTGTATTGCCCAATTGATGACTTCCTGTAAAAATGAGCATTATAGATCTCATAATAAGGTGGGGTTCTACCACATATTTTCCTACATTAGAGCTGATATGATCATGTCTTCATTAGAATAACCCTCAACAGCTTATTATTAATTCTGTTGTAGAAGAACCGTCTTGGTGAAATTTTTTTGGCTTGCTTTTAGCACAGAGAGTCGTTTTTAATGCAGATATATTGGAAGGTTATGACTTATGAATGCATGTGGACATAGAATTGAGAGGCTTATTAATTATAGCTTATAATGTTAACTCATATGTCTCTTTTTCATTTTTTTTTCTCTTCCTATTTTTTTTTGGGGGGGGGGGGGGGGGGGTGTTGAAAAGGTTGCCTGAACCCGTCCAGATTGAGAGTTTTGTTTGCATTCTTTGATAATCTTCCCCCATATGTTTTTTTTTTTGGATATTTTACTGGCAGTTATTCTGGTAATATGAAGAAAATATCTAAATTATTCTCAGCGTCCAATTGTACTTGCTATGTAAGCCTTGATGAATGTTTACCAAAAGTTACATTTTGTTGGGCTTCTGCTATCCAGTTGGGTCTATCATTTTACAGTGGATAATTTCTACTTGGTCCTGCTAGCTGAATATTTGTTCTATCTATGGTACAATGATGGCTATAATGATGCCTTTCTAACTTACCTAGATGATTTTTTGGTATTGTTTCAGTTTCCAAATCAGTTTAATGGCAATCCTATGCTTGGTTCCTGATGCCCTTTATAAGTTCCAAAAATGCTTATCAATTTCATGTTGTAATAATATACAACTTGGGATGTAGGTCAGTGGGTGTGTTCTTGTGGGTGAGTCATTACTTAATAATGGGTGAAATATGCCCATGTTCTTCAACAACACCACATAATAAATTAGAATGGGGTAGATTACCAACCAAAGCACATATTGTGGCTTATATGATCAGCATTTTTTTCAGACTCTACTTGTGGAAGAATTGGCGTGGAGACTCAGGATATTTGTTGTTTGTTTCAGATGGTAGCAGTTTCAAAGACTGAGGATAATGTTCTGGAGCAAGATCCTGTCTAGTTTTCCATTATCCAGTTCAGTCTAGGAAATGGCTGGTCCCAACTTTCATGGACTGATTGTCCCTTATATACTTTTGTATCAAATACTTAAAGTGGGAAAAGAGGCAAAACAGGTTATTACTTAATAATGGGTGATCCATGCCCATGTTCTTCAGTGGTACCACATTCAGTTTCTTTGGCCTAAGAAGTTTAGTCCTTTCAAAATAATGTAATTGGATTTGCAATATTCCTCCAGTTGGTACCAATGTTTTGATCTTTTCTTATCTTTTTATCAAATTTATTTAAACACAACCAAAATGAATAGACAGAAAGGAAAAAATTCTGAAAACTTTGAAAGCAAATAAATCTGAAAAGACAAAAAGCAAATAAGGGATGACAGTGGAATCCCATGGAGATACCTCTCAATCATCGCTTTAATACAGAAATTTCAAAAACACTCAAAACCTATAAATTCCAGAAATATCAAATCCCAAAAATTTTGAATTTCACAAATCCTGAAGAATAATTGACCAATTAACCGAAAAATCTATAAAAGAGATATTGCAAAACTACTTACTGCCTTGTGCTTTTGAACTGGCCATTGTAACTACTTACTCATCTATACAATTATCAGACATTATATCAAAGAGTTCATTCCTATGAGAATACAAAGTAAATTTATTTAGAATCACATGGTAAGGAGAAAAATTAACTACCATCTAGAAGAGGCTGAGCCATGTTCACCATAATGCCACGTCACTTGTTGCCTCCTCCAATTGCTATTGATTCATTTGTCATCCACCACCACTCACACTCAGCCTACTCTATGACTATCTTCTTCTGCCGCTTTTTCTTCTAATACTCTTTCCTTCATCATCGGGTTTTGTGTTGCAACCAGGGATGGGGTTTAAACTGAGCAGGAAAAATATAAAACAACATAGTTTACACTTATGTATTAAGTCTTCTACAAATATAATTCATTATGTATGATCTACTTTTGTCTCTTACATATTTTTAGGCTTTTAAGGGCCAATGGGTGCGGGGAGGACACCTTTTTCTTGTTCAACTACTTTGGTTCATCTAATCCACCATATCCCTATACTGGCAATGCCGACCAAATCTTACAACATCTTCTATTGTCTGCATGAAAAATGAGGCACTCCACCCAGGGCTGGCCGAACCTTCATTCTTATCCATGCTGTTTAAAGAATTTAACATTAAACACTGCAATATTGCCGATAGTTTAAGGTTGTTGTAACTGATGAGCCCAAGTTCACTACATCAAAATACCCGGTAAAAACTATCAAGCCTAGCCTGTCGGTAAAATATAAGCTTCAAGGAAATGGAGGAAATGCAAGAAAAATGCAAAAGCAAATCTGTTATGTAATTGTAATGTACATAAACAAAGTTGAAAGACATTGTAAATCGATTAGTCTAGAATTATATTGTGATTAGGGCATACTGGAGCTATTACTTAGCATTTCTCAGTATACAAAAGGCACAATGGCAACAATATCAAGAAGAGTATCACTTTCAATAGCTTAACATGAATATACATGAGAATGCTACACATTGAGCAAGAGCAAAGTAACAGGCGTTAAGAACATACCATTAGGAATATACACTGATTCTGATTCAAGGCTAGATGCCGCAGTTATTGCACTGAAAACTGAACACGTCCAATTCCATATGCCACTGTTGCCCAAACCTGCATGGGAGCTCCTCATTTTATCAAAACATTCAAAAAACTGATCTATGCTGAAATAATATATAGAACTCCAAGTCAATTTGACTATCATCTGCCATGGCATTACAGTTAAAAATGGATACAACAAAGTAAAAAAGGAGTTGTATATCCACTTTTCTTTCTCTCTTTCACACCTTAGAATCAAGTTAGAAAAAGGTACTGGTTATCTACTTTATTAATGATATATCCAAATCACATACTTGATGATGGTGCATTATTTTGTTGATTAAAGAAAAGATTGTAGGTCACTGTGATAATAAATCAAGATTTTTATTTAAAAAAAGGGCCCCTGTTTGTAGGTATATGTGGGCATGCACTAACCATAATCAGGCATGGAAAGACCAAATATTTTTCATTGCAATGTTTTGGTGCAAAAGGAAGCAAGGACATGTTCCCCTACCTAGTACATGAAACTTATGGTAGACACCTTCAAATGGTTAAGAACACAGTCTCATATGTAATGATACTGTTGAGGAGGTGCTATTCCTCATTGGCAATAAATCTGTTGGCTAGATGCCCAACCCCAACCTGGTAAATCTATACTTCACTTAACTCACATTGAAATCTATACATAGGAAAATGAAGCTGGATGGCTGGATTGTCTTCTTTCCTCCCAACCAACCATGCCTCAGATATTATAATTGTCTATGCCAACATGCACATTAAAGCCTATAACCATAAAACTATTTTTGACAGGAAACAACTTGAACTGTTTTAATATGTTAATATGCACTTTAAAACCCAAAACCATAACATCTCAGCTTTTAAAACAAAAAGTATTTTAAAACCATAACATCTCAGCTTTTAAAACCAAAAAAATGTTTTTTCTGACAGGATAGCTCCAACCTTGAGATTAGTGTCCTAAGTTAAATAATCATTTATGGAATTACAGTTCCATATGCACATTAAAACCGTAAAGCATAAAACTGAAATCTAATTTTCTGTTAATCTGATAAGCATAAAACTTTCAGGTTCTCTACTATCTGAAATCAAATTATTTCATTGACAGCCCCCAGTAATACATAAAAAGTTCAGAAAGCCATGTCATTTTTGAAAGATTTGGCTATCCTTTTATCTTAGATAATACAATCTATCAACTGACAGAAGATGAAGATTTCAGAAAGACTAATTCACTTGAATATCTAATAATATATATAGTTGCACAGGGGGAATATATAACTTATATGATAATACAATATATCAACTGGCAGAAGTGACAAATGAAAGAAAAAAAAAATGCAAAACTTGGGATTGGGTTTCCTCTGCTTACCGGAGTGGATGATCTCTCCGACCCTGCATTGGTAGTGCCCTCTTCGACAACATGTGCCTTGCCCTTGTGCTCTCTCCCCTCTCTTGCAGAGCGTATAGTCCCTGGCTTCTGCCTGCTCTTGAGAAAACCTGAAACCAAAAACTAAAACTCCAATGTTCAGAGAAAGAGAGACCAATGCTCATAACTTGAGCTTAACACTTTTGATAAACACATAAGACCCTTTCCCAATCATCACATGTCTGTTAATTCATAAAAGTACATAAAAATTCAAATGGCTCAACATTACTGTAACTACCCACATCAAATATATATTTCAAACTTCTAATTATATTACAATGAAGTTTGTATGAACAAAAAAAGAAATCAAGATATCTAGTTTTAGTGCATAGAGAGTGTGAGAGAGAGTGAAACCAATAACTAAAGCTCCAAAGTGTAGTTGCTGTAAGGGTTGAAAACTCAAAACTTTTGAGACCCTGAAGAGCTATGAACAAATTAATACACAGGGTGAAAAAGATGACTAATCTCAACACAACCAAAATGAATAGACAGAAAGATAAAAATTCTTAAAACTTTGAAAGCAAATAAATCTGAATAGCTGGATAGCAAATAAATCTGTAAACATATAAAGGGCAAAATAATGTAGGGTCATTAAAGAGGAAACACAGATGAAAAATATGTGATTAATCTGATGAAAAATGGCCAATGGTGTTGCACCACACAGTGCTTCGAAGGGTGCCGTCAACGCCCGCTGTCCCGCCACACTACCTTCCAGAAAAATAAAAAACAACTTGAATCCACTGTAGCGCTAATATTACTGTAACTGCTACAGTAATAAATTTAAAATAACAATATTTATGTTATTTTTTTATATTAAAAAAACTATAAAATAAAAAACCAAGGAATATCCAATCATATTTTTAAAAATAAACTTACATAAAGATAGAAAAATGGAAGAAGCTTAAATCTACTGTTCATAACTATTCATAACTGTAGCGGCTACAGTACCCCCTGGTACCCAAAAATTACAAAAATTAAATAAACAATACTCCCTATGTTTCTGCGTACAGATCACACGTTGTTACACGTCGGTGACAAACTTGCCGGTGCCGAGGTTCAGGGCCGCGATGAAGAAGAAGGCGACGTTGAACAGCACCAGCGGCTCGATGTCACTGATGGGCACCCCTGTCTCGATGTTCAGCTGCACTAGCGCGTCCTTCCCCGTGTTGATCTCCCCGATGATGGAGAAGGCGATGCCCAGCTGCGCCAGCCTCCCCACGAACAACTCGTTCGCCTTCATGAACCCGAACAGCGGACCAGCATGGAACCCCCAGCTCGTCAGCCTTCTGCGATCAGAGTCTCCACGGCCGGCTGGCCATGCTTCATATATGCTTTATGATTCTGTGACGGGAAGCAGAAAGATGGAAGGGAAGCTGCTGCAGCCTGCAGCTGCAGAGGTGTGTGCGAGTTGTACCTACCTCTTTGAGGCCCAGGGCGGACTTAAGGCCCTTGTCGGGGGGATGACGGCCCCCTCAATCCCGTTGGGGGGGGTCGTCGACGAAACTGCCCCGGTCCCCCAGGGCTCCAATGGCGCCGAGGAGGGTGAAGAGGATGGAGAAGAGCAGGAGCGGCTCGGCCTCGTAGATGGGAATGCTGGTCTACATGTTCAGCTGCTAATTGATATTTGGCAAGATAATTTTTGGCAAGATAGAAATCGATATTTGGCAAGATAATTTTTGGTGAAGATGGCGGTAGTAATTGTTGAGGCTTCCGTGTTTCTAAATTTATGTGTAATATTTAACAAGGTTTGACAAATCGATTTAATAAGATTTTTTCACTGTTTTAAGTAGGAGGCTTACCTTTTTAATAGCTATGTTAAAGGAGGAGATGTATTTGTGAGTTTTGAAAAAAATATGAATATTCTGGTGCTGCCACGTGGCATCACCAAAACTCCATATCTCAATTTGAGTGAGAAATAAAACAATTTTAGTGCTGCCACGTGTACGTCTAAGACTGAATTTTATAATATATATATATATAGTTGGATATATGTGGCGGTTGTTTTCCTTCATTATATATAACAAATTATGCGACGAGTGTGTAGGAGCCATTGCATTAAGCCACTTATATGCGACATATTATAGCAGCAGTCGTATGCAACCAACTTTATGCGATGGTTGTTATAGTTCATCGCACATATATATAACCTAATTAAATGTGACGGCTTCCATATATATGGTCAGTTATATGCGACTACTGTTATAATCCTTGATACATAACAAATTTTACACGCTGATTGTTACTGTACTGTCGCATATAACTCATTATATGTGACGGATGTTAGGGAGCCATCACATTTAACTTTGTTATATGCGACAGACTATGAAGAAATGCCGAATTAAGTTGAAAGTTAAATGCGACGGACTATGAGGAAATGTCGAATTACGTTGATTATATATGACGGTTCCCAATAGCTATCACATATAATCATTTATATGCGAATATTTTTAATAGTCATCGCATATAATTTCATCATCGATGGCCTTCTGCAGCCGTCCCATATAATTGGCTGCAAATAATCTCTTTTTTACTAGTGCACATTATCTTATTATGATCTTTGTGATCATATCCTCACCATACAAATCAGGACAAGTTCAAGACAACAATCCGTATTTCTTCCTTGAGTTGCAACTCCTGACCATATTGCTCCCGTCTTTAGGACTGTCGTCCATCAAACATCACCGATCGCCATAAGTCCCCCTTGATTCTTATAAGTACCTTTGCCATATCATCATCCTTGTGATGAGAGAGAAGCCTTATATTTCTATATACATACGCACGAGCACTAGTTAGGTAGTTGTCTAATAGTTAGATTTAGACATCACATCCCCAGAATAAATCATGTCCATCATAATGATATATAATAGAGACGTGACGTCTCAAGCTATTCCATTTCCCACTTCAAGTGTACTTCTCTCCCACCGAACCTGGCGAGTTTAGGTGTTCTAATGCATCCCACAGATACTGCATGGGATGAATATATGTTGTGGGCACCAAAAAATTTATTTGAGCCTTTTCACAGCAGCTCAACCCATCCAGGAACAGCTCCTAAAAGACTACTAAGAAACCTCTTAAAAGGCCCATCTAAAAGTCCATTACCTAGTGCCCCATATACCCTAGGTAAGGAGGTGAGCCTAAGCAAACTTAGCACCCCCCACTACCCAGACAAAAGGCTGCTGTAGCAGCAGTAGGAGTGGGTGGCTGGCAGTTTCCTCTCCAAGCGACTGGGTTGCGTGAGAGGCAGAAGGGAGAGCCGGGGAAGGGGGCTTCTTCTCTTCCTCCTTGTGTTGGTGGCTGGGAGAAGAAAAGGAGGTTGCTGTGAGGCTGCGCAAGAAGTTGAGAAAAGCAGTGGGAAGGGTTGCTTCTTTCTCTCCCATTGCCATCTACGCAGGAAGGCTCTTCTCCTCCTCCTTGGCCCAGTTGCTAGCAAAGCAAGGGCGGCTTTGGCTGGTTCTATGGAGGGTGGAGAGCAGAAGCTGAAGAAGAAGAGCAAAAGAGAAGAGTAAAAGGTCTGCATAAGGAGCTTCTTCCCGGGTTGGCCTTCATGTGTGTTCCCAGGAAAATAGAGAAGCAAGGGAAGGGAAAGAGAAGAGGGTGAGCAGGAGGGATTAAGAGGAGTGAGGGGGGGGGGGGGGGGTCTGCTGTGGCAGCCCCACTTCTTTACTTTTTTTTTTTCTTCTCTCTTCAGTTATGTAATCTCCTCCCCCTCCAACAGTGAAAATATCCATGTATTCCATGTTCTCTTTGCGTGACATCTGTTTTGAGGAGCTTTTGGGTGTGTAAAAATGGTTTAAATGCCCTTTTATCCCCTTTGTCTACTCAGGTCTATATGAGACCGAGGTCTCTTGTGTGCATGAGATATGATGTGTTCCCCTTTCTATGTTCTTTTCCTTTGTTTGCTTTCTTTTGTTTTCTTCCTTTGCACAAGAATATCCCCATCACCTCATCTGGAGAAATGAGAAGGGCGACTGGGTATTCCTCAGCCCATCAAGGGCAGTCCATGAGGAACCACCCACTGCCATATCATCTTTGCTTCAACAAACCCTTTTTTTGTGTTTCTCTCTCTAGGTTTTGTGCTCAAACCGTGACTGTTGAAGGCCCAACACAAAGAGGACATGTAAGGCCATACATAAACCTCCTGTGATGGGTTTAGAAGCAACTAAAATACTGTCCGGATCCCCTTACCACTGCTGTGTTTCACTGTCCCAGTCTTGCCGATTCGTTTTTTTCTATGAGACCTTGAACACCAAGGGTCAGGTGGTTAATACCTGGGCCCTGTTCAGGTTTATGAAAGGCGACATTACATGCCAAATAACCTGTGTTTCCGGCGGGATGCCCAAACTCTACACGTGTTGTGAGAATCGGGCCCCCGAAGTGCTGCCGATTCGCTGTTTCGTGCGGTTTTGAACATGAAGGGTTGGGTAAACAATACCCATGCCCGGTTCAAGCCTATACATAGATTCTTCATATGATAAACAGTCCGTCAGCATGATCGGACGCTCAGATCATTACTGGATTTTGAGAACCGGGACCCCAAAGTGCTGCCGATTCGCTGTCTCTTGCGGTTTTGAACATGAAGGGTTGGGTAAACAATACACGTGCCCGGTTCAAGCCTATATATGGGTTCTTCATATGTTAAATAGTCCGTTAGCCCGACCGGACGCTCAGATCATCGCTGGATTTTGAGAACCGTGTCTTCAAAGTGCTGCCGATTCACTGTTTCTTGTGGTTTTGAACAAGAAGGGTTGGGTAAACAATACCCATGCCCGGTTCAAGCCTATACATAGATTCTTCATATGATAAACAGTCTGTCAGCACGACCGGACGCTCAGATCATTACTGGATTTTGAGAACCGGGCCCCCAAAGTGTTGTCGATTCGCTGTCTCTTGCGGTTTTGAACATGAAGGGTTGGGTAAACAATACCCATGCCCGATTCAAGCCTATAGACAGATCCTTCATATGTTAAATAGTCCGTCAGCCCGACCGGACACTCAGATTATTTCTGGATTTTGAGAACCGTGCCCCTAAAGTGCCGTCGATTCGCTGCTTCTTGCAGTTTTGAACATGAAGGGTCGGGTAAACAATACCCATGCCCGGTTCAAGCCTATAGACAGATTCTTCATATGTTAAATAGCCCGTCAGCCTGACTGGACGCTCAGATCATTTCTGGATTTCGAGAACCATGTCCCCAAAGTGCTGCCGATTCTCTGTTTCTCGCGGTTTTGAACATGAAGGGTTGGGTAAATAATACCCACGCCCAGTTCAAGCCCATAGATGGATTCCTTGCAGGGTAAATGGTCTGTCAGCCCAACTAGATGCTCAGATTATTCCTGGATTTTGAGAACTGTGCACAGATAGGGCCGCAGAATCACCATGATTTGACATTTTGGATAAATGGGCCGGATAACTTAATTCCCATGCCCCGTCTGGAATTGAAGAGAACCCTTTCATGGTCTGGATGCCATTTCTTTCCAACCTGGCCTTTGAGTCCTCCGTTTTCCCCATGTTTTGTGCATGGCAAGGGCTACCGAATCACTTTGGCTTGTGAACAGTGATGCCGATTCACCTCTGCCAATTCGCTCCTGCCGATTCGCCCCCCTGCAGAATGGGTCTGGCTGCTGATTCGCCCCTGCCGATTCGCCCCTCCAGAATGGGTCTGGCTTCCGATTCATCCCTACCCATTCGCCCCCCCTGCAGAAGGGGTTTGGCTACTGATTCGCCTTTGCCGAATCGCTCCCGCAAAATAGTTTTAGCCGCCGAATCATTTTGCTTACCGAATCAAATGGATTGTGCATGATGATGTTTGAGCATATAAGGATCAAATGAGATTGAACCATGAAAAGAACAATGACAATCAAAGCATGTCAAAATCTCTTGCATTACCAAATAAAAGATTTTTGCACAATAGACAAAAGAACAAATAAATGAACAAGCATGCAAATTGACCTTTAAAAGATGAAGAGCACACACATCTAAATCTCTTTCAAATTTAACTGCAATCTTGTAGTTTTATTTTGCGCCTTTTATCTGATGTCCCGACTTAGGCCATAAGACCTTCTATTATGGCGATTAATCAAGGGTTTTCTCTTTCTAAAAGAGATGTAATTACGTCGTTGCGCTCAAGAAACGACGGGATCTTGGTCCAGGACCTGACACTCACCTTCATTTGACGAAGTCAGACAGTTCGCACAATAGACTTAAAGTCCTCCGACTCTCGGAGGCAGAACACTTTGTTGTCACTTCGGTGACTGGCACGCCCGTGCTGTGCAAATTGCCAATTCATCTCACGTTGCCATTGCTCATGTAGCATTCAATGGGATTTGGATTAGAAATATGCATTCATCTATGAGAACATGAGACAACATGATAAATAGAATTTTAATTTTTAATTTCCATTTCCACAGCGTGGCACGCCCGGTGGGACCAAGCTTCCCTTCATTGTTGCCCAGTTGACGAGCCCAGAGGGGGGGTGAATGGGTCTTTTAAAAAATAATCTAGAAGATACCTGTAATTAAAAGCATTCACATAAAAGTTCTTTGAAGAAGGTTAGTGACTGTTAATTTAAATATCAAACACACAAAGAAGACAATCACACAACATAAGGATTATCCTGGTTCGGACCTCCTCTCCTTAGGAGTCCTACGTCCAGTCCCTGAGCAACAACTCCGGATTTCACTAACTAGGGTACAGTCCCCCTAAGGACGCAACAACACCCAGCTCAGCTGGTCTTCCTTCACACCCGAAGGGAAACAACACCCTGGATACCACCAGGTGTTCCTTCACAACCGAAGGGAAACAACACTATAGATACCACCAGGTCTTCCTTCACAACCGAAGGGAAACAACACCAAGAGAGTGGAATAAGATCAAGCCCCTAGATCAAGTTTTTAAATAAGCCAGGATCTGAAGCAACTAGCACTGAGAGCAAAGATTCTAAGCTAAGCACACTCTCAGAACTACACAAGCTCTCTCAAGATTTTCACTACAGAGTGGAGAGCAAAGAACAACACGAGGAGGAATGAATTTCTTGGCTCTCTGGATTCTAGCAGGAGATTTAAATTACTTCAAAGAGTGTTCTCTGCTTCGTTGGTTATTGTTCTTCTCTTCTGTCTTGAATTTATATCTTCTTTTGAAATCTGGCCATTGAAGTAACTGTTGTCCCTTAGATTGATAGTCGTTAGACTACTTGTCATTTGGAAGCTTCAAAAATCTTTTGTCCTTTTGAGTACGCAAAGAAATAATGTCTTCTGGCGTCAGTATGGTCCAACGTTGTATGACAGAACATCTTTAGGACCCTGCACACATTAAATGCTTGAAAAGTAGACAGCTAGGCTATCTCTTGCTGTCAGTAAACGTTGACATGAGTTTTCACCAAAATAGCAATGCCAAATAGTTTGATCTAAAAGATGTTGACAAAGTATGCACGATAATGAAAAGATATCATCTGCATGCATGCAGTAGATACGTTCTGTCTTCATTAAATGCACATCAGTTAGACAGATAAGAGAAGACTTTGACAATTCAACGCTTTAAATATCAAGTCGATATTAGAGATGGCTATATGACTTATGAAATTGTTATGAATAAGACAGATTGACCAAGTCGTTATGAGATATAGCAAATCGTTGTGTTCACTGAAGAAATCGTTGTGACACACTTAACAAATCGTTATAGAAATCAAATCGTTGTGTTCACTGAAGAAATCGTTGTGACACACTTAACAAATCGTTATAGAAATTGAATCGATATGAGCACTTATAGAATCGTTACGGCGAGCAAGTCGTTGCGAGTTCTAAAGAAATCGTTGCGATGAATAGACGCACCATAAATTTTCAACAAATAATACAAACACATAATAAATGAACACCTAACTGCAATCAAACATTCACAGACTGTCCAAAATAGGACAATTCAAGACTTTGAGTTAGATATACACATTCTCATTATTGAAAATAAGACTCGTGCATATCAATCTCATAGTCTTCAACGGAAAGGTTCATTGACACGGGCTTAACACGCTCTCGTGAGGTGTGTGCAGTGAAAAAATGCTATACATGCATTGATCAAATTTAAAACCCAAATAAATATGAAAGAAATATGGAAACAAAATCATACATGTGAACAAGTGCAATAATAAACCAATTCATACATACATGTAGATGAATTGTATTAAAGTAAGAAATACAATACTAATCACTAAACTGAAAGTAAACAATTAAAAACAATCCATATAATAGTGTTATATTGAAATAAGTTTGAATTAATGATCTAATAGCTACAAGAAAGATTTTGTACTCATTTTTTTAAATCTTGATCAAGTCACATTACAGTTCCATGCCTTTAGCATTCAATTCAAGAGGGAGAATGGGATCATTGAGACCCTTCATGTGCTTTCTATAGATAAAGTTTCTGCTTCAGATCAAAAGATCGATCTAAACTGAAGATTTCTGTTTACAAGGGCAATCTTAGGATATGTTTGGTACCCAAAATTTTGGAGTTATAGAATGGGATAGAGTGAAAATATCTTCTAAATTTTGAAATTATAGACTGGGATAGAGTGAGGATATCCCTAAAATTGTGGGGAATTTTAGAGATATCCTCACTCTATCCTAGTCTATCCAAATACTAAACATAACCTAAGATTCTTATAACTAAACCTAGTAATTAATGATAAGTTAGTTTTGAAAATGCTTCAATGTCAAATTTTTTGATGATTTGGGGAAGGGGGCCAGGTGCAGGTGGGGGGGGGTGTACCCAGTTCAGTTCGGTTTCAAATTCTGAAACTGAGTGAACCGAATATAATTATTACTCAAACAGAGTCTAGCGTAGTTGGTTAGCACATGCATATAAATATTTCAGCAACGGCGCGGGTTCAAAACTCCCATCTTACATGTGAGTTTTTGTGATAAAAGAATGAAAAACAGAGTTTTTTTGTCAAAAAACATGACCCAACCTGAGATTCTAACCCTTCACCTCCAAGGGGAGGTGCTAGCGTCTTAGCCACCAAGCCAACTAGACTTTTATTTAAATCGAACCGAATCGGTTCAGTTCGGTTCGGTTCGCTACAGTACTTCGATTTAATTAGGCTTGTAAAAAATAAGAGATGAACCGGACCGAACCGACCCGTGTTCACCCCTAGTTAAAGGGGACCCAGTTGTCTGAATCGGAGACAATCTTCCAATGACAAAGTCAGAGGTGACTGTGGAAATAAGACGTTCAAGGAGAGGGGTCTTTTTCGCACGTGAGCAATTGTGAGGGAGAAGTTCCACTTACCTCTACATGAAGATCATCGTTCCTTATATAGGCGCAGGTCCTAAAAGATCTTGAAATATTTTCGATGGTTGATGTCTCTAGGATGTAATCGTTGGGTTTCCAAGATAAGGATGTCCACTTAAGACATTTCTAGGACTTTATGCGGCGGCTATTCCAGATCATGGAAGAGCATGCAGTGCAACCCCATTAAAGGTCACTGGAAGGTCAAGGGTTGCCTATAAAACTCACAATTTGAAGGTGCCGAGCAGGAGTTTGGAGACTCTCAAATATCTTTGTAATACTAGGGGACACGCATAAGGGGAAGCTTGTTCAGATTCTGTCTTGTGTCCGAGAACACACTGTTGATTAGTCTGCTTGGGGTTGTTTAGTGGCGACTCCCTATCTTTTTGATGTCAAAAGAAATGCGTCAAGAAAGACGTGCTTGGTAGCCATATCGCGTCCGAAGATGCATGGCGATCAAGGCTTGTTCGATAATCGATAATGGGTCATAATGGGTCCGTGGGCTTAGAAGCCAAAATTGGCCTCCACATATATTTTTCTTATAAATATAAATTATCATCATAAATGATAGGCTTAGGAGCCAAAATTGGCCTCCACATATATTTTTCTTATAAATATAAATTATCATCGTAAATGATATATTTCACTGTTGGTGTAACACCCCAGAAATTCAAAGAATTAAGAAAATAGGAATAATTCGGTTAAAATACCTTAGGATTGTTATTAAATTGTGATAATTAGAAGATAGATTTAATTAGTGGTAATGAACGTTACCCCAGTGTCATACATCGAAGTGCGCGTTCCCACAGGGCGACACCGGAAAACGACAACGAAATAAAAATCCGAGATCATCATAATTTCCAGAAAAATGTGGAGAAATCAAATATGTAATTATCCAAATTTTTCGACGTACGAATTTCAAGGTACAGTCGACGTGACTATTTTTTGGGTGATTTTTCACCTAGTGTAAAATAAATTCTAAGAATTAAACTAAAATCATCATAATTTATAAAACTATCAAATTAGTCTATGGTTGAGATTTTAGGACAAATGGATACCATTTGAATGTGTTTATGCCAAGCTTAATGGACCAGCCGAATTATTGGTCAATTACGGTGATGAATTTTCTGGGAATTTTTGTTTGGTTACGTGGAAGATGCTGGGCTGGCCACAACACATGGGTAGAAGCTTCTACGCTTATGCCGTATGTGTAAGGCCTTGGGGCTTGCATGGGAAACGTGTTTCCCATGGAAACCAAATGGTTTCTACAAGTGACACATCAAGGGGCGACGTGCCGTTGTGCATGCAAAGGCCTTGGGGTATAAAGATACCCTGCTATGCTTCATAACCATCTTCCTGAATACTTCTCCTCCCTCCTATTGTGCTGCTGCTGTGTATCCAAGGCTCTATAGCTGGGAGTAGCTGAAGCTGCAGCCTCCACTGGTCGTGCTTGAGGAGCTACAGGTTGTAGCCGTTCGCGGACTGCAGAAATTGCACCCCAGTGCTATCTTCTTACTGTTGGCTGTGACCCTTCGAAGGGAAGGCCTCATCTTCTGCAAGTTTGGTAGGATTCAATTATTTCCTTCCACTCTTACTCTTACCCTTGATCTAGCAATAGAACTTATTGCTAAGTGTACAAGCTCTCATTCTTGTTTGAGATCCGTAAGTACCTCTAGAAGCTTGTGTGCATCATGTGTGGTTGTAGAACCCTCTCCCTATCTCTTCTCTGTTCTAAGTCTTTGATTTCCACTCATGTTAAAGAAGTCATGATCACCCTTACTTGTCTTACACTTGTGGATTCTCTTTTAAAACAATGTATTTATCCCTTATAAGCATGTTTTAGTTGTGCCTGTAGGATTCAATTCCTTCTATCCTTCTCTTCACTAGTGGATTACTAGCTTGAAGGGGATCTCACCTTGTATGTCATCCTGTAGTTCTCATCCTATAATTCTGAAAGTATGTTCTTCACAGGACTACATTTTCCATCATGTTTTAGTTAATTGTCATGTTTAAGTTAATGGTCATCCATGAGAGTTTATAGATAATTTCTTCTTTCTTAACTTGATTCATAACTCTGGAGTGTTATCGATATTCTTGCGTAATGTAGACCGATCCATGATGGATCTTTCTTGTCGTGAAACTGATTTCTTGAGAGATCATGGAGATCTTAAGTGTGTAAACTTGACAAGTTTTAAGTGAAAAAGAAAGAAAGTTTAAGAGTTAACTTCCCATTTCAATTTCCTTGAACTCCCTTTCAATGTGTCTTCTTGAAAAAAAATCAGCCATATGACCACATTCCATGTGTATATCTTCTATTCTTATGCTTTGATATTTTCATGAGTGAGGTTAAGATTATGTTTTAATTAAGTCCTAATCATGTTAGGAATGATAGAAGAGGTTGTTAGTACCATTTATATCTGGTTTAGAAGCATTTCAGAAAGTTTGATCAAGTTCTGTCGACAGACGAACCCATTACTGTCGACAGGAACCCACAGACAGAAGTCTGATTTCTTCACCTGTGTGTTGCTGTCGACAGCACCACTGCTTGCTGTCGACAGATGCACACAGACCTGAAGATATGCTCACTGGTTAGCCAGCCCTGTCGACAACAACCTTGTGCCTGTCGACAAGTGGCAACAGTGCATGTTTTCAGCCATTGTTTTACTCCATTTCTTGATGCAAATCCTACCCAATTGTCCAAACTAATAGTCCACCTAAATCTTATGGTTTTTACTTCCTAAAAACTTACTAAAACCAGTCATGTACCCTTCTTTGTACCATGAATTATTTCTCCGAAGTTTCGAACAACATTGACCTCGAAAGGCTACCAATCTTTGAAATCAGTAAGAAAGCATAGTTTCTTCACTCTTGTGTGTAAAATTTGAATGAACCCTTGTGTGTCCTTGACTCATTAAAATGATAAGTGTGTGATGATGACAAGTTGTGAGTCTTTGAGACTCATTCGAGAAATATGCCTGGCAAATAAAGGGCTGGTTCAGTCCTGCGGGGAGCGCCCGAATTCGTCAGTGGCCGCGCGGGGGAAAATTTGTCAGTGGCCGTGCGGGGGCGATGAGGACATCGTGGATGTTGGCATACATCAGTTCGTGTTTGATTAGTCATCATATCATACTTGTGTGCGTGAAAATATGTCTGATTGTCAGTGGCCATACGGGGGCAAATTTGTCAGTGGCCGTGCGGGGGCATTGAGGACATCGAGATATTTGACATTACATCAATTCGCACTTGATTAGTTATCATGTCATGCTTGTGTGTGTGATTTTGTATTTGATTATGAACTCATGTATCATCCTGAACTATTGATTCTAATTCCAACATTGTACTTGTTCAACACATGTTATTGACTGATCTCGTGTTTTTGTTCTTGGAACACACCATGTTAATGATCTTTGCTCATTCTACCTTGGATATTATATTTACGTTTGAATCCTTTTAGAGAAGTTGAATCCTACTGGGCTAGTTAGCTCACCCAATCCTACTATTTCAAGTACCTACAATTCTAGAAGGCGAAAACTTGGGATTTGTGTGTGGAGAGAACAACCGTGGCGACATTTTATTTTTGAGATTGTAAATCAGGAATCATGTAACACCTATTGAATGACAAATAATACCTATTATTTACTGAAGCTTCTGAGTAAATGTCCTGTTCAATTAGTATAATACTCTTGAATACTCGTTTGTTCACGTTCCGGCATTTATGGGCATATTAATGTCGTGACGTGACAGAATGGTATCAGAGCATTAGTTCGATAAATCTAGGGATAACCTGTGAGGATGGGTAGAAAGCCTAAGGTTAAGCTAGATAAGTATAGTTGAATATAGATTATTGAGTATGAAATAAAAATTTGGAGGATGGTTTTCCTTTGATTCTTCTCCACTTCCATAACTTCATGCTTGTAGTTCCTTCATCTGTATATTTGCCCTTAATTTTGAAAGCATCATTAGGTTTGTTTGCCTGTCCATTATGATCATGTTTTAGCTAGAGTTGTGTTATAACTCAAGCATACTATGAAACTCATTCCATTAGAAGGAAGAAAAGGTTGTTCAGAAGTGTTGCACTTTTAGTTATCATCTTGGTTTTGGATTTCCATGCTATAGTATATCCTTATTGTTCCACTTGTCTCCTTCATGAAATATGGTGTTAGAACTAGAATTAAGACCATTTTAATGTTACTAATCATGTAAGGACTCATAGAACACTTGGTAGAATTTTATGTGGTAGTTATATCACATTTATGAAAATTAGATCTCACCTGTCGACAGCTAACAGTCACCTGTCAACAGGGACCATGCTTCCAGAACCTAGAAATACAAAACTGTTAGTAACTGTCGATAGATAGCCTTGATCTGTCGATAGATGTCCTTCACCTGTCGATAGCCGACTCTGGTCTGTCGACAGATACCCTCAGAACCAGAAAAACCTTGCTCTGTCTGTTGTCATCTGTCGACAGCCATTTTCTAGCTGTCGACAGACACCAGTTTGTGTTGAACTGATCCTTCTTCAGTTAGGTGTGTCAGCAGGTTCAGTCAGAAGTGTCAGCAGGACCCTTGTAAGACTGAACTCATACCTTATTTACATGTAAATTACTTAAGATATTACATGTAAATAAGGAAGTACCCCCATTTGAATCCAATAAAAATATCAGAAAAATCATATCTCTTACCAATAAAAAGTCAACTCTCCCACCGAAGAAGAAAAACGCGATTTTGGCGATTCCATCAAAATAGCGTCTTTCTAATTTCTCACAATTTGACCTACCTAAAAATTTCATAATTCGAATAAACCTACTAGAATGTTAAAAATCCAAGGTCCGGTGAAAAATGGTTAACACCCATATGACTTCTCCAAGGGAGCCCTCTCCTACTGAAGGAAAAGTCAAACATGCTAATTTCTTAATTTACCTTAATATGACTTGTACATTGATATGTTATTATCTCCGATTCTAAATAAGAATTAGTAAATGAATTGTTCAACCAATCATATATATTTCATGACCATCCTCGTGATATATTTTTCCGTTGACTTTCCCATGTTCTTGGATTCTAAATTACTATACCATTGAAATGAATCAGTTATTCCTCATTTACCTCCATCCCTCACTAAATCAAGTGAAACTCTTTAATAACTCGAATGTGTGGAACATCCACACAATTGATGACTCAATGTTTTGAGATCGTTTTAAATCTCACAAATCGTATACACATAATGTAGGATTGAATCTGTTTATGTCTATTGGAGTAGACAATCAACAAAATAGTGAAGAAAAGAAGTAGAAAAATATCCAATTAGGAAGAATTTTGGGAAAATGCAAGGATATGCAAATACATTGTACAAGAATTTGGACTTAATGAAATGACTCCTTGAACTTCCAATTACATCCTCTATAGGCTTGAACTCATCAAAATTTTTCTTATAACTATAACATAAGAATCAATTGTCTCATAGTTGAGTTAAATCCTAAAGTTTTTCTTTAATTAATAAACAACATGGCATGTCAATGCACACAAACAATTGGACTTGGAATCAGTAGGAAGAGTATCTATAGAGTTAACTTCATGTCTTCTAAGAGTCAACCTCAATCAGGTGATTACAGTTTTGATTAATTATCCATCACATAGAGTTGATCTTGTAATTTCCTCGTATCAACCTCACATATGAGTAGTGTCAACCTAAGAAGTAATCAGGGTCAACACACTTAATAGACCTTTTGACTTTATGAATTTTCATATGTTATAAAAGACTTGTGTTAAATATTTATTATATTTAGCTGGATATATATCAAAACCAGGAACACAGTATATATCATCTGTCATATCACAAAATGCTACAAGAAAAAGGTACCATTTATCATGAAGATTAATGTATCGAGTAACTGGATACATACTGTAACAGTTGTATAATAGTATGTGAATCAGAAAAGCTGAGTTTTAAATCACATGATGGACTAACTAAACTTAAATTGTTTGCTCGGCCAGCGTAATGGGAGAAGAAGCACAATGGAAAGAGGTTCAACATGCAATGGACAACCTTGCTCAATCCTTAGAGCGGGTAGTTCCCATTGATAACCAAGGAAAAATGAAACTGCATAAGAGCATTCGTAATCCAAACTCTCAAGAAACAGTGAGTATTACAGTGTCTATACGGAGGAAGACAGTTCTCCCCAATGATAGAAAAATAGTTGGCAAACAGAAGATGAGACAGAGCAATGAGAACAAAAAGAGTAAGAAGGCCAAAAAGTAAGCAAACGAAGCTTGTGCATTGTCACAAATCAGGCCACGTCAAGGAGAACTGTTGGCGGAGACTAGGAGCATGTTTAAAGTGCGGAAGTCTAGAGCATCGGATCTCAGAATGTCCTGTACTCTCTCAGAGTAGAGAAAAGAGTTCTGAAAAAACTTGAAGCCACAATGAAAAGTGACTGAAACTATTAGAAGTAATTTTGGAGTAGAATCCGAGTATAGTAGGAAGTACTTGAATTTAGTTGTTATAGTGTGACAGAACTTGGTAAGTTTTGTCAATCAATGTAATCTGTAAGGCTGAATATGGAGTTTTGTAATAGAAATATTATGCAATAAATAAGATCATTGTTGTCTATCTTCATATGCTTCACACTCATTAACCTCGTCATACCTTATTACCCTTTTCAAGGGAATATGTACTCATATAATTCTACGAGGGTTATAGTTATTCCTTAATAAAAGAAATCTTAGGAGTAATATACTACAACCAGAAATAAGAAATGTAGTAGCATATACTAATGGAACCCTTGTTCACCACATGGTTTCATAGGATTTAAAAATGCTAACTAATATTCATATTTCCATCAACTAATGGTGTCATGTTAACAAGTTATATAAAAAGTGTATACATTATTACATGGTAATCATAATAAGATTGGTGAAACTAATCTGAATTAGATAAAGTTCTAAAAACTGAAAACTTACATCTTTGTGATCCATCCAAACTAGTCGAGAAGTTTGGAAGACCAAACTCCTTTTAGTGGGAGAGAGTTGTAACGCCCCAGAAATTCAAAGAATTAAGAAAATAGGAATAATTCGGTTAAAATACCTTAGGATTGTTATTAAATTGTGATAATTAGAAGATAGATTTAATTAGTGGTAATGAACGTTACCCCAGTGTCGTACATCGAAATGCGCGCTCCCACAGGGCGACACCGAAAAACGACAACGAAATAAAAATCTGAGATCATCATAATTTCCAGAAAAATGTGGAGAAATCAAATATGTAATTATCCAAATTTTTCGACGTACGGATTTCAAGGTACAGTCGACGCGACTATTTTTTGGGTGATTTTTCACCTAGTGTAAAATAAATTCTAAAAATTAAACTAAAATCATCATAATTTATAAAACTATCAAATTAGTCTATGGTTGAAATTTTAGGACAAATGGATACCATTTGAATGTGTTTATGCCAAGCTTAATGGACCAGCCGAATTATTGGTCAATTACGGTGATGAATTTTCTGGGAATTTTTGTTTGGTTACGTGGAAGATGCTGGGCTGGCCACAACACATGGGTAGAAGCTTCTACTCTTATGCCTTATGTGTAAGGCCTTGGGGATTGCATGGGAACGTGTTGCTCATGGAAACCAAATGGTTTCTACGAGTGACACATCAAGGGGCGACATGCGTGTGCATGCAAAGGCCTTGGGGTATAAAGATACCCTGCTATGCTTCATAACCATCTTCCTGAACACTTCTCCTCCCTCCTATTGTGCTGCTGCTGTGTATCCAGGCTCTATAGCTGGGAGTAGCTGAAGCTGCAGCCTCCACTAGTCGTACTTGAGGAGCTACAGGTTGTAGCCGTTCGTGGACTGCAGAAATTGCACCCCAGTGCTATCTTCTTACTGTTGGTTGTGAACCCTTCGAAGGGAAGGCCTCATCTTCTGCAAGTTTGGTAGGATTCAATTATCCTTCCTCTCTTACTCTTACCCTTGATCTAGCAATAGAACTTATTGCTAAGTGTACAAGCTCTCAATTCTTGTTTGAGATCCGTAAGTACCTCTAGAAGCTTGTGTGCATCATGTGTGGTTGTAGAACCTCTCCCTATCTCTTCTCTGTTCTAAGTCTTTGATTTCCACTCATGTTAAAGAAGTCATGATCACCCTTACTTGTCTTACACTTGTGGATTCTCTTTTGAAACAATGTATTTATCCCTTTTAAGCATGTTTTAGTTGTGCCTGTAGGATTCAATTCTTCTATCCTTCTCTTCACTAGTGGATTACTAGTTGAAGGGGATCTCACCTTGTATGTCATCCTGTAGTTCTCATCCTATAATTCTGAAAGTATGTTCTTCACAGGACTACATTTTCCATCATGTTTTAGTTAATTGTCATGTTTAAGTTAATGGTCATCCATGAGAGTTTATAGATAATTTCTTCTTTCTTAACTTGATTCATAACTCTGGAGTGTTATCGATATTCTTGCGTAATGTAGACCGATCCATGATGGATCTTTCTTGTCGTGAAACTGATTTCTTGAGAGATCATGGAGATCTTAAGTGTGTAAACTTGACCAGTTTTAAGTGTAAAAGAAAAAAGTTTAAGAGTTGACTTCCCATTTCAATTTCCTTGAACTCCCTTTCAATGTGTCTTCATGAAAAAAAATCAGCCATATGACCACATTCCATGTGTATCTTCTATTCTTATGCTTTGATATTTTCATGAGTGAGGTTAAGATTATGTTTTAATTAAGTCCTAATCATGTTAGGAATGATAGAAGAGGTTGTTAGTACCATTTATAGCTGGTTTAGAAGCATTTCAGAAAGTTTGATCAAGTTCTGTCGACAGACGAACCCATTACTGTCGACAGGAACCCACAGACAGAAGTCTGATTTCTTCACCTGTGTGTTGCTGTCGACAGCACCACTGCTTGCTGTCAACAGATGCATACAGACCTGAAGATATGCTCACTGGTTAGCCAGTCCTGTTGACAGCAACCTTGTGCCTGTCGACAAGTGGCAATAGTGCATGTTTTCAGCCATTGTTTTACTCCATTTCTTGATGCAAATCCTACCAATTGTCCCAACTAATAGTCCACCTAAATCTTATGGTTTTTACTACCTAAAAACTTACTAAAACCAGTCATGTACCCTCTTTTTACCATGAATTATTTCTCCGAAGTTTCGAACAACATTGACCTCGAAAGGCTACCAATCTTTGAAATCAGTAAGAAAGCATAGTTTCTTCACTCTTGTGTGTAAACTTTGAATGAACCCTTGTGTGTCCTTGACTCATTAAAATGATAAGTGTGTGATGATGACAAGTTGTGAGTCTTTGAGACTCATTCGAGAAATATGCCTGGCAAATAAAGGGCTGGTTCAGTCCTGGGGGGAGCGCCGAATTCGTCAGTGGCGCGCGGGGGCAAATTTGTCAGTGGCCGTGCGCGGGGGCGATGAGGACATCGTGGATGTTGGCATACATCAGTTCGTGTTTGATTAGTCATCATATCATACTTGTGTGCGTGAAAATATGTCTGATTGTCAGTGGCATACGGGGGCAAATTTGTCAGTGGCCGTGCGGGGGCATTGAGGACATCGAGATATTTGACATTACATCAATTCGTACTTGATTAGTTATCATGTCATGCTTGTGTGTGTGATTTTGTATTTGATTATGAACTCAAGTATCATCCTGAACTATTGATTCTAATTCCAACATTGTACTTGTTCAACACATGTTATTGACTGATCTCGTGTTTTTGTTCTTGGAACACACCATGTTAATGATCTTTGCTCATTCTACCTTGGATATATATATATTTACGTTTGAATCCTTTTAGAGAAGTTGAATCCTACTGGGCTAGTTAGCTCACCCAATCCTACTATTTCAGGTACCTACAATTCTAGAAGGCAAAAACTTGGGATTTGTGTGTGGAGAGAACAACCGTGGTGACATTTTATTTTTGAGATTGTAATCAGGAATCATGTAACACCTATTGAATGGCAAATAATACCTATTATTTACTGAAGCTTCTGAGTAAATGTCCTGTTCAATTAGTATAATTTTACTCTTGAATACTCGTTGTTCACGTTCCGGCATTTATGGGCATATTAAATGTCGTGACGTGACAGTTGGACATCTACGTATCAAACATCTTTAATAGAAAGTATCTAAAATACTCCTCATTATTTATAAAGAATCTCTTTACAAAAAATATTTTTCATACATACCCCTCCCCTCTCTCTCTCTGGCACCACATAGGACAATGCCCTTCATAATTCATATGTAACTCTCCTCCCTCCTCTCTGTACAACACCGAAAGGGGAGGGGGGCGGGTGGGGGGGTGTGCAGGGGGCGGGGGGAAGGGGGGGGGGCGGGTGGGGGGGTGTGCAGGGGCCCGGGTGGGAAGGGGAGGGGGGCCAGGTGGGGGGGTGTGTAGGGGGCGGGTGGGAAGGGGAGGGGGCATCGTGCAGATGGGGGGTGGAAGGGGAGGGGGGCCGAGTGGGGGGGGTGTGCAGGGGGCCGGGTGGGAAGGGGAGGGGGCATCGTGCAGGTGGGGGGGTGGGAAGGGGAGGGGGGCGGGTGGGGGGGGTGTGCAGGGGGCGGGTGGGAAGGGGAGGGGGGCTGTGGGGGGAGGGGGCCCCGTGGGGCGAGGGGGCAGCGCTGCAGGGGCGAGGGGGGGCGCCGTGGGGTGGGTGAGGGGGACCGTGGGATGGAGGGGCTGTGGGGTGGGCTCGGGGGCGCCCGTGGACGAGGGGGCGCCATGGGTGGGAGAGGGGGCGGGGGCATTGGGGCTCGGGGGTGCTGTGGGGGGGGGCGGGCGGGGGGGCGCGGGGGCGCGGGGCTCGGGGCACAGGGGCGATAGCGAGGGGGCGCGGGGACTCTGCTGGCGAAGGGGCGGGCGGGGGGGGGGGGGGAGGGGAGGAGGAGAGAGAGAGAGAGGAGAGGGAGAGAGAGAGAGAGATCGACACCTTGCTCCAGGCGGCGGCGCACGGGCCGGGGTGCGACGGGTGGCGGCGGACCGGGGTGCGATGGGCGGCGGCGGACCGGGGGTGGCGACGGGCGGCGACGGACCGGGGGGGGACAGGCGGCGGTGGCAGGCGAGAGAGAGAGAGAGAGAGAGAGAGAGAGAGAGAGAGAGAGAGAGAGAGAGAGAGAGAGAGAGAGAGAGAGGAGAGGAGCGGGAGAGAAAGTGGGTTTCGCGGGAGGTGGGGGGAGGGAAATTGGGGAATTTCTGACGGAAACTATACGTCGGAAAACCGTCAGTAGTACCGACGGAAACATGTCCGTCGGAAATTCTGATGGATTTTCCGACTGAATATTAGCCGTCAGAACTTCCGACAGATATATTTCCGTCGGAAATGTCCGTCGGTAATGGCGCTTTTTCTTGTGGTGACACCCTCACATCGTTCGAGTAAGTCAAAATGAATAGGTAAGACATATTATTTAGATTATCACTTTTTACCCACATGTGAATATTTGATCGCACTCAGATGACCATTTACTATGTGTTCGTATTATTTGCTGAAAATTTCGGCAGCATCTCCCCACACCTCTCCGATATACCAAAATTATTTATTGATTAAGATATTTTCTTAAACACTTACTAATAAGTGGTTAAGAAAATATTCTAAATCAATAAAGGTATATCAGAGAGGAGTGAGTAGAAGCACCCGAAATTTTCAACAAATAATACAAACACATAGTAAATGACCACCTAACTGCGATCAAACATTCACATACTGTCCAAAATGGAACAATTCAAGACTTTGAGTTAGATATACACGTTCTCATCATTGAAAATTAGACTCGTGCACATCAATCCTAAAGTCTTGAACGGGAAGGTTCATTGACACGGGCTTAACACGCTCTCATGAGGTGTGTGCAGTGATAAATTGCTATACATGCATAGATCAAATTTAAAAATCACATAAATATTAAAGAAAAATGAAAACAAAATATTACATGTGAACAAATACAATATTAAACCAAATTCGGACATACATGTAAATGAATTACAATAATGTAAGAACTGCAATACTAATCAAGAAAAAAGAATTACAAGTGAAGTATGAAACATTTTGAGTAAGTTGAACATTTATGTTTTTGAGTAAGTTCCTTCCATTCCTTCTCATTTAGATTCTTTATTTCTATTATTATTTGAAACATGTACAGATTAATATGGAGTAACATCTCTACTGAAAGGTGGTCTCAAAACTTAAGTCTTGACTGCTTGTGGTTCACTTCCTATATAAACCCATGTTCAAATATCTAGACATTGTCATGGATAAAGAAGGAAGAGATTTTCACAAAAAAAAATATGGTTGTTCCAGTTTGCATATTGTGGGTAATAATTCTTTGCACTACATACATCTTTTCCATTGCTTATTTTATATACTAATAATCTTTCTTTACAAGGGGACATTGGAGGCTACTTATCTTTTTTCACTTTCACCTAGGGGTGGCTTTTGTTTCTATGATGATTGGCGTTATTCTTGCGAAGCAATACTAGTATGGCTTTGTTTCATGGCTGTTTATTGTATGTTCTTGTCAAGTGGACTGCTGGCCTTGAGGTAGAAGTTTGGGTTGGGAATTTGTTTTTGTTTCATTCCTACCCTCTTCATAACCAAAACAGATCTTTTGCAGTTATGGATTTAACTACCTGAGTCTAACCAACGGTGGAAAACAAAAGAATATATGTGTTTTTCCTATATATTGAAAGCTTATTCTATTTGAGGCTATCATGTCTCTATATTTTAAATAATATACAGAGAGCCCACCACCACCTTTTAGTGGGCGATGGCGTGTAGAAAGCCATTAATGGTCCGTGGACGCTTTGATTGTTCGATCCCTCTCACGATCAGTTCCTTGGTCATTAATTTCTCCGACAAATTAAATTGGCATGCTAAAGAACTTGTAGCAATAGATTTAATCACATAACAATTTAGATAATAGACAAGATTATACCAAAAAATATAACCAGGCAAGGTTGGTGGGTTGCACTATGATTTTGAGTGCCTTTGCACTATGTTAGCAGATTTTGAGTGTATTCGGTCCTAATGCTAGCAAGTTATCTATTTTAAATTAGTAGTACTATATATCTTGTAGTATTTTATCATTTCAGACTTGGTTAACTTTGCATTATTAAGAGGCAGATGCATTGGTCTAGATGGTTGCAGTTCCGGAAATGTCAATGTAATCTATGCAAGGACATAAAGAAAGCTAGGCAAGTTGGGTTTTTAATATGTTGCCAAATGTTGAAAGGTCATAACAGTGGATGGATGGCATGATGCACCTGTCAGAGACCTACATAATTGACATCTACGTATGCATATTAAATGCCATGTTTTATTAACTAACTAGCTATTATAAGCCATGCATATGATAAACCATGTGCAATGTGAGAATTAAGACAGAGAAAAATTACTTGAGTGCTTCCTGATGATGTACTTTCCATTAGATGTTCCCAGATAAAGATCATCATGAAGAGTCCATGACTACAAATTAGTTATGGGGGAGGGGACTGGGGGAGGGGGGATAAATTAGTTATGGGGGAGGGGGACTGTGGGGGAGGGGACTGTGGGGTTGAGGGGGATGGTGGGGGGTGGGGGGGGGGGACTAGGGGGAGGAGGGGACTGGGGGGGAATCAGGGGGGGTCGCTGGAGGGGAGGGGGACAGGGGGGCAGCAGGAGGGGGGGGGGGGGGGGGGACTGTGGGGGAAACCGGGGGGGGGGCCGGTCGCCCGGAGGGAAGGGGGGACTGTGGGGGGAACTGGGGGGTGGGTTGCCGGTCGCCCGGAAGGGGGGGGGGGGGGACTGTGGGGGGACCGGGGGGTGGGGGGCCAGTCGCCCGGAGGGGAGGGGGGGACTGTGGGGGGAACGGGGGGGGGGTGGGGGGCCGGTCGCCCGGAGGAGAGGGGGGGACTGTGGGGGGAACCAGGGGGGTGGGGGGCCAGTCGCCCGGAGCGGAGGGGGACAGGGGGGCAGCACGAGGGGGGGGGGGGGGACTATGGGGGGAACGGGGGTGGGGGGGTGGGGGGCCGGTTGCCCAGAGGGGAGGGGGGGGGACTGTGGGGGGAATCGGGGGGGTGGGGGGCCAGTCACCGTAGGGGAGGGGGGGACTGTGTGGGGAACCAGGGGGGTGGGGGGCCGGTCGCCCGGAGGGGAGGGGGACAGGGGGGCAGAGGAGGGGGAGGGGGGGACTGTGGGGGGTAGTAGGGAGGGAGAGGAGGCATACCGACGGCCGCGGCAGCGCGACGTGGAGGCGGCGGCAAGGTGCGCTTGGGCGGCGACGCGAGCGGGTAACGGAGGCGCGGGGTCGCGGGTAGTTGCGGCGGCGTCGGGTCGCGGGTAGCGGCGGCGGCGCCGGGTCGCGAAGGCGGTGGCACCGCGAGGGTCGCGGCGGCCGGAGACGAGAGAAGCGGGGTGGGGGGGGGGGGGGGAATGCGAATTTTCCGACGGAATGTATTCTGTCAGAAAATCCGTCGGTATTTCCGATGGAAACATTCAATCGGAAATACCGACGGACTTTCCGACAAAATACATTCTGTCGGAAAACCCGACAGATATTTTCGATGAAATATAACCGTCAGAAATGCCAACGGTTTTTCCGATGGAATAAGTTTTTCCGACGGAAATATTCCGTCGGAAAATTCCGTCGTCGAAAATACGCTTTTCCTTGTAGTGAGCGCCATTTAATAACAATCACAATTTAATCTATGACAATCAATATATCAATCACTATGCTATCGTTCTCTGGGTTGACAAGATGCTCGACCAGAGGTGCTATATCTACTAGTGCACTATTGTGCAACCATATACACTATTTCGTTACATGGCCAATCTTTCTCTACATTCAATGTGCTATTTTCATGTACAAGTGCTATTGTTCTCTTATCATCGTTACGTTGCTATAGTTGACTATGCTCTCTAGTTACCTACTGTTAAGACATTAATCAATTAAACCATACTTGTTCTCTTGAAATATTAAGTCCTACTGGGCGTTATTAGCTCATCTTGCGTATTTAATTCATGTGTTCAGGTGAGTCGGATGGCGAGTACCACACGCACGAGGATGGGGACGAGGATGTTGCTCAGGAGTGACCCGATCAGCTATCATGGCGTAGTAGATAGTTAGATTAGTAGTCATTTAGTCAATATGCATCAGTTTGGATTGAATAAAGTACTCTGGGTCCTAATTATGGCTCTAATTGATGAATGTATTAGATATTTGATGGAATATTAATGGAATTGGATTTCTTTTGGCATTAGTCCAATTGTGCAATGGTTTGTTATTTATATCTCGCTCTGTACTATTTAATAACTGTAATTACGCTCCGATATTCCACGTCGAGGCGTTACAGCGACACTTGACACGTCACCTTTACGCACATGAGTGCGGACACGTGGCACACCAACCACAGTCAGTCAAGAGGAGCGACATAGGGGCCATCGCCTTCTAACCAGAAGGCAACACGGATCTCATCGTGTTCAAAATGTGACACCCCAATCCGTCACGATCCCAAGACCAACACCATGGCAACCAGAACCCGGGATGTTACACCAACGCTCTCTGCAAACTCCGCCAAAACCCTAAAGTGAACCTTGGATCCCTATCTGACATAATCGAAGCTGGCACTCCGTGAAGCGGTACAATCTGGTCCATGTACAATCTGGCTAGCCTATCAACTGACCATGTCATCCTCACCGGCAAAAAGTGTGTTGCCTTCGTCAATCTATCCACTACCACCAAAATGTCGTCATGTCTTTGTTATGTGCAGGACAATCCAACCACAAAGTCCATGACGATGTCGTCCCACTTCCACTCTAAAATGGGTAATGGCTGAAGCTCGCCACCACACACACGGGTTGGCGCGCGGCAGCACTACACAGCTAATAGTTACAGTTGAAGTATAACTTGTTCACGCCTAGCCAACACCATCTAACTGGATTGGGTATCTTGCGTTACAAACTAGGTTGAGACATGGCCTGTCCAGTAATTACATAGATCTTCTAACTCGAAATCTCGGACACTCAATATATAAAATGCTCTAACATTGTAAATGCCAAATTGTAATTTGGCCTTTTCTCGTGTGTCATTGCTTTTTCCATCTTACGTAAGAAATAATGAAGCAGATTCATACGTATCATCTTACCCTTTTGATCATATCCTGCCTGTAAGCATCAAGACAAGTGCAAGACAATAACAATTCGTATTTCTTCCTTGAGTTGCAATTCCTGACCATACTGCTTCGGTCTTTAGGACTCTGTCGTCCATAAAAAATCACCATCGCCATGAGTACTCCGGCCCTTGATTCCTATAACCTTAATTTTCCATATCATCATCCTTGGTGATGAGACAGAAGCCTTATATTTCTATATACGCACGATCGAGC
>CM024755.1:175622460-175822460 GCA_014218235.1 Colocasia esculenta
TAACGACTCTGTAAGTTATCGTAACGACTTCTTCAGAAGTTATAACGACTTGCTCATTATACGACTCTGTAAGTTATCGTAACGACTTCTTCAGAAGTTATAACGACTTGCTCATTATAACGACTCTGTAAGTTTCGTCGTAACGACTTCTTCAGAAGTTATAACGACTTGCTCATTATAACGACTCTAAGTTATCGTAACGACTTCTTCAGAAGTTATAACGACTTGCTCGTCATAACGACTCTGTAAGTTGTCGTAACGATTTCTTTAGAAAGTTACAACGACTTGCATGTTCATAACGACTTCTTTTAATCATCTGTTATAAACGACTTGGTTTTGTAACGATTTCTTTAGAAGTTACAACGACTTGCCATGTTTCATAACGATTCTTTTATCATCTGTTATAGAACGACTTGGTTGTGGTAACGATTTCATAAGTTATCATAACGACTTCTTATCAGTCTACAGCAACTTGATCATAACGATTCTATCATTTTTCACAACGACTGCATAAGTCATGTTTCCATTAATTAATGTTTTTCCTTGATTTAATCTACGTTAATAGTCAAAGTCGCATCTCGTCTGATTGACTGCCATGCATTTAATAAGACTGAACGTATCTCTGCATGGACACAGAACATATCTTCCATTCTCGTGTATTCTCTGCATGCATCTTTTAGAACGATAAGTATTACTACTATATTTGTGTCTATCTGCTTTGACGTTGATTGACATCTGGAGATAGTATAGCTGTCTACCATTAAAGCTCAACCTTGCAGAACCTTAAGGATGTACTATCCTACAACAACGGACACAGAAGGAACTACAAGCAAACTCAGAAGATCTTATCTCTTTGCGTGCTCCAAAAGACTGTTGACAGGAAGCTTCCACAAAACCTTCAGTCTAACGTACACCAAAGCTGTGAGACAACGGTCATCTCCTTGTCCTCATTCAAATCGAGATACAAATACAAGATGAAGCTCGGAAGACAAATACGAGAGAATTCAATTCATATTGAAGAGCGGCTAGAACTCTGCAGCTTTCAAGTCTTCAAATTTTCTCTAGAGCCAGAAATTCAGTCTTTTCGATCTTGGCTCTTAGCTCCCTGTGCTGTGAGAAGAAAAAAAGGAAGAGCTAGTTTAGTTCTGAGAGAGTGCACTTTGTGTAGATCTTCGTCTCTCAGTGCTTGTAGCTTCAGATTGAGTTTTGTAAAAGCTTGATCTAGGGGCTAGTCTTTTTCTCTCAAAGATTTTCCTGTGTTTTCCCTTCGTGTGTGAAGGAAGACCTGGTGGTTTCCAGGGTGGTGTTTTTCCCTTCGTGCGTGAAGGAAGACCTGGTGTTACCAGGGTGTTGTGTTCCCTTCAGGGGTGAAGGAAGACCAGCTAAGCTGGGTGGTTGTTTTTGTCCATAGGGGGACTGTACCCTAGTTAGTGAAATCCTGAGGGTTGCTCAGGGACTGGACGTAGGACTCCTAAGGAGAGGAGATCCGAACCAGGATAAATCTGTGTGTTGTGTGATTGTCTTCTTTGTGTGATTGTTGTTTTACTAACCATTACTAATCCCTTTCAAGAACTCTTTATGTTTGTTTGTTTAGTTCAGGTTTTTATCAGATAACTTTTAAAGACCCATTCACCCCCCCTCTGGGTTAGCCAACCGGCAACAAGTGGTATCAGAGCGAGTCTCTTCGACAAAGAACAAGATCCAACGATCTGAAGAGTAAAGATCCATGGCAGCCCAAGGTCACTTCGAAGGTCAGTCTGTCAACAGACCTCCTTTGTTCGACGGTGAAGATTATACGTATTGGAAGACCAGGATGGAATACTTTCTACAAGGCCACGATTATCAAATCTGGTCAATAGTGGAAGAAGGTGATCTGGTCGTCACAAATGAGAAAGCACAATGGACAGATGAAGATAGAAAGAAAATCTCCTTGAACTGTAAAGCTAAGAGCATTCTATGTTGTGCTCTAAGCAAGAAGGAGTTCAACAGAGTTTCAGCATGCAAATCCTCCATGGAAATGTGGGAAAAGTTAAGGATTACATATGAAGGTACAGACAAAGTAAAGGAGACAAGAATCGACATTCTTGTCACTCAGTATGAAAGATTTCAAATGCAAACAGGTGAGTCTATTACCCAAATGTTTAGTAGATTTACTGACATCACTAATGGCCTAGCAAGTCTAGGAAAGTCATATGAGAATGCAGATATGGTAAGGAAGATTCTCAGATCCTTGCCATCTTCATGGACGGCAAAGGTCACAGCTATCGAAGAAGCTAATGATCTTAAGAGAATGTCAGTAGAAAAACTCATCGGGTCTCTCATGGCCCATGAAATAAACATGGAAAGACTAGGAGAATCCTCCAGTAGAAAGAAGCAGTCAAATGCGCTTAAAGCTAATGGGGACTCATCAGAAGAATCCTTAGATAACAGTGAAGATAGCAAAGATAGTGATGATGAAAGCCATGCTCTCAAGAAGATTGCAGAGAATCTTGGCAAAGAAGAAGAAGTTCCAGTCTGGTAGGAGGTACTTCAAGAAAAACAAAGATCTCAAGAGACCAGATGGAAAAGATCAGAAGAGGAATGAGCCACTTTGCTATGAATGCAAGAAACCTGGACATATCAAGGCAGACTGTCCAATGCTAAAGAAAAATGATCACAAGAAGAAGGACAGCTCCAAGAAGTTCAGAAGATTCAAAAAGAAAGCCATGGCAGCTGCATGGGACAACAGCAGCGACTCAGACAGTGAGTCAAGCTCCAGCAGTGAAGAAGAAGAAGCCAACCTGGCTCTTATGGCAAATACCGAGGATAAGGTAACATCTGATTCCTCTTTCGATTCCTGTAATGACTCAGATTCGGATAATTTGGAAAGTGCATTTAATGAACTCTACGATAAGTAAAAGAAGTGTGTAAACTACTTAAGCTAAGCAAGAAAAATATCACATGTCTCGAAAATACCAACTCAGATTTAAAATCTGAAAATGAAGAACTAGAAAACAAATAATTGAGCTTAAGAGAAGAAATGAACTATTATGTGAAAACTTAAAGACAAGAACGACAAATCATTGACCTAGAAAAACAGGAAAGCTCAGATGATTTAAGAAAAACGGTAAATGAATTAATGAAGAAAACAATACACTAGCAAGCACCTTAGAAAAGTTTACAAATGGAAAGAATTCCTTATTATTAAAAGGTGCTAGAAGATCTGGTAAGAATAAACGAGGTTTAGGTTACATACCGCCAGAAAATGAAGAAGAAATAATCTATCCAGAAAATATCCAACTCCTAAGTTCACTCCAGAACAAGATGTGGCATATAAAGCGAATTTTAAATACATAGAAAGAGTGACAATAACATCATGTTGTAATCACTGTAATAAGCTAGGACATTTAAAATCCACCTGTCCAACAAGACATAAGAAGTGGATAATAAAAAGTAAAAATAATGATACTGACCCATCAGGACCCAAGGAACTTGGGTACCTAAATCTTGATGTCTTTATTTCAGGTAACCTTCGAGCATCCAAATGGTATTTGGATAGTGGGTGCTCAAGGCACATGACAGGAAACCTGAAGCTTTTCCTCCTCTTCAAGATGAAGAAGGAACAGTCACTTATGGAGATAATGGAAAAGGAACTGTAGTAGGCAGTGGATCAGTTAACAGCAAAGGAAAAACAGTCATAGAAGATGTACTGTTAGTCAAAGGTTTAAAGCACAACCTCATAAGTATTAGTCAGCTGTGTGATAGAGGACATCAAATCAAATTTCAAGAGTCAAAATGCAGCATACTAAAGGATGGAGCAGTCATCTTTGAAGCAAATAGAGAGAAGAATCTGTACGTGCTCTACCTTGAAGAACTCAAAGAGCAAATGTGTGTCTGGCAGCCAGCAAAGACAAATCAACCGATCTGTGGCACAGAAGGTTAGGCCACTGCAGCTTGGATGGCATGAGCAAGCTCAGAAAGAGAAACCTTGTGGAAGGTCTACCGAAAATCAATGGTAAATTAGAAAGTGTTTGCAGACCTTGTGCTAAGGGAAAGCACACTAAGAGTTCCTTCAAGTCAAAGACGGTGGTGACCACCTCAAACCCCTTAGAGCTCCTACATATGGATCTATTTGGGCCAATGAGAACTACCAGTCTTGAGGAAAGAATTTCGGATTTGTTATAGTAGATGACTACTCAAGATTCACATGGGTATCTTTCTTAGAACAAAAAATGACACTTTTGATAATTTTGTTAGTTTCAGCAGAAAAATCCAGAAAGATCAGAAGTTCAGCATAGTATCCATTCGATCTGATCATGGTGGTGAGTTCCAAAATGAAAAGTTTGCTAGATTCTGTGATGATCAAGGAATTCAGCACAATTTCTCAGCACCAAGGACACCGCAGCAAAATGGTATAGCCGAACGGAAGAACCGAACTCTCTTGGATATGGCAAGAACTATGCTTTGTGAATATGAGTTACCAAGATATTTCTGGGCAGAAGCAGTCAACACAGCCAGCTACATTGTCAACAGAGTCATGATCAGGCCAATCCTGAAGAAGACTGCATATGAGCTGTTTAAAGGGAAGAAACCAAAGATCAGCCATTTCAGAACTTTTGGATGTCCTTGCTTTATTCACAACAACGGAAAAAGGGATATTGGTAAGTTGGATGCCAAATCAGATGAAGGCATCTTCATGGGGTACACCTCTAAACCCAAAGGCTATAGAGTATTTAATAAACGTACTTTATTGATTGAACAGTCTGTACACATTATTTTGATGAAACTAATCCCTCCTTGAGAAAGGAAGTAGAGAGTGATATCGATGACGCAGATGAACTGTCAATAAACTGAAAGACACACATCACTTGAAGATAAGGATGATCCGCCTCTGGAAGAAATGCAACAAAAGAAATTTCTCATGAAACTCTTCCAAAGGAATGGAGATACAAGAAAGATCACCCACCTGAAAACATTATTGGTGATCCATCGGTAGGGGTAAGAACAAGAGGTAACTTGATTCCTTGTGATTACCTCGCTTTTGTTTCTCAATTAGAGCCTAAGACAGTCAATGAAGCCCTAACTGACGAATCTGGATAATAGCAATGCAAGATGAATTAAATCAATTCAAGAGAAACCAAGTATGGTCACTTGTTCCTAGACCATCAGACCATCCTGTGATCGGCACTAAATGGGTGTTCAGAAACAATTGGATGAATCTGGTGTAATTCTGAAACAAGGCCAGACTGGTGGCTCAAGGCTATTGTCAAGAGGAAGGCATAGATTTTGATGAAACCTATGCACCAGTGGCTAGACTTGAGGCCATTAGAATGCTACTAGCTTATGCTTCTGCATTAGATTTAAAGTTATTTCAAATGGATGTTAAATCTGCATTTCTAAATGGTTTTATAAAAGAAGAATTTATGTGGAACAACCGCCGGGTTTTGATGATACAGACTTTCCGAATCATGTTTTTAAGTTGCATAAGGCTCTATATGGTTTAAAACAAGCACCTAGAGCCTGGTATGAAAGACTTAGTTCTTTTCTCACAAACATGGTTTCAATAGAGGTCAAGTAGATAGCACTCTTTTTATAAAAACAAAAGCCAAAAATATACTGTTGGTTCAAATTTATGTGGATGACATCATCTTTGGATCTACTGATGAATCCTTGTGCAAGTATTTTGAAAAGCTAATGCAGGGGAATTTGAGATGAGTATGATGGGAGAGCTCAACTACTTCCTTGGACTTCAAATCAAACAAGGAAAGGAAGGAATTCACATCTGTCAAGCAAAGTACACCAGAGAACTGCTGAAGAAATTTGGATTTGAAAACACCAAGCCACTGTCAACACCAATGAGTACATCAACTAGGTTGGACAATGAAAGGATGGTAAGAAAGTAGATCAAAAGATCTACAGAGGTATGATAGGTTCATTACTTTATCTAACCGCAAGTAGACCTGATATATTATTTAGTGTATGCATGTGTGCTAGATATCAAGCCGACCCTAGAGAATCACATTTAATTTCTGTCAAAAGGATTTTCAGATACTTAGCCAGGACTCATGATCTAGGACTATGGTATCCAAACTCCTGTGATGTAAAATTAGTAGGGTATTCTGATGCTGATTATGCTGGATGCAAGGTAGATAGAAAAAGCACCAGTGGTTGCTGTCAATTTCTTGCAGGGTGTTTAATCTCATGGTCCTCAAGGAAACAAAATTCAGTAGCACTATCTACAGCTGAAGCCGAGTACGTAGCTGCTGGAAGTTGCTGTACACAACTCTTATGGATAAAGCAACAACTTGAGGATTTTGGACTCAAAGTCAAGAAATTCCTCTGCTATGTGACAACACCAGCGCTATCAACCTCACCAAAAATCCAATTCAGCACTCCAGGACCAAACATATTGAGGTCAGATACCATTTATTCGTGATCATGTAGCAAATGGCAATATTGAAATATCGTTTATTGATACAAATAATCAGCTAGCAGATATTTTCACAAAGGCCTTACCTGAAGAGAGATTTACATCTCTTAGAAGGGAGTTAGGCATGTGTATTTTGTGAAAAGATCTTCATTTAAAGCTGGTATAAAAATTCTCAGAATTTAAGAAGGTTCTCTCTCTCTCTCTTCTGTGTCAAAATCAATTCAAAAGTCTCAGTTTAAGCGTTCCGTCCGATAAGTCATAGTCCTTCAAGGCGGTCAACCTCGCTTGTCGTTTTCTGACGCCTCACCTTTGGAGCATTTATATTCTTTAAATCGATGCGTTAACGATTCCTCTTCCTCATTCACTTTTTCCCCTCTTTCGTCCCGACGCATGAGCCGATGCCCTAGCGACTCTTGCCTCTACCCTCTGCAAATTTGAAGCTTCCATCTCCTTCCCGCGAAATCGTTTGAGGGTTTCCTCTCATCACCCTTCTCGTCACCCCTTCAAACCTTCTCCCACCTGAATCCATGGCCGCACCAGCTATTGCCGGAAGTGTGGTGGCTACAGCGCCGAATACCTCTCCCCAGCGCAGGAGGAGCGTTTCACCTTTGTGAAGACAAAGCTCTGTGGTCACAAGGAAGTAGATGTTTCAGATCTGCAGAAAATGGAATGAGCAGCCTCATTGAGAAGATCGACCAGATGAAGTGGAAAGGGCTTACCACTTGCTCAGAGGTAAGTTATCCGACCTGGTAAAGGCGTTCTTTGTATGCTTAAGAACAGAAGAAGATGGGGCCCTCGTTTCTTCAGTCAAGGGCACCGTAATCAGAATTGACCAGGAATTGCTTAGGATGCTATTTGGAGTAAGCATATCGGGCTTCAGTGGAATCATTCTGTAGATACCCAAGAAAAGGGTTTGGGGATTGTTGGGCCAGGGTTCAAGATGAGGGATGGCAAGCTAGATATCAATCAGTTAAGTGCCTTCAACCGCCTCCTTCACTTTATTGTTTGTCAGATTTTGGTTCCCCGAAGTGCAACCTTCTCCGCTTGCACTAAGGCTGACTCCGATCTGATGTACTGGGCCATTAAAAATGAGGAAATCAATATGGCCGCAGTGATGATGGAGAGAATGAAATTTGCCAGAGAGCAGATTTGGGACACTAAAGCAAGTTGAATGTGTCCCTTCCCTATGCACATTTACTCACCAGATCTTCAGACACTTCGGTGTAGATGTCTCAGGGGCAGTTATGGAGAAGATGGGCCAAGCTATCAGGTCCAGAAACTTAAAGAAGAGTGGTTTTTTCAGTAGTCAATGGAGTCTGGTTCAAGCTTCAGTTGCAGAAGGTGAAGGTCTCATTGGTGAGCCTTCAGTTACTCAAACCCAGTCAGAGGCAATTCTGTGATGCCCGAATTACCACTGGAATCAGGTTCTGTTCCAGTCTTGGTAAAACAGAGCAGGAAGGGCCATCTATGGCCAGAAATCAGTCAGAGGCAGCAACAGCAGTGAGGGCAGAGGAAGACAGGCCAGCTACAGCAGATCCAGTTGTGCCTCCTGTTGAAAGGAGAATTGAGGACATTCTTCCTGAAGACATCCTGCCTGTTATGGAGCAGTCTGTGGCATCAGGCCACATCTTTGAAGTCGGTCCAGTAGAAGAAGAGCAGCAAAATCCTAAGGAAAATTCAATGGCAATGGATGCTCCCTATCAGGGGAGACTGGTGCAGTTGCAGAGGATGCTCCACTTGAGGGGGAGCAATCCCAAGAGACACCAGTTTTGCACCTCCAGCCACCAGCGATCAGGAGGAAGACCAGAGAGAGTCTGAAAATTTGGATGCGAGAGAAGGGGAGACAGCTAGTTCATCCAGCTCTGATGAGGACATAATCCACCTCCTCCAGCTACAAAGGGCAAAGAGAAAGTTATAGCTCCTGAAGTACCCCTTTTAGCTGATGCACCATTTGAAGACAGGTCAAGCAAAAGATTATCATCAATTTAAAACCTGTGATTGAGAGGTTGGATGCTCAGGGTGAGCTGCTTTGCTCACTTCAGACTGATGTGAACTCCATCTTTCTAAGCCAAGCTTCAGCCCGCAAGGAATTGGTTCAGATTCGCTCTGCCATGACATGGTTTCATCAGGAAATGGGGACCATGAAGAATATGCTATCTGACATCCTTCAGGCAGTTGGATCTCAAGCTCCTGCTCCTCCAGGCCAGCTGAAGAGTCAGGGCCAGGGCAGCTGAAGATTCAGGCCATCAGGGCCAGCTGAAGAGTCAGGGCCATCAGGGCCAGCTGAAGATTCAAGGCCATCAGGGCCAGTTGTGATGGAATCAGGGCCACCAGGGCCGTCAGTGTTGGATCCTTTGCCTCCCTTGCCTGAAGAAGTGGTTTCAGATCCTCCACCCCTTGCTCCCACTTCTACCAACACTCCCATTCCTCCTTCTCCACCCTCTAACTCCACAGCTCCACCTGCTCCACCTCCCTTCAAAAAACCCAGATCCAGCCCATTTCCTCTCCCACACCTTTTCCTCCTCATCCATTACATCCTCTCCTGTTTCTTCTACTCTCATCTTTCCTCTGCTCAAGAATTTGAGGCCCCTCCAGCATCCTCAGCTGGAGCCTCATCCTCTTCTGGTACATCTTCACTTCCAGAAGTAGGATCTCTCAATTCTGATGCTTTCTGAACCCCCCTGCACCTCCCTCCTTTATCACTTTATTCCTACAGATGTCCAAGTCGACTCCCCTTTCTTGATAAAATCAAGGATGAGTTTGAAGAGGTCATTCCTAAATCTGTGCTAAAGGTAGGTGACCACCTTTCCAAGACAGACTCTTCCAGTACTGTCTCCAAGAAACGAAAGCTTTCTTCCTCCACATCTCCTCTTTACCCTCCCTTGTGGTTTTCTCTTACAGTCACCCACAAGCATACCTCTCTGTACAAAGAATACCTTCAAAAAGTTGTCTTTGCCACTCTTCACAATCTTCCTTTTCTAACCTCTCTGACCATTTAGATGTTATTCTTCCCTATACTCCTCTGTCTAAAGCCGACAAATCCAAATCTTCTCCTCAGCCCACTCCAAAACTGAGGAGCAATGGGCTAAATCTCATAAAGATCTGTACAGTCGCTTCCTTCAGGCTAAGGCAGCAAGGTTTCCACCCAGGGATCACTCCTTGACCCTTTCTGAGTGGTTCCCATTTCACCACCAGAACACCTGGGCTCCTGCCATTCAGAAGTTCATCAAGCTGGTCAGGCATTTCCAATCATTCAACAACTACAGGTATCTCAACAATTTACCTGAAGTTCAGCTCAGCCAGTTCCAGAGAGCCATCAAGGTCCTAACCCCTTCTGAGCAGTCTGAGGAAATCAGAGTAGATTTTGCCACTCTTAATTTACCTGAAGAGATTTTCCTGCCTCAGATTCATTTCCTGATTATGGAATCTTCGGTTGGTTCCATCATTTTTGAGCGTTTTGCAAGGGTTATGGGCAGAATCAAGATTCAGAAAGGCCTTCAGGTTGGTTTTCCTAGATTTCTTTTCCGGGAATACCATAGAGGGTTTGTCAACTCTGCTGTCCTTGCCCCTCTCCTCTCAGAATGTGAAAGGCTGAATGCCTCCGATTGGTCCAAGCTTTACTCTCTGTCTGCTCAGCAGCTTGCACATCTGAATGCTGCTCAAGCCAGGGAAGGAAAAGCTCCTATCTCTCCTGCAACCTTCTTGGATATGAATTCAATTCAGCTGGTCTTTGATCCCTACCTCGTTTGGGCTGAAAGATACAAAGTATTTTTAGCTCTTCGCCAGGAACTCAAGGACAAACAGATTTTCTACCCTGTCACCATGGATCAGTTTCTTGCCTGTGCAAGTTTTGGTAAAACAATCATCACCTGCTCCTCCATGGATCCAGACGAGTATGACCTGTTTCTTACTAAGCAGCGCAGCCTCTATCTATCCAAGATGGCTCCAATCATGGGACCATCCTTCTCCATTGAGAGCGGTGCCTTTAGGCAATTCTTCAAGCGTCAGGAAGAGCAAGCCCGGAAGCTATTTCTCATTATGCCTCCCTTCTCTCTCCTACTTATTATTTGCCTGTACCTCCTCAATCTTAAATAAATGGATTGTGCTCCTTCTCCTCATTGTCTCTTATTCTTTGTCTCTTTCCTTTTGCTTTTTGCTTAATGACAAAAAGGGGGAGAATGATTACCTACTTTGTGTCTGACACATTCCTAAATCATGACTCAAGTACTTTAATTCCTGTTTAATACTCAGTACTACTTAAATATTGATCATAGTTTTGTCATCACCAAAAGGGGAGATTGATGAACAGTCCATCCCCATGTACTTTTAAATTAATTACTTGCCTATTTTGGTGATAAACAAAACACTGTCAAAAGTTTCACTAACCTTGTTTATCTAGCCATAAGCACAGAATTACCCAGAGAAAGTCAAGCATTTGTGGTAAGTCTCACTTTCATCTTTTTCAGAAGAAGCCTAATAATTCTTCTAAGAATTATAACGACTTGCTCATTAAACGACTCTGTAAGTTATCGTAACGACTTGCTCATTATAACGACTCTGTAAGTTATCGTAACGACTTCTTCAGAAGTTATAACGACTTGCTCATTATAACGACTCTGTAAGTTATCGTAACGACTTCTTCAGAAGTTATAACGACTTGCTCGTCATAACGACTCTGTAAGTTGTCGTAACGACTTCTTCAGAAGTTATAACGACTTGCTCGTCATAACGACTCTATAAGTTGTCGTAACGACTTCTTCAGAAGTTATAACGACTTGCTCGTCATAACAACTCTATAAGTTGTCGTAACGATTTCTTTAGAAAGTTACAACGACTTGCCATGTTTCATAACGACTTCTTTTATCATCTGTTATAGAACGACTTGGTTGTGGTAACGATTTCTTTAGAAAGTTACAACGACTTGCCATGTTTCATAACGACTTCTTTTATCATCTGTTAATAGAACGACTTGGTTGTGGTAACGATTTCATAAGTTATCTTAACGACTTCTTATCAGTCTACAGCAACTTGATCATAACGATTCTATCAGTTTTTCACAACGACTGCATAAGTCATGTTTCCATTTATTAAATGTTTTTCCTTGATTTAATACGTTGAATAGTCAAAGTCGCATCTCGTCTGATTGACTGCCATGCATTTAATGAAGACTGAACGTATCTCTGCATGGACACAGAACATATCTTCCATTCTCGTGTATTCTCTGCATGCATCTTTTAGAACGATAAAGTATTACTACTATATTTGTGTCTATCTGCTTTGACGTTGATTGACATCTGGAGATAGTATAGCTGTCACCATTAAAGCTCAACCTTGTAGAACCTTAAGGATGTACTATCCTACAACAACGGACACAGAAGGAACTACAAGCAAACTCAGAAGATCTTATCTCTTTGCGTGCTCCAAAAGACTGTTGACAGGAAGCTTTCCACAAAACCTTCAGTCTAACGTACACCAAAGCTGTGAGACAACGGTCATCTCCTGTCCTCATTCAAATCGGAGATACAAATACAAGATGAAGCTCGGAAGACAAGGATAATCGAGAGAATTCAATTTATATTGAAGAGCGGCTAGAACTCTGCAGCTTTCAAGTCTTCAAATTTTCTCTAGAGCCACAAATTCAGTCTTTTCGATCTTGGCTCTTAGCTCCCTGTGCTGTGAGAAGAAAAACCAAGGAAGAGCTAGTTTAGTTCTGAGAGAGTGCACTTTGTGTAGATCTTCATCTCTCAGTGCTTGTAGCTTCAGATTGAGTTTTGTAAAAGCTTGATCTAGGGGCTAGTCTTTTTCTCTAAAGATTTTTCCTGTGTTATTCCCTTCGTGTGTGAAGGAAGACCTGGTGGTTTCCAGGGTGGTGTTTATTCCCTTCGTGTGTGAAGGAAGACCTGGTGTTACCAGGGTGTTGTGTTCCCTTCAGGGGTGAAGGAAGACCAGCTAAGCTGGGTGGTTGTTTTTGTCCATAGGGGGACTGTACCCTAGTTAGTGAAATCCTGAGGGTTGCTCAGGGACTGGACGTAGGACTCCTAAGGAGAGGAGATCCGAACCAGATAAATCTGTGTGTTGTGTGATTGTCTTCTTTGTGTGATTGTTGTTTTTACTAACCATTACTAATCCCTTTCAAGAACTCTTTATGTTTGTTTAAGTTCAGGTTTTTATCAGATAAACTTTAAAGACCCATTCACCCCCCCTCTGGTTAGCCAACCGGGCAACAATAGAAGCAAAAGGATCTCGTCCCAGAGAAGCCGACCATCCTCAGGAAAAGCAGCCTATACTTCAAAGAAAGTAGGATAACAAGCTCTTCTTAAAAAAAACATGGCGACAGAAGGAGGCTGGAGAGGTGCATAAAGATCCATCGGTGCAAATGAACCCAACCAATGGGACTCAAGGCGACTCTCCTGCTCCTGGGGGTCTTATTGAAACTGAACCAGAGGGCAATGATAGCAGCCAAGATGATGTGCATGGTTTGCATGAAAATCTCAACCTTCAGGAGAAGGGACAAGTTTCTACTACTCAGGGGTATCAGGAGGTGGATAATCATGTCGTTTCCACATTTCATGCCTTGCATGGCATTAATTTGGAAGTGAGACTTCCTACGGCAGTCCCGGAAGCTGCTTCTGTTGACACTTCTATTGCTGGAAGACTGGATGACAAGGTGTGCTTCCTGTGTTAGCTATCGCCAGAGAAGAAGAAGGAGCTTGCTCTCCTGGTGCGCCGGCTGCCGAAGCTTGCCGAGTGGGGTCTGCCAGAGAGAAAGTGGTGTTTCCTAATTCTACCATTTCCATTCTTAAACCCCCGGATTCTATTTTGCAACGGGTTGCTTTCCTGGCAAATAAAGAAAATATTCTCATGCCGCCTATGGGAAAACATAACAAGGAAGGCCAAGTGGAGAAAATGGGTGCCAGAACACGCTCCAAAACAAAGGCGGTGGTGGGGTCTTCTTCTGGGTATTCTTCCTCATGAATCCATCTCTATTATTCTGGAATGTTAGGGGTATTGCGAATAATGCCTCTAGGTGTTCGCTTAAGAGATTGGTAAAGATGAATAATGTGGACTTCCTGGCTATCGCTGAACTGATGGTTCCTTTTGAGAAAGCAGATAAGTTACGTACATATCTTTGCATGGATTTGGTGATTGGTAACAGCAGTGCTAATGGGAAGATTTGGATCATTTGGAGGAACTTACCTTTACAAATAGTGAATTACTCTGATCAGCAAATCATGATGGCCCTGATGAAGGATAATAATGTTTCCCTGCTTTTTACAGTAGTATATGCCAGCTACCATGCGGTTAGCAGATGTCTCCTGTTTGATGAGCTTCTAAATTATTCCAACACTGTGAATGTTCCTTGGTTAGTTGGGGGAGATTTCAACTGTGTCTCTCTTCCTTCGGAGAAACAAGGTGGTAATTCTGTCGACTTGCATGGAATGATGGAGTTCAATGCTTTCATATCTGGTGCGTCTCTTATGGATGTGGGTTATGTTGGCTCCAATTTCACTTGGTCGAACAATCGTACTGGTACTGCTGCTATTAGGGCTAGACTGGAAAAATTCCTTTGCAACTCCTCCTGTGGAGATATCTACCCTGGCCTCAAGGTTAGGCATCTTCCTAGAGGGCCCTCAGATCATGCACCTCTGATGCTCACAATTACCCCCGCTCCGATTTCTCCAGCCAGATTTATCTTCCATTCCATGTGGTGTTCTCATGAGTCTTTTAAGCAAACTGTTAAGAATGCGTGGGATGCTCCTATTGAGTGGCACTACAATCTGTTCGTTGTCCTGCATATGAAGCTGAAGGCTGTTAGATCAGTCCTCTGTATTTGGAACAAAGAAACTTTTGGTGATATTAATGACAATTTAAAAGCTCAGGAAAATAAGGCCAGTGCCATGCAAGAGGCATTCGATGCTGACCCCTTTCCAGAGAATCGCTCTGCATTGGGTGCTGCTAATGCTAATCTAAGGAAAGCCATTAACTGTGTGGAACAATTCTGGGCTCAAGAAGCTAGAATGCAATGGGTAGATGACGGTGATAAGAATACAGCCTTCTATCATGCTGTAGTAAAAGGAAAAAGAAGGTGCAATTATATCCACAGACTTCAGGTGGCGGGTTCCTGGACTGAGGACCAGGATGTTCTTAAACTGGAGGCCGTTAACTTCTTCATCTCTTTATTGCAATCCTCTGCTCATGATATTGATGAATCCCTTCTTCACGTCATACCCACTTTGATAACTGAAGATCAGAACTGTTTACTTACTGCTACACCCACGGAGGATGACATCAAAGCGGCGGTGTGAAGCCTAAATGCTAATAGTGCCCCGGGTCCTGATGGATTCACCAGCCATTTTTTTACTTCTTGCTAGGATATTATTCATCATAAGGTAGTGAATGCGGTGCTGGGATTTTTCTAGGGGTTTCCTATGCCTAGAGGGGTGACCTCTACCTACATCACCTTGATTCCTAAGATTGATATGCATGTTTCTTTTGGGGATTACAGACCGGTGAGTTTATGTAATTTCTGCTACAAGATTGTCTCCAGAATATTTTGCGACAGATTAATCAACATTCTCCCTCGCATTATCTCTGAGGAACAAGGGTCGTTTGTCAAAGGCAGGCTCATTCATGATAATATTTCCCTTGCCAGACTTCTAATAAAGGACATTAATAGAAAGGTTAGAGGTCACAATGTTCTATTTAAGTTGGACATTAGGAAAGCTTATGACAATCTGGAGTGGGACTTCCTTTTTATGGTGTTGAAAAAATTTGGTTTCTCCAACAGATTTATTTCTTACATTGGTATGTTGATTAGTAACTGTTGGTTTTCTGTTCTTTTCAATGGCTCGCCCAATGGATACTTCCACTCAACCAGGGGCTTAAGACAAGGTGATCCCTTAGCCCCTACCCTTTTTATCATCATGGAAGAAGCCCTAAGTAGAGGTATCAAAGACATGGTTCATACGGGTCAGCTTCTCCCTTATGCTGGCCCAAGAGCGATGCAGCCGATCTCCCACCTTTTGTATGCTGATGATACCCTCATTCTTATCAATGGGGGGATCCACAATGTCAAGAGATTAATGGAATTCCTTAACATGTATTCTTCTTCTTCAGGGCAGCATGTTAACTCTGCTAAGAGCTGCTTCATGATTACTGATAAAGCTAATGCTCAAACAGTCAACAGAATCAGGGAGGTGACGGGCTATAAAAGGCAGAGCGGTTCTCTTATGTATCTTGGTGTTCCCCTGCGTCTTGGCAGGGTGCTTGCCTATGATTTTTCCACCCTCATTCAGAAAATCAATAGTAAGCTTGCTACATGGAAACCAAGACTTATCTCTCAAGTGGGAAGAATCACCCTGATAAATTCAGTCCTCGCTTCCTTACCGGTCTACTTGGCTGCCTCTTCTTCCATCCCGGTCAGTATTCTGAACTATATTGATAAAACCTATGCTGGTTCTTTTTGGAATAGCTATGAAGGGATGAAATGCCGCCACTGGGTTGCTTGGTCAACCATTCAACACCCTATGGATGAGGGAGGCTTGGGGGTTCGTAATATCAAACAGGTCCAAGTGGCGTTAGCCATGAAGGCTATTTGGAATATTCATCATGGTAATTCCTTTTGGGCTTTATATGCAAGGAGACGGTATAAAACTGATAAACAATTTGGCCGGATGGATATTTCAGCTAAAATTTGGAACATTGCTCAACCTCTTGTTCATGACAACACTAGATGGATCCATGGGAATGGGAAGAACATTGTTATTTTATCTGATGCTTGGCTGGGGAATAGGCCCCTGGCTGATCTGCTGGACTCTCCTTATGATGGGGGCAGTGTTACTATTTATGAAGTCATCTCTAATCCTGACCATCCTATCAGGTCATTTCTTCCTAATGGTATTCTACAGGGAGTTCTACTGAGTGAGGATGATGATAAATGTATTTGGATGCCTTCTCAAGATGGGGGTTTCTCTGTTAAGTCTGCCTACAATATGGTGCGAAATGTGGGGGTGAAGAGACATGCTTTAAATAAAATTTGGCATACGTGTTTCCATAGAAGAGCTTCTTTGTTTTGTTGGAAACTCCTCAACAGAGCGGTTCTGGTGGATCAAAGAGTGGCTGAAAGTGGCATTCAAATGGCTTCTTGTTGCTCTTGTTGTAGACTCCCTAAACAGGAGGATTTCAATCACCTATTTATTAATGGCGACCTGGCTTCTACCTTATGGAAATGGTTGTTACCCTTCACTCATGACAAGGAGCTTTCTGTCAGTTTGTAATACCGCCTCTCCTATGGGCTTTGTTTCTATTCACTGCCTCATTATCATGCTTTGGGAGATCTGGAAGGCGAGATGCAGGTTCAGATTTGAGAACAAAAGATACTCTGCTGGTGCTGTCATTCATAATATCAAAAGTATAGTTGCTCATTCAATGGCTAATATTAAGTTCATAGTGGCGTCTACTCCTCAAGACTTGCAGATCCTTCAGCTTTTTGGATTATATCCCAACTGGTCTTCCAAGCAGTTTCGCCTCATTCGCTGGATCCCGCCTATTATGAACTATTGTTTGAACGTTGATGGAGCAAGCAAGGGAAACCCAGATGATAGTGGGGGTGGTGGCTGCATCAGAGACCCTAGGGGAACTATTGTGGTGGCGTTTGCTCATTATTATGGTTTTGGTACCAATGTAGTCGCTGAAGCCAGAGCTCTGTGTGACGGTCTCCGGTTGGCTGCATTTCTTGGTATTCAAATTAATATGGTTAGCTCCGATTCTCTAGCCCTGGTGTAGCACCCTTGATTTTTAAATCTAAGTAAAATAAAATTTTTATTTAAATAAATGAGATGAACCAATTTAATTAGAATAAAAGGAAATAAATAGAAACAAAGGGAATTAAAACAATACCCATTAAGCTAAATTATTAATGGGTTACTCTAATAATCCAAACCCAATGAAATGGGCCCAAATAGGGTTAGCCCATCATGGAATGAGAGGTAAATAGGTGAAATTCGTACCTAATTAATTAAATAAATAGGAAAGGGTTAAGATAAATGCTAAATAACTCATATATATCTTAAATAAGAGTCCTTACACCACCCTAACCCTTTGGCCACGAAATTAGCTCTCTCCCTAGCCATATTAGGTGGATAAATAAGAGAAAGTGGGAGATAAAGAAGGAAATTTAGAGTTTAATGGAAATGAGGACTCTTATAATGACTAGGACTCCTATAGTTGGCCATATACATCAAAAACTCATCCTTAGCAACCCATTTTCGTGGCTAGAGCTCTGGAGAAAGAGGAGAAGGGTTGGAGACAAAGGAGCAAGGAGGAGGAGGCTAGAACAAGAAGGGTTTTCAGATTTTTCGTCATCTAAACTAGGGTTTTCTTGCTTCACGAAAAAGTAGGCCATCTCTCAAGCTAAATTCGTGAAATAATTACCCTAGGTAGCCTTCATGTACCTCTTCAAAAGCCCTATGGTTTCGTGGTATTCCATTCATCCATGTGGGAAAATTTAATTCGTGAATTCTTGCTATCACCATAAACTCGAATCTCATGTTTTCTACAATACCTTGTACGTACTTGTTCCCATACTATGAGAAAATTCTCATTGATACTTCCATGTAATAGCTTTCAAACGCCCCTAGTCTTACTTGATTTCGATCTCCCATGAGGGAGAATTAAATCTTTGATTATCTATCAGACCTGTGCACTTGACTCTCCATGTTTCCTTTTTAACCTCGTGCAAACTTGACATCATTCTATGATAAAATTATCATAAATACTACTACATGTTAGCTTTCAAACGCCGCTGGTTTCATAATTTTTCATCATGTATACATCTCTAATTAATTCATTGAACGCTGACTGCGCCTGTTTAGGTCACCGAAAAGTAACTTCATCAATGAATGTCTAAACCTTGTCTATTTTCAAATTAATCGTGCATGTTGATAGATATACATGTCTACTTTCGTTTAAAACTGGTTTCGTGCTTTTTGGACCACCGTACTATTTTATATAGAATTTAGAACGTCCCTGTATCACAGAGGACCCGCCTAGAGAAAAAGGGAAAAACCAGGACCGCCCCTGTTATCGCGGTGGCGCGATACGCCGCGATAAGAGGAGTGTCGCGGTCGGCCTTCAGGCTGCGTCATGAACGCGACGGGCCTCGCCGCCGCATTCCCAAACCCGAACCGGGCCAAGCCGGCCGGTTCGCCTGTCGCGCCAGGCCGCACCACCGCGACATGGTCGAGACAGGACACCCCGTCGCGATACGCTCTTAATTCGCCCATGCACCCCGTCACCTTCTTGGAATTTCGGCCAAAATAAATAATTGTGTTTATATCCCTACTGATTAGTCTATATACTTCTTAATTAGCCATGAATAACCCATGTCATAGTTAATTCGACTTGGTAAATTAATAATTGGCATAAATGATATACATTTAATTATTTAAAATGACATTTGCACGACTTGTCATATCCTCAAGATTTTTTTACACTTACGCACACACAACATTATTAAATGCCATTTGACCTTGATAAATTATGCAATAATGTATTCGGTAAATTACCCTATTTTGTTAAATACAATTGTTTTCATTTTATACGCGCATTTTAAATACCGTTACCGTTTTCCCTCGGCCTTCGAGCACTCGAGGCACGGCGGACCTATTTTCTGCACACTTTCCCTTGACTTGGACCACCTCTCCACCGGGAATACTCTCGACTGGACCAGGGACTCCTTGTCAAGACCTCTGTAAGTCTTCTTGGCTTTGGCGCACGTCCTTAGTCAACGAGCTGGTTGTACCCTAAAACCCGTTACACCTTAGGGATCAGTAAGATCCATGGCCTCAGTGTTCTCTCCTTATCTTGCAATCACGCTGGACCATCTAGCCTGTGTTCATAGCATGGCTAGTGGGTAGTTATGACTTCTACCAGACTGTCGGTACCCGACCTGGTGCCGTGCAACCATTACTATCGCGTGTTTCTCGTCTTTTTACGGAAATGTCCCTATCTCATCTACTATCTCGATACTCTCATCTGTTCACGTTCTCTCTACACTCTCGTCTAGCTCATCTACTACTCTCATCTATTCCTGGTACTCTCTTGGCCATTCTTGTGATTGTCTAAGATAACAAACATGACTATGCTAGGCAACATAATAAGGGCCCGATCTGGTCCTTGGGAGGAGCACCCGAAAGGCTATAACTCGCGGGGGTCTAATGATCAGGTGATGGCATACACCAAACGCATGACTCTCAAGATTTAATCTAAGACAATTCACAAGCATTCCTGTACATGACACTTGACTTGTGGTTGGTAAAATGATCGACCAAATGCATGTTACTTGCTTTACTTGCTATCGTGACTTGTGCACTGCTGTGCAATTACTTGTTAACTTGAAACATGGCCAAATATTTTGTACTTGTTACCTATGAAGGTATTCTTGTCTTGTGAACTTACTGGCACGACTATACCTGAACATTCTCGTACTTGCTCGTTCCTGTTAGTTATCCTGCTTGATAAAAGGTTAAACACTTAAAGCCTGCTTGTTTACATGAGATATTAAGTCCTACTGAGCGTTATTCGCTCATCCTGCATTTTTATTTAATGTGTTTCAGGCGAGTATGACGATGACCACACTCACGAGGACGGGACTGAGGATGATGCTCAGGAGTGACCCCTTCCCAGCAACCAAGGCTTTATAGTAGTAGTCATTTAGTATAGATATGAGTTAGTGAATCAGATAGTCATTTATGTATTAGTTGATTTTGAATAAAGTACTCTGGGCCCTAGTTTTGGCTCTGATACGTTGATGTATTAGTCAGTTAATAAGTTATTAGTGAATGTAATGGAGGTTGTTGGATTATTAATGAAATTGGAGTTTAATTGGTGTTATCCAATTGTGCAATGGTCTGTTATTTATTTCTTGCTCTGTACTATTTAATAACTGTAATCCCGCTCCGATATTCCCCGTCGGGGCGTTACAGTTTTGTGGTATCAGAGCCTAGGTTATTCTTAAGTATAGGATGATCTAGGTTTGACTTGCCTTGACTTAGAGTCTAATTCCTTACCTATGTGAGTTGGGTAGAACCAAGGGTAATGAGATAAAATGAACTCACACACGCACAAATTAGTGCAAACTCAACGACTTACATTTAAAATTCTCTTTTGAAGGAACTTAAATACTAGCAATGGCAGCGGAGCGTGCTCAACTCCGTGACATGCAGTAGACTATCCAGCAGCTTACCCAGGCTTTACTTCAGGCTGCTGGAGCAAACAACAATAATAACAACAACCGAGGAGCTGGAGAATTACACAGGAATTTCTGCAATCTGAATCCACCCCGATTCAGCGGGACCACTGATCCCGATGATGCAGAAAATTGGCTTAAGGAGACAGAACGTGTTTTCCGCGTCATGCAATGCGCGGATGGGGACAAGCTTTTACTGGCAACATTTCAGCTTGAACGGGACGCCCGTGCGTGGTGGGAATCTGTGGAAGCCACCAGGGCAGATGCACAGTTTACCTAGGAGGAATTCAAGGAGCATTTCAACTCCAAGTATTTCTCTGAAAGAGTCCAGGAGAGAAAGGCATTAGAATTTGCTGCACTGAAGCAGAGGCACCTTACTGTCGCTGAATATGAAGCGCAATTCTCCCGATTGGCACGCTATGCCAACCACCTTGTTAGCACAGAGAAAATGAAGGCGAGGCGATTTCTTAATGGGCTTAAGCCTTCTTATATTACTCAACTTGCACCCATGGACATTCAGACATTTGCTGAAATGGTCAAGAAGGCTCAGTTACTAGAAGATGCGACCGATCTGACTGATCGCATCAAGGGGAGACTAGTCAAGAAGGAACCAGCATCCGGTTCCTCCAGTAGGCCCACAAATGGCAAAAAGGGTCCGTTCAACATCACTGGAGGGACAAGCCAGAAAAGAAAGCCCAAGATACCTACTCCTCCAAACACCAACAAGACCAACTGTGAGCATTGTGACAAACCTAGTCACACTGCCGCTGAGTGCTGGAGAAAAGTAGGTGCCTGCCTGCGTTGCGGAAATCGCAATCACCGCATTTCCGAATGCCATGTGCTGAAGGAGCAAGAGAAAGAGAAGCATCCTATGGAACAAAAGAAACCAGGCAGACTACATGCCCTGCAAGAGGTAGAGACCACCGAGGAAGGTGGAGTTGTGGAAGGTACACTACCGGTCTTTTCTCATTCGGCATTTGTTTTGTTCGATACTGGCGCAACGCATTCGTTCATATCACAAGTATTTGCTGATACCCTAAATGAGAAACCTGCATCTATGGCATTTGAATTATCTGTCACAACACCACTAGGAGAAAAGACTCAATTGAATAAATATTTTCCATTAGCCGATGTAAAGGTTGGTGAACTCAATCTTAGAGCCGATCTGATCTGTATGCCCATGGAGGGCTACGATGTCATTCTGGGAGCCGATTGGCTATCCACGTATGGGGCTATCGTGGATTGTAGAAGAGGGAAAATTTCTTTTAGTGAATTCCCTAAGCTGACCTTCACAGGACGTAGGCACAAGCAACACTTGTCCCTCGTCTCTGCTATAAAGGCACATAACATGATAAGGAAAGGGAGGATGGCGTTTCTTGCCGCCATCGTAGTTGAAAAGGAAGCAGTTAAGATATCAGACATCCACATAGTACAAGAATACCCTGATGTGTTTCCCGATGAGCTACCAGGCATTCCACCTGAGAGAGATGTGAATTTCTCAATTGATCTCGCACCTGGAGCTGCACCGGTCTCACGTCAACCCTACAAGATGTCCCCTGCTGAACTGAAAGAGTTGAAAGAGCAACTGATGGAACTTCTGGAAAAGGGTTTTATTAGACCAAGTACTTCTCCTTGGGGAGCACCTGTGCTGTTCATCAAGAAGAAGGATGGATCCATGAGATTATGCATCGATTACAGGAAGTTGAACAATCTCACTATAAAGAACAAGTACCCTCTGCCTCGTGTTGATGAGTTGTTTGATCAGATATCAGGAGCAAAGTATTTTTCTAAGATTGACCTTAGATCGGGATATCATCAAATGAGGATTAAAGATGCAGATATCTGCAAGACAGCTTTCAGGAGCAGGTACGGTCATTACGAATTTGTAGTCATACCTTTTGGACTAACCAATGCTCCTGCAGCTTGTATGCAATTAATGAACAGCATCTACCGGCCCTACCTCGACAAGTTCGTCGTGGTATTCATTGATGATATTCTCATATACTCCAAGACCAAAGAAGAGCACGAGGAGCATCTGAGGATCGCTTTGCAAATCTTGCGGGACAACCAACTCTACGCCAAATTGAGCAAGTGTGAATTCTGGCTCGAGGAGGTGTCGTTCCTAGGCCATGTCATTTCCAAGGATGGTATCGCTGTCGACCCTTCCAAGGTAGAAGCTGTGTTGAACTAGGAAAGGCCGACCAATGTCACAGAAATCAGGAGCTTTCTTGGACTGGCTGGATATTACAGACGGTTCATAAAAGACTTCTCCAAGATAGCTGTACCTCTTACGCATCTTACGCGGAAGGAGAACCCATATGTCTGGAGCAAGGAGTGCGAGAAGAGCTTTCAGACACTCAAGCAATTGTTGACATCTGCACCTGTCCTCGCATTACCAGTCGAAGGTGTAGGATTCTCAGTCTACACTGATGCATCGGGAATCGGTCTAGGCTGCGTATTAATGCAGAATGAGAAAGTGATAGCCTATTCATCAAGGCAATTGAAGCAACATTAGGTTAACTACCCTGTCCATGACTTAGAACTGGCTGCTGTGGTATTTGCACTCAAAATCTGGAGGCATTACCTATATGGAGAGCAATTCATTGTCTAGTCAGACCACAAGAGTTTGAAGTATTTATTCTCTCAGAAGGAGCTTAACATGAGACAACGAAGATGGCTGGAGTACTTGAAGGATTTTGATTTCAACATTCAATATCACCCAGGCAAAGGTAACACAGTAGCTGATGCACTCAGTAGAAAGCCAGTAGCTTCGTTATCATGTCTAGTCATGGGCGAGATGCAATTGTTAGAACAATTTGCCAGTCTAGATCTGAATATTGAAAAAAGAAGTGATAAGATGTTAGTAGCTAATCTTAAAGCTCAACCCGACATCTTTGCCGAGATCAGAGAGCAACAGGCTAATGATCCGTTTCTAATCCAAGTAAAGGAAACCATAGCTGACAAGCCAGATTTCTCCATCACTGAGGATGGAAGGATATTATTCCAAGCCAGGACATGTGTGCCTGACAATGAAAAGCTGAAAAGGAAACTGATGGATGAAGCCCACAAGACCAAGTACACAATACATCCAGGTGCAACCAAGATGTACCAAGACATGAAAGGTCATTTTGGTGGCCAAACATGAAGCGTGTGGTAGCTGAGCATGCAGCGCACTGCCTCACTTGTCAGCAGGTAAAAGCAGAACATCATCGTCCTGCAGGTGTACTTAGACCCTTGGACATACTTGAATGGAAGTGGGAAAGCATCGGCATGGATTTCATCATGGGTTTACCTCGAACTCGCAGTGGACTTGATGCTATATGGGTTATTGTGGACCGTTTAACCAAGTCTGCACACTTCCTTGCCATTAAGAGCACCTGGAGTGTGGATGTGTTAGCAGCATTATATGTGAAAGAGATAGTCAGACTACATGGAGTTCCAGTATCCATTGTCTCAGATCGTGACCCTAGGTTCACTTCTAGATTCTGGAAGGGACTCCAGACTGCCCTAGGCACAAAACTCAACTTTAGCACAGCGTTCCACCCACAGACGGATGGACAGACTGAAAGGACGAATCAGATAGTGGAAGACATGTTGCGAGCCTGTGCTATAGACTTTGAGGGATATTGGAATGAACAACTGTCTCTAATAGAATTTGCCTACAACAATAGCTATCAGGCCAGCATTAAGATGGCGCCATTTGAAGCACTGTATGGCAGGAGTTGCAGATCGCCAGTATGCTGGAATGAAGTAGGTGAACAACAATGGCTGGGACCAGACATGGTGCAGAGCACTAGCAGAGACATACAAATTATCAGAGACAGAATTAAGATAGCTCAGTCCAGGCAGAAGAGCTATGCTGATAAAAGAAGAAGGGACTTAGAGTTTCAAACTGGAGATCATGTAATGCTGAAAGTATCACCGACCCGAGGATTTCAAAGGTTTGGGATGAAAGGCAAGCTAAGACCAAGATTCATAGGTCCATTCGAAGTGTTAGATAGAGTGGGCGAAGTAGCTTATCGACTGGCACTACCACCCCAGTTCTCTACCGTACATAATGTTTTCCATGTGTCAATGCTAAGGAAGTATGTGTACGATCCTTCACATGTGATCATCTATGATGACATTACTCTGAATAAAGATATGACCTATGAAGAAAGGCCAGTGAAGATCTTAGACAAGAAGATTCAACAGCTTCGGAATCGATCTATACCCGTGGTTAAGAAACTGTGGAGAAATCATGAAGTTGAAGAGGCAACATGGGAACCCGAAGCAACCATGCGACGAAATTATCCGGATTTATTCAGTAAGACATTCTTCCTCTTACGGTTATATGAATTTGGGGACCAAATTCTTTTTAAGAGGGGGAGGATGTAGCACCCTTGATTTTTAAAATCCAAGTAAAATAAAATTTTTATTTAAATAAATGAGATGAACCAATTAAATTAGAATAAAAGGGAAATAAATAGAAACAAAGGGAATTAAAGCAATACCCATTAAGCTAAATTATTAATGGGTTACTCTAATAATCCAAACCCAATGAAATGGGCCCAAATAGGGTTAGCCCATCATGGAATGAGAGGTAAATATGTGAAATTCGTACCTAATTAATTAAATAAATAGAAAAGGGTTAAGATAAATGCTAAATAACTCATATATATCTTAAATAAGAGTCCTTACACCACCCTAACCCTTTGGCCACGAAATTAGCTCTCTCCCTAGCCATATTAGGTGGATAAATAAGAGAAAGTGGGAGATAAAGAAGGAAATTTAGAGTTTAATGGAAAGGAGGACTCTTATAATGACTAGGACTCCTATAGTTGGCCATATACATCAAAAAACTCATCCTTAGCAACCCATTTTCGTGGCTAGAGCTCTGGAGAAAGAGGAGAAGGGCTGGAGACAAAGGAGCAAGGAGGAGGAGGCTAGAACAAGAAGGGCTTTCAGATTTTTCGTCATCTAAACTAGGGTTTTCTTGCTTCACGAAAAAGGTAGGCAATATCTCAAGCTAAAATCGTGAAATAATTACCCTAGGTAGCCTTCATGCACCTCTTCAAAAGCCCTATGGTTTCGTGGTATTCCATTCATCCATGTTGGCGAATTTAATTCGTGAAATCTTGCTATCACCATAAACTCGAATCTCATGTTTTCTCTAATACCTTGCACGTACTTGTTCCCATGCTATGAGCAAATTCTCATTGATACTACCATGTAATAGCTTTCAAACTCCCCTGGTCTTACTTGATTTTGATCTCCCATGAGGGAGAATTAAATCTTTGATTATCTATCAGACCTGTGCACTTGACTCTCCATGTTTCCTTTTTACCCTCGTGCAAACTTGACATCATTCTATGATAAAATTATCATAAATACTACTACATGCTAGCTTTCAAACTCCATTGGTTTCATAATTTTGCAACATGTATACATCTCTAATTAATTCATTGAACTCTGACTGCGCCTGTTTAGGTCACCGAAAAGTAACTTGATCAATGCATGTCTAAACCTTGTCTATTTTCAAATTAATCGTGCATGTTGATAGATATACATGTCTACTTTCGTTTAAAACTGGTTTCATGCTTTTTGGACCACCGTACTATTTTATATAGAATTTAGAACGTCCCTATATCACAGAGGACCTGCCTAGAGAAAAAGGGAAAAACCAGGACCGCCCCTGTTATCGCGGCGGCGCGATACGCCGCGATAAGAGGAGTGTCGCGGTCGGCCTTCAGGCCGAGTCATGAACGCGACGGGCCTCGCCGCCGCGTTCCCAAACCCGAACTGGGCCAGGCCGGCTGGTTCGCCTGTCGCGCCAGGCCTCACCACCGCGACATGGTCGAGACAGGACACCCCGTCGCGATACGCTCTTAATGCGCCCATGCACCCCGTCGCCGTCTTGGAATTTCGGCCAAAATAAATAATTGTGTTTATATCCCTGCTGATTAGTCTATATACTTCTTAATTAGCCATGAATAACCCATGTCATAGTTAATTCGACTTGGTAAATTAATAATCGGCATAAATGATATACATTTAATTATTTAAAATGACATTTGCAAGACTTGTCATATCCTCAAGATTTTCTTACACTTACGCACACACAACATTATTAAATGCCATTTGACCTTGATAAATTATGCAATAATGTATTCGGTAAATTATTGAAATAAATGACTAAATTACCCTATTTTGTTAAATACAATTATTTTCATTTTATACACGCATTTTAAATATCGTTACCATTTTCCCTCGGCCTTCGAGCACTCGAGGCACGACGGACCTGTTTTCTGCACACTTTCCCTTGACTTGGACCACCTCTCCACCGGGAATACTCTCGACTGGACCAGGGACTCCTTGTCAAGACCTCCGTAAGTGTTCTTGGCTTTGGCGCACGTCCTTAGTCAACGAGCTGGTTGTACCCTAAAACCCGTTACACCTTAGGGTTCAGTAAGATCCATGGCCTTAGTGTTCTCTCCTTATCTTGCAATCACGCTGGACCATCTAGCCTGTGTTCATAGCACGGCTAGTGGGTAGTTGTGACTTCTACCAGACTGCTGGCACCCGACCTGGTGCCGTGCAACCATTACTATCGCGTGTTTCTCGTCTTTTTACGGAAATGTCCCTATCTCATCTACTATCTCGATACTCTCATCTGTTCACGTTCTCTCTACACTCTCGTCTAGCTCATCTACTACTCTCATCTATTCTTGGTACTCTCTTGGCCATTCTTGTGATTGTCTAAGATAACAAACATGACTATGCTAGGCAACATAATAAGGGCCCGATCTGGTCCTTGGGAGGAGCACCCGAAAGGCTATAACTCGCGGGGGTCTAATGATCAGGTGATGGCATACACCAAACACATGACTCTCAAGATTTAATCTAAGACAATTCACAAACATTCCTGTACATGACACTTGACTTGTGGTTGGTAAAATGATCGACCAAATGCATGTTACTTGCTTTACTTGCTATCGTGACTTGTGCACTGCTGTGCAATTACTTGTTAACTTGAAATATGGCCAAATATTTTGTACTTGTTACCTATGAAGGTATTCTTGTCTTGTGAACTTACTGGCACGACTATACCTGAACATTCTCGTACTTGCTCGTTCCTGTTAGTTATCCTGCTTGATAAAAGGTTGAACACTTAAAGCCTGCTTGTTTACATGAGATATTAAGTCCTACTGAGCGTTATTCGCTCATCCTGCATTTTTATTTAATGTGTTTCAGGCGAGTATGACGATGACCACACTCACGAGGACAGGACTGAGGATGATGCTCAGGAGTGACCCCTTCCCAACAACCAAGGCTTTATAGTAGTAGTCAGTTAGTATAGATATGAGTTAGTGAATCAGATAGTCATTTATGTATTAGTTGATTTTGAATAAAGTACTCTGGGCCCTAGTTTTGGCTCTGATACGTTGATGTATTAGTCAGTTAATAAGTTATTAGTGAATGTAATGGAGGTTGTTGGATTATTAATGAAAATGGAGTTTAATTGGTGTTATCCAATTGTGCAATGGTCTGTTATTTATTTCTCGCTCTGTACTATTTAATAACTGTAATCCCGCTCTGATATTTCGCGTCGGGGCGTTACACCTAGTTAATTCTCTCAGATCTGGAAAGAGTCCATCTTGGCAAGGCCATCGCTGGTGACGTAAAGCTTACTCAATGGTGCATAAGAACAATCTCATGTTCGACCATGTTTATCGAGAGGCAAATCAAGTGGCGGATGGGTTAGTGAATTATGGTTGTATGTCTAAGAAGAATTCTGTCTTCTGGGGGTCTTGTAATGTGCCTCACATGTGTAGGGGCGCTATCGTTTTGGACAAAGCTGGTCTCTTTCATGTTAGATTACGTTGACTGGCTCATACCTTTGTATTGATTTATCTATGAATATTTTTGTCCCAGTTTCTGTCTGGTGGAGTGAGAACATTCTCCCCCTTTGGGGGAGGGTGCACTCTCCTAGACTTCGAAGCTGAGGACCACTTCTTAAAAAAAAAAAAAAGACATGCCCCCACAAGATTGTTAAAGTATCACACTTTTAGTTGTCATTATTTATACACTCTCCTTTCACTGTTTGACATGAAAATTAGGTGGCAAATGAATCAAATTGAGTCTACTGCTTAAGAACGTTCTTGCTAAAATGTAGGGTTGTCAACAATTATCTGCATGTCTCAAGCTCGTGACATCCTTCTTTACTTTTTCTGTCTAATTATGGCTTTCTTTTTCTTATTCTTTTATAGCGGCATATTGATAGGATGCCAATATGTAGCAACTCAAAATTTTAATTTTGATAAATAAAATTAAATTCGAATAAAATGAGATTAAATTAAAACCCATTAAGTGAAAACAAGTAATGGGCTACCCCAAATGGTCTATACATGAAGTATTGGGACCAAAAGCTAAAGCCCATTGTTGGATAGAACATAATTAGGCCTAAATTCGTACCTAAAATATTAATTAATATAAAATGGTTAAGATAATCACTAGGTTAACTTACAATTATCTTAGAAAGAGCCCTAGATCTATCCTAACCCCTTGGCCATGAAATTGGAGTTCTCCCCAAGCCAATTAGGTGGATAAATGCTACAAAAGGGGGAGATAAATATGAAAATTCATAGCTTAAGGTGAGGGAAGAGTTTTGAGAGATTAGGAGACTTTAAACATACAAATAACCCTCCATTTTGTACCTGGAAAACCTTATTTACCCTCTAAAGGTTAAAGGACGAGGAAGAGAAGTCTTTGGATGTGGAGAGCAAGGAGATGGAGGCTAGGAACAAGGGGATTTTCGTCTTCTTCACCTTTTCTTGCCCTACGACCTAAAGCGTTCCAAGGTAGGCAATGTCTCAAGCAAAAACTAATTAAGTTCGACCCTAGGTAGACCATGATCCTATCTTGCAAAACCCCATGTTTCCCCCAACTTATACCATGCTGTTTAAGAGTATTTCATACCCTAAAATCTGTTGAGAACATTTGGCCGAACCCTCGTGTTCATCTTAAATCCCTGTACACACTTGACGTCATGGCATGAAACTTTTACTGTATGATCTACTCAATGTTAGGGAACCATTGACCCTATTTTCCCTAATTTCTATCATGCACCCATCTCGAATTAAATTGTTTTCCACTACTGTGTCTGATTTTGGGTTCTTCATAAATACCTCATTCATAGCATGATCATATCAAGTCAGAAGTCTAATTATTCGTTACTGTGGATACCTATGCAAGTCTAGTTTTAATTAAAAGTGGTTTCATGATTTTTCATCGAGTACATGATTTTATATGAATTTTACAAGCCTCTATATCATCCCATGGAGGACTAGACCGAACTCGAAAGAGAACCTGTTCACTTTTGGGGCACAGCATGACCCTCTGAGAACGCGACGGCTTGACCTGTAACGATTCCCAGAAGGTCGCGACAGAAAGTTACGTCACGACATAAAAGCGACGACCCGACACATTGCATTCTTTATAGCCGTACCGATTGTCTAGAATGCGACAGACCCCGACGTCGCGTTTATGGACCGATTGAATCGATTGGCCTGACCTAATTCTGGTGAACGAGACTGACCTACCCGTCACAATTTGAACGCAACAGATATCCCCGTCGCGATTTGACTGTCTTTCAGAAACCCTAATTTTGCATGCAATCCTTGCTAATCATGTTTCTTAAACATGTTTAAGTTTTGTAATACACTGTTATGAACAATAACGACCTTATTCTCATGAATTCTAGTAGTTAAAAAATCTGTGCACGATTATCTCTTGCTAACATGATTCTCTTACACATGCACACAATAAACATGAATCTTTGCCATGAAACCTTACCGAATTTACTCAATAATATATCGGGTAATCAAGTGCAATTATTCACATAAATTTTCTATTTAGTTTAAAAGACTTGCCTTCGTTTTAATCGCTTGATTTAATATCGTTATCCCGTCCCTCTATCTTCGAGCACTCGAGGCAAGATGGACAACGTTTCTATACACACTTCTATCTTATCTTGGACGACCTTTCTGTTGAGAATACTCCTGACAGGACTAGGAACTCCTTGTCGAGGCCTCCGTAAGACTCCTTGGCTTTGGCGGACGTTCATTGCCCACGAGCAGGTTATACCATCAATATCTATTTTACCCTTAGGGATCTGCAAGATCCAACGGCCTTAGTTGTTCTCTCTTACCTTGAGATCACACCGGATCTCTGGCCTGTGTTCATAGCACGGCTATTGGGTGGTTGTGACTTCTACCTGACTGCCAGCACATGACTGTGCTGTGCAACTGATACTATCGCTTGTTTATCGTCGATTTATGATTACGACGCTAGTTCTTATCTATACTCTCATCTATTCTTGGTACTCTACTTGGCCATCATTTGATTGCTTAAGATAAAAACATGATCAATGCCACGCAATATTATAAGGGCCCGATCTGATCCTGGGAGGCACGCCCAAAAGTGCTAGTGCCCATGAGAGTTAAATGATCAGGATGTATGGCATAACATCTAAGTACTATACAATAAAGATTAATCTATGGCAATCAATACAAGTACTATTGTTCTCACGGTTGACAAGAAGATCAACCTACGTGGTATCGTGACTAGTGCACTATTATGCAAACTTTACATGCTATCTCGTTATATGGCCAATCCATTATCACACTAGTTGTGCTATTTTCTTGTGAAAGTACTATTGTTCTCTTGCTATCATGTAACATTGCTCTCTTGACTATACTTGATCGTTCCCTCTAGTTACCATACATGACAAGACATTAATCACTTAAAGTATGCCTTTTTATACGAGATATTAAGTCCTACTAGACGATTATCGCTCACCCTCCGCTATTTATTTCATGTGTTTTAGGTGAGTCTGATGGGGACTACCACACGCACAAGAATGGGGATGAGGATGTGCAAGAGTGACCAGTCTTTCCGACAACCAATACTTTTAGTAGTTAGTTAGCTGATAGACAGTTGTGTTAGTCTGGATTTGAATAAAGCACTCTGGGCCCATAGTTTTGGCTCTAAATTAGAGAACGTAATAGATGAATTAGTGGATTTGTAAATGAAAGTTGGTTCGTCTGACATTATTCCAATTTGCGTGATGGTGAGTTGTTTATTTCTCGCTCTATACTATTTATTTAACTGTTTACCGCTCCGATATTCCGCGTCGGGGCATTACAGTTTTGTGATATCAGAGCCTAGGTTGTTCTTAAGTATAGGACGATCTAGGATTGGCCTGCCTCGACTAGAGTTAATTATCATACCTATGAGAGAGATGGTTAGCACTGTGGCTAATAAGTTAAAATAAACTCACACACGCACAAACTTAGTGCAATCGCAATATCTTACATTAGAATTTTCTCTTGAAGGAACTTAAGAACACCAGCAATGGCAGCGGAGTGTGCACAACTCCGTGAAATGCAGCAGACTCTTCAAGATTTGACTCAAGCCCTGGTACAAGCTGCTTAGTGTGGTGGTAATAGAGGAGCCAAAGATCTACACCGCAACCTCCGTAGCATGAACCCGACTCGGTTTAGTGGGACCACAGACCCAAACGAGGCAAAACACTAGTTGAAAGATATAAAACGCATTTTCCCAATTATGCAATGTGCGAACGGTGATAAACTACAGCTTGCCACATTCCAACTCGAAAGGGACGCCCGTGCGTGGTGGGAGTCCGTAGAAGCCACTCGAGCTGATGCACAGTTTACCTGGGATGAGTTTAAGGAGCATTTCAACTCCAAGTATTTCTCTGAACGAGTCCAGGACAGGAAAGCCTCTCAATTTGCTGCACTGAAGCAGAGGAATCTCTCAGTTCCCAAGTGTGAATGTGCTTTTCATCTCAAACACTCCACAAAGATTTAATTAAAAAAAGAAGAAAGTTTTTATAAGAATAAATGGCGAGGATGAAAATGGGTAAAAAGAAAAAAAAATAAAAGGGGTGCGTGTGTGCACAAAGATGGAGTGTGATCGCCAGGTACACGAGGGTACCGAAAGAAATGGGCAAAGGCGTAGATGAATACTTACCTTCACCCACAGATCGTGGGAATTGTGATTTGTGGGTTGACTTCTACTCCTTCCACCGGTCGGCCGACAAAAAAGATTTTAGCTCGAATGGTTACCTTGCAAAAAATGAAAACAAGCAAACAAGTGACAGAGAGATTACACTAAGATGTGAAGCATCAAGATCGAAGAAATGTAAGGAATACGCAGTTGCATAGGCTTGAACACACCTCGTGGGAGTGGTGTTAAACCCCTAAAAATGTGGGTGTGGAAATGAAATGGTGTGTATGAGACTACTGTGATGAATGCACTAAATAAAATGAAACAAAGAGAACAATGAGGAGGAAGAGAGATGGCGAAGTGAGCCCGCTGCTGCAAATGGTTGAGATGGAAGAAGCCTCCGCCTCGCTCTGATGCATGTGAGATGATGGAAGCTCCGAACTCCAAGGGATGGATGCTTGAGGTAGCTTGGAAGTGAGGGTTCTTCTCCTTGGCTTCAGAATGTGAGTCTTCAATGCGGCAGTTCTTCGCCGTAGTGCTTGGGATATGTCCAAGACAGTGGCCTTGGGGGTCTTTTTATAGAAGAAAAATCCATGAATTGCATCAGACACAGAGGTCGCTTTTGGGGTGAATCACGACCGATCAAAGTGTCGCGTTTACCAAGATCGACATGCTCTGATTAAGCCTTTCCAAACATCAATTATAGCAGGTTTAAGAATCACGACGACATAGACTGTCGTGTTTCAAACACTTCCAATTTCGATTGATTCTTTCCAAATATTATAAGATGGAAATATTGAATCACGACGACCCAAGCAGTCATATATTTGAATAGAATCGATCTTCTAAAGAGAGTCGATCTTCATATCATGGAAGGTAAGAAACACGACGAACCATGTGGACGCGATTCTAATTAGCAAGAAAAACTTTCCAAAAACAATTTTGCAATTGCTATAATTCAAAAAGGGAAACTCTTAAACGCGGTGACCTTAGTCGACGTGATTCAAAACATGGTAAGTGCCAGAAAAGTAAGTGTGATACACGTTGGCTTTCCCCGCCGCAAATTAGACATCCTAAACCGCGACTACTGTGTCCGATGAGAATTACATGTGTACAGGGTTTAGGGTTTAGAGTTTATGGTTAATTGAAGAGAGCCATATGAGGCATCATGGTATAACATGAAATTTACTTGATATGTTGTAAAAATGGCATGTCTACACCGAGTATGAAGCTCAATCATCTCGATTGGCATGATATGCCAATCACGTTGTCAGTACTGAGAGAATGAAGGCAAAGCGTTTCCTCAACGGGCTCAAGCCTGCATACATCACTCAACTTGCACCGCTCGACATTCAACCCTATGCCGAGTTGGTCAAGAAGGCCCAGCCGTTGGAGGATGCGGCCGATCTCACCGTTCGCATCAAAGGTAGAATTGTCAAGAAAGAACAAGCATCAGGTTCCTCAAGTAGACCCACCAACGGCAAGAAATGGCCGTTCAACAACACTGACGGGCCAAGCCAAGAGCGAAAGCCCAAGTTCTTCACACCCTCTACCTCGAACAAGCCCAAATGCAAGCATTGTCACAAACTTGGTCACACAGCGAAAGAATGCTGGAGGAAAGCAGGTGCATGCCTGCATTGCGAGAGTCGCGAACATCGCATTCCCGACTGCCCCATGCTTAAGGAGAATGAGAAGCATCATGTTGGACAGAAAACATCAGGTAGATTGCAAGCCGTGCAATAAGCAAAAACCACTGAAGAGGGTGGAGTCGTGGAAGGTACATTAAAAGTATTTTCTCAATCAGCATTTGTTTTTTTTTATACTGGCGCTACACATTCGTTCATATCACAAGCATTTGCTGATACCCTAAATGTTAAACCTGCATCTATGGGCTTTGATTTTCCTGTTACCACTCCACTGGGAGAGAAAGCCAAGTTAAATAAATATTTTCCATTAGCTGAAGTAATGATTGGTGAACTCAATCTAAGAGCCGACCTGGTGTGCATGCCCATGGAAGGCTATGATGTCATATTATGAGCCGATTGGCTGTCCACTTATGGTGCTTGTGTTGATTGTAGAAGATGGAAGATTTCATTTAGTGAATTCCCTAAGTTGGGCTTCACTGGATGTAGACACAAGAGGCATTTGTCTCTCATCTCTGCTATTCAAGCACAAAACATGATAAGGAAGGGATGTGTGGCATTCCTTGCCGCTATAGTAGTTGAAAAGAAAGCACACAAGGTAACAGACATACACATAGTGCAAGAATACTCCGACGTTTTCCCCGACGAGCTACCAGGTATTCCACCTGAACGAGATGTGAATTTCTTTATTGATTTGACACCTGGAGCTGCACCGGTGTCACATCATCCCTATAGAGTGTCTCATGTTGAATTGAAAGAACTGAAGGAGCAATTGATGGAGTTGCTGGAGAAAGGTTTCATCAGACCAAGTACTTCTCCTTGGGGAGCACCCATTCTCTTTGTCAATAGGAAGGATAGATCTATGAGGTTATGCATCGATTACAGGCAGTTGAACCAGCTTACTATCAAGAACAAATAATCTCTGCCTCGTGTCGATGAATTATTTAATCAAATTTCTGAAGCTAAGTACTTTTCTAAGATTGACCTTAGGTCTGAATATCATCAGATGAGAATCAAAGATGCGGATATTTATAAGTCAGCTTTCAGGAGCAAGTATGGATATTATGAATTTATTGTTATGCCTTTTGGTCTAACCAATGCTCCTGCAGCTTTCATGTAATTAATGAACAACATCTATCGGCCATACCTCGACAAATTCATTGTGGTGTTTATTAATTATATTCTTATATATTCCAAGACCAAGAAAGAGTATGAGGAGCATCTGAGGATCGCTCTACAGATCTTACGCGACAACAAGCTCTATGCAAAGTTGAGTAAGTGTGAGTTCTGGCTCGAGGAAGTCTCGTTTCTAGGCCACGTCATATCGAAGGACGGTAATGCTGTTGATCCTTCCAAGGTTGAAACCTCACTAAACTGGGAGAGACCAACCAATGTTATAGAGATTAGAAGCTTTTTGGGATTGGCTAGCTATTACAGGTGGTTTATAAAAGATTTCTCTAAGATTTCTATACCTCTTACTCGCCTTACGCGGAAGGAGAATCCCTATGTTTAGAGCAAGGAATGTGAGAAGAGCTTTTAGACATTGAAGAAATGTTTGACATCTGCATCTGTCCTCGCATTACCAATCGAGGGCGAAGGATTCTCAGTCTATGCTGATGCAACTGGAATCGGTCTAAGCTGTGTTTTAATGCAGAATGAAAAGGTGATAGCTTATTCATCTAGACAGTTGAAGCCTCATGAGGTCAACTACCCTATCCATGACCTAGAACTTGTTGTAGTTGTATTTGCACTCAAGATCTAGAGGCATTACCTTTATGGGGAGCAATTCATTGTCTACTCCGATCACAAAAAGCTTGAAGTATCTATTCCCTCAGAAGGAGCCCAATATAAGACAAAGAAGATGGTTGGAGTATCTGAAGGATTTTGATTTTAATATTCAATATCACCCTGGCAGGGGTATTGATGTAGCAGACACACTTAGTATGAAGCTTGTGGCATCCTTATCTTGCTTGGTCATGGGAGAGATGCAGCTACTAGAACAATTTTCCAGTTTAGATCTAAATATTGAGCAGAGAAGTGATCAGGTACTAGTGGCTAACCTTAGAGCACAACCCGACATCCTCATCGAAATCAGGGATCAACAAGCAAACGATCCATTTCTAATATGAGTCAAAGAAAACCTAGTTGATATACCAAAATTTTCCATCACTGAGGACGAAAGATTCTTATTTCAGGGCAGGACATGTGTGCTTGACAATGAAGAGTTGAAAAGAAAACTAATGGATGAAGCTTACAAGACTAAGTATACTATTCATCCAGGTGCAACTAAGATGTACCAAGACATGAAAATGTCATTTTGGTGGCCTAAAATGAAGCGTGAGGTGGCTGACCATGTCGCGCACTGCCTCACATGTCAGCAAGTCAAAGTAGAGCACCGACGTCTCGCGGGTGTACTCAGACCCCTGGACATACTAGAGTGGAAGTGATAGAGCATCAGTATGGATTTCGTCATGGGTTTGCCTTGAACTCGTGGTGGACTCGATGTTGTTTGGGTCGTAGTGGACCGACTGACTAAGTCCACACATTTCTTAGCAATCAAAAGTACTTGGAGTGTAGATGTGCTAGCCGCATTATATGTAAAGGAGATTGTGAGAGTGTATGGAGTTCCTGTGTCCATAGTCTCGAATTGTGACCCAAGATTCACCTCTCATTTCTGGAAAGGACTTCAAACGGCACTAGGTACTAAACTTAACTTCAGCACTGCGTTCCACCCACAGACAGATGGGTAGACAGAAAGGACAAACTAAATTGTGGAAGACATGCTGCGAGCAAGTGCTATAGATTTTGAAGGCCATTGGAATGGGCAGTTATCATTAATAGAATTTTCCTACAACAACAGCTACCAAGCCAGTATTAAGATGGCACCATTCGAAGTTCTATATGGTAGGAGCTGTAGGTCACCAGTATGCTAGAATGAAGTGGGTGAGCAGTAATGGTTGGGACCTGACATGGTACAAAACACTAGTAGAGATATACAGATAATTCGAGATAGAATCAAAGTGGCTCAGTCTAGGCAAAAGAGCTTTGCATACAAAAGAAGAAAGGATTTAGAGTTTCAAATCGGAGATCATGTACTACTGAAAGTATCCCCAACCAGAGGATTTCAAAGATTTGGAATGAAAGGCAAGTTAAGGGCAAGATTCATAGGACCTTTTGAAGTACTTGAAGGAGTTGGAAAAGTAGCTTATCATCTAGATTTACCCCCTAAATATTCCACCATACCCAATGTTTTCCATGTGTCTATGCTGAGGAAGTATGTGCACGACCCATCTCATGTGATTCGCTATGACAATATAGTTCGGCACAAGGATATGACCTATGAAGAGAAACCAGTCAGAATTCTGGATAAGAAGATACAACATTTGTGGAATGGGCCTATGCCTATGGTAAAGATGTGATGGCCCCGGATATTTATGCCCAATAAGGCTCTAATCCAGATCCGCCTCCCACTAACATGTCGAAGTTTCGCAAGGGATAGCTCGTACACGTGTCCAGTAAGAATATAAAAGACAACCACAATAGTGTAAGACACAAGAAAGTACATGTGCTCACATATGTATGTAACAATTTTCAACTGTCCCAATACATTATTACATGTCCAATTAAAAGAATACAACTACCTAGGGCATACTCCGAGGGAGCACAAGCTCACACAACATGACTAACTCTACTGCTGGTGGTACAAGTCTGCCACAACACCTCCGCAAACCATACAAATGGCAAGCTCAGAAAAGAACTGTAGGGGAGTAAGCCTCAACAAGTCACAGGCTCGGTAGGGACCACCCAAAACAACACACAGCACCGAAGAACCTCAACCCCAGAGGGTCTCACTGGCATCTCTGATAGCCAAACCATATCATGCTCATATTAATGTATAATTAATAACAACTAAACACAATTACATCAGCTAATACCAATCCTGGAAAGAAAGAGGGACAACAAGACTAGCACAACACCACTAGTCAGCTAAACAACTGTAATGCCTAGGCCACAAGCCTCACAGGCAAATCATTACAACAACTGGTCGTTGAAGCTACAAGCTTCATAGGCAACCTACCCACATAGGGTAATAGGACTGGCATCAGCTAGCCAATCCACCTCACACCAAACCATAATCGGAAACTAACCTAGAGACGAGTAAAAGCACAACACGTGGAAGGTCACTCCACAGAACACAAGTCCACCTCAACACCTGAAAGGGACTGGAACACAAGTACCACAACACAAAACTACCCACAAAGGGTACAGGTACCTACTACCACGAGATACCACCACGGATCCACAACTAGTATCGTGCCACCACCAGGGCACACCACAGCAAGTCTAACCACTAACACAACTGTGCCTACACTAGGGCACACCTCAACGGGTAAACCTTAACCAAAGAGCCAATACACATAGGCTACAACCAGTAGCAAAGCACGAGTCGGAAAGAACGACGCCACCACACGGGAACGGACTACTGGTTCATGATGTTAGTATCCAACCCGGACAACACAACACAAGAACTACCTCTCAGTCTTGCAGTCACAGACGTAAGGTCCAACTGCCGCTCCACAAACACATGCCAAAGAATAGTGGAGACCAACCAACACCACACCTACAGGTCACACACCCCGCAGGTTTATGCCTGACACCTTTAGGGACTCTGACCCGAGCTCCCTAAAGTGAGGAACTGGAAAACAGGACTAGCTAGGGCCAAGTACGTCTACTGGTGTCCGTAACCCCCAACCACGAGTGTGCTACAAGAGACCAAACACAAACTCTCAAGTCGCTGTCCCACTGTCGTCTTTCCCTCAGCCTGACGTACTACTCAAACACAGGAGTGAGGGTGTCCAGAATAGCCAACACAAACCTCGACGATACCTAGTACCAGAACAAGTCCCGAGCACACACACGTGCCTAGCTCACACAAAACCTGGGGCACCCAACTGAAGCGGCATTCCGGAATAGGCGCCAGACCACCAAACTCGAAAATGCACAAACCACGATATATATACTTGTATATCCTTTATTACAAACCATGGTTCAAATGTGAGGAATAGTTTGTCCTGGTCACATTGTGACCTATAAGCTAACCTACACAGACACATACATAAATCACGGTAACCAGTCATACCTGGCCTATCATTGGTCATCTCAGGACCTCCATTGCCTCATAAACACAACATACGATAACCATACTCTAACTCTTAACTCTACTCAAATTATAATATCTTAATAACCCATAAACGATGTCAAAGGATTGAGGCTAGGCTCACACTAGAACCTCACTGCCCAACCACCACGACCAACAAGTTAAACCACGATAGAGTATGTGCCATGCACACACTCAAACAACGTAAACACCACGTCAACTACGTAAACAACACACTAACTATGTAAACGACACGCTCAAGGAGCGCTACAAGTGCTAATGCACTCTCACCACTGCCATGCACAACGAACCACGATAATCGGATAATCACGCCAACATACACAACATAAAGCCTCTCAGACCTGTTAACGCGACAGGGTCCAACATCGCCATCAGAACGTGGCCCTTCGAAATGTCACGTTCAAAAGCGTAGCGCGACGGGTCGGGCTGTCGGGTTCAGAATGCGACACCCCAGGCCATCGCCTTCATGGGCGAAACCCTAATCTGGAAACCCTTCTTCGGATCCTCCATGCAAACCACCCCAAATAGCATTCTAACCCATTTTTCATGCTCATTTCATTGTCCTAACATGATATCTATCAATTATAAAGCGTTAAACAAACCAAACATGCACCACATACGATCCACACAACGAAACAAGGTGGAATCTCCCTACCTTCATGAAGAACACATAAACCAACCACAATACGGTGTCTCCCCCGCTCCACGCGATGTCCTCGAGGCGAGACCACGCCGAAAACCACTCCAAAACATCGAATCACCCGAAATCCCCGGCAGTAGCTCCTTCCCTGTCCGAGCAGAGCTCGTGAAAGCTCTGTTTGGCCAAACCTGCTTAAAAATGCACTGCGGTTGAGAATGCGACGTAGTCCTGCGTCGCGACCTGAACGCGACGTAGGGGGCCGTCGCCTTCTCAAGGTCGACGTCAGCATGCCGCCCAGCACGCGACATGCAGGGCGCATGCAGATGAAGACCGTATCTCGACAGCAACTGGAATGCGACCACCAGGGCTGTCGTGTTCAGAACGCGACACATACCCTTGTCGTGTTCACAGGCAGAAAACCTGTGAGCACTTCGGGCCCAACCAACCGGCCCACAAAGCCTCACAACCAACGCACACACCTAAAATAGAGACGAATGGGCCACACAATGGCCACCAAACCCGCTAAGCAAGGATCTACGAAGATCCGAAAAACGTGCGATGTTACAAAAGATACTCTGGAATAATCATGGAGTAAAAGAAGTCACGTGGAACCTGAATCAACCATGAGACAGAATTATCCAAACCTATTCGGTAAGTCATTCTTCCTCTTACAAGGTCCAAATTCTTTTTAAGAGGAGGACGATGTAGCAACTCAAAATTTTAATTTTTATAGATAAATTTAAATTAGAATTAAATGGGATTATATTAAAATCCATTAAGTGAAAAACAAGTAATAGGCTACCCGAAAATGTCCATACATGAAGTATTGGGCCCAAAAGCTAAAGCTCATTGTTGGATAGAAGATAATTAGGCCTAAATGCGTACCTAAAATATAATAAATATAAAATGGTTAAGATAATCACTAGGTTAACTCACAATTATCTTAAAAAGAGTCCTAGATCTATCCTAACCCCTTGGCCATAAAATTGGAGTTCTCCCCAAGCCAATTAGGTGGATAAATGCTAGAATAGGGGGAGATAAATATGAAAATTTGTAGCTTTAGGTGAGGGAAGAGTTTTAAGAGATTAGGAGACTTTATACATACGAATAACCCTCCATTTCATACCTAGCAAACCCTATTGACCCTCTAGAGCTTGAAGGACGAGGAAGAGAAGCCTTTGAACGTGGAGAGCAAAGAGAAGGAGGCTAGGAACAAGGGGATTTTCGTCTTCTTCACCTTTTCTTGCCCTAGGATTCAAAGCACTCAAAGGTAGGCAATCTTTCAAGCAAAAACTAATTATGTTCAACCCTAGGTAGACCATGATTCTATCTTGCAAAGCCCCATGTTTTCCCCAATTTATACTATGTCATTTAAGAGTATTTCATGCCCTAAAATCTGTTGAGAACATGTGGTCGAACCCTCATGTTCATCTTAAATCCGTATACATACTTGATGTCGTGACATAAAACTTTTACTGTATGATCTACTCGATGTTAGGGATCCATTGACCCTATTTTCCCCAATTTCTATCATGCACCCTGAAAGGTTGCAGAATTCCCTATATGGTAATCTAGAAGGGGGGTTGAATAGATTACTGTTAATTAAAAAGTTCTTATCACCTTCTTTTCACGAAGACATAAACTGTGAAAACTGTAAAAGAGTTTAAACTAAACTTTCACGTGTGTAACTTGACAATAGATAGAGAAACAATCTATCAGACGTGTGTAGAGACACCGTGCCTACCAAACATCTAACGTAGATGAAGTGTTGTGGAATTCCCTATATGGTAATCTAGAAGGGGGGTTGAATAGATTACTGCCTATTAAGAACACTTGTTGCCTTCTTTTCGATAAGATACAAATTACTAGAAGTTATGGCAAGGACTAAACTTAGTGTGGATGTGTGTGATTCGATGATAGATATCAAACAGATGATTAGACATGTGTATATGCGCCGTGCCTACCAAACATCTAACGTAGAAACATTCAAACCACGAGACACAACGTTTTACGTGGTTTGTAATACACAACTCGTGTATCCTACATCCACGGGCCACACACACACGCAGAATCACCTGCTTATGAGCTAGTTCACGAACTACAACTCACACACACACGTGTTCTCTGATGTGTAACCACGATCAGAACAACACACACGTGTATCAAGCACAAGGACTGCTTGAAACACACCACACACACACAAGTATGGATAAAAGTGAAACAGAGAAGAGTTTGAGAGTTGAGAATCAAATCCAATTGAAAACTCTTCTGATGAATGTCTGGGTAGACTTCAAGCTTCGTCTTGATGATCAGAAGTTGATGGAGAGGCTTGAATCCACGACGTTCAGACTTCACCGCTGCACGGAAGACTTCTCTTGTTGAATCTGGGCAGCAGGTATGTAAGGCCCTCGAATTTTCCATCGCATTATTTGTATTTTTGTGTGTATGATTGTGTTTGTGTATGTATGTACATATTTACGTATGCATTAATTAGTATAATTACGTGTGCATATGTTTATGTTAGATATAAATAATGTATGTATTGCTTGATGATAGTATGTGCATGGTAATACATAAGTATGGCATATATAGGGGTAAGATGTGCATGGTTTTCTGCATATTTCTGAGTTCTGGCTGAAGGCCATCTTGGCGTCAAACCCCTGGCCGTTTAGGAGGTGTCAGCGTCCAGACATGGACGCCAACACTCATCCTGGCGTCCAGCGATATGGACGCCAATCTCTCTGGCCTGCATGCGCAGCAGAGCTACAAGCTTCTGAAACAAGAAAGTCCAGCCATTGGGGGTTCTCCCCAACGGCTCTGAGGGCTGTCATATCACCCAGGGAGTGGGAGAGGGGTCTCTCCTTAGGTCTAAAACCGGAGCTCCCTTCCCCCAGCCCCTTTTCACCCTTGCAAGAGGAGAAAAGAGGAAGAAAAACCCTAGGAGAAAACTGTGAGAAAAACCCACTTTGCCACCCAAAAATCCGACCCCCTGGAGCTTGATCCGGCATTCCACTGCTTCAAGAAGGTTGCTGGACTGACGAGGAAGGCTTCCCCGACCTCGGCTTGCTGTGGATCTCGCTCAAGAACCCGGAGGAGAGATCATTTGGAGGGAGTTTCTGCACTTCTTGGGACAGCCCAAGGAGAGCTTCACCGAGCCCTAGATCCTTTGGAGGAATTTTTAAAAGGCAAGTGACCTATCCATGATGTCCCCGTATAAGTCTAGGTTGGTTTTGCAATTTTTGTACATCTTCCCTCGAGTCCTAGACCCTCCCATTCACCAAATCTTGAGAGGTCGGGTCTGTGTTTTTGCACAGACCTACATCGACGGCAAGGTCCCTGGACGCCTATATTATGCTTGGCGTCTATCGGCCATGCCGCTGATCCTGAGTCAGCGGCCAGAGACTGCCGCCAAGTTCCTCTGGACAGAACAGTGAACTGTTCTGCCCTTCCTTTACATTAATTTCGGTATGGTTTCCGTGATGAGGATATATGGTAACCTTATACTCTATGTATATAGTCAATTGTGGTGTGTGGATGAATATGGTGTGTGATGGTGAATGTAGGAAAAATTGTATCCCTTAAACTTGTAAGCATGACTTGATAAGAATCTTGCCAATCCATGTTCCATGAGTAGGATTAGTCTGAATGTCTTGGTTTTATCAGATCATGGAGATTAGTAGCTCAGTAGATGTATGCCCAATTTTGGTAAATTGTCCATGCTTGCATGAGTTGCAAATAAATTCGGTTCGGTAAATAGAAAGACATGCGAAAATGGTTTGTGGTAATTGATCTATAGATGTATGATTTAGGAAAATTTTGTATTCCCCAAATTATGTATATATTAGTAGCCTCTGTTTAAAACAGTAAGTGGCAAATTGCAAGATGTATTAAACTCCATGTTAACTTAAGTTGTGAATGACATGCAAAAATAGGTATTTGATTTTCTGTAAATTATATTTAGCTCAGAAAAATCTGAAAATTTTAGTGTATGGTCTTGAACCCGAAAACAGCATGTGGTTAAAATTTTAGGTCATTTGGATCAGTAAATAAGAAGTTATGTATTTTTATGTGAAATGTGATAATCTACGTATATTATCGTGATGTGAATAGTTATTGTCAAAAACCAACTTGATTAGTGAAATTCCTGTGTGTTAAACTCCTGAAATTCTGTAGTACCATGTTAGGAAAAACAGAGATATTCATGTGAGTGAGAGAGTGAATGTGATGAAAAGTGTGAAGTGTAAAACCATGTGTAAAACAGTAAATGTGTAAATGTGTAACTGTGCCAATGTGACACTGCTTCCGTAGAGGGCAGTGGAGCTGTATCAGGGAAAAGTCCCCCTGAGAAAGTTCAAAGTGTAAGTGACCCTAAGGGCATTAGGGGGAAATCCTGGAGGTGGACAAGTACCACTGGTTAGGGTGGAGACTTGTTCTCCCGGTCTGCGCAGTCCAAGAGTCGCCATTGGAATGCCTAGATGGCGTCTATGTGTAATGTGATGTGTATATGTCCTTCTTTGGTGGTTTGGACTATGTGTCACGGTACCTAAAAATGTGTAATGTGAAATGTGTAATGTGTATGTGTTCATGTATAAATGTGTAAGTGATCAATGTGAATGTGTATGTGTAAAGTGTAACCATGTGAAAGAGGAAACTTATGTAAATAAAATGTGAAACTAAAAATGCGAGAATATGTTATTGAAACCCATGTGAGACAAATCTGAAACCATGTGAAATCAGTAAATTTATGTTGTTATTATCATGTGTACGTGTGCAAAAATGTCTAGAATCTATGTTAGGGATAATTTGTGAAAACGGGTACAAGATAGCATGATTGTTTGATCACATGATATGTTTTATGCAATATTGTAGTTCTCATGTATAGGTTTTCAGCCATGAAACCATGTAGAACCAGCAACTTAAAGCATGTGAAAATGTCTATGAATGTGTTTAAAAACATGTAGGATCTATGCTAGTTGTGTTCCCCTTCCATGTATGCAAAATGTTCATGTTGGTAGCTCTCATGTCTTAGCTCTTTGAAGATTAAAGTTTCATGAGTAAATTGAATAGAGAGCATGTGATAGGTGGATTTTATTCTTAGAAATCTGAAAGCATGATCCATGTATAAAATTGTAAAACTTTCATGATAGGTTGAAACTTGAATTGACTAGCATGCCATGTGTTGCAAATTGTAAATGTGCATGTAGAAACCACTAGGACTTGTACGTGTATATCATGAGTAGTGTTTCTTGCTGAGTCCTTGGACTCACTCCTTGCTTCGGCGTACAGGTATAGTTGGTGACACGGCACCGTTGGAGGAGACGGTGGAGATAGACTCCGAGCGCGGAGACTAGCTTTGGAGTTTCTTGAGATTTGTGTATTTCATAAGTATGTAATTTGAACATTGTACTAGAGTATTATGAAAAGGATGTATGAATGTGGACAATTTGTGGTTCTATTTCAGCAATTTAAATTATGTGGACCTTTAGTTCTTTTATGTTAATTGCGAATTGCATGTATGTTTAATGTGGATGATGAATGAATGGAGACAATGGTCTTTTACTTCCGCTACTCTGTTGTATATCCGCGTGTATCTCAGCTGTATGTATCGTTTGGGTAAATGTCCCACTGTGACAGCGCTCGCTATACCAACGTGGGTTGGTATAACCGTACCGGTATAATGAGGGCCGTCACAAGGTAGAAGCAGAGCAGCAGGGCAAGATTCTTCTTGAGAGACTTTTAGGGTTCTTGCTTGGAGGCTGCTTGTGTACGTGAATAGCTTCAAAAGATTGCTTCTATATTGGTGTTTACATATGGAGATACGTGGTACATGGAAACACCAAGTTTGGTAACATCCAAACTTCCCGTATTTAAAGCAACAGGTCGGATGTCGACAGGTCTTCAGGCTGCTGTCGACAGGTCTTGACAGTTTGTCATTTGACAGAAGTCTGGAAGTTCAGGTTTGGCTCTGACTGAGTACATCTGTCGACAGGTCTTTTGGTGCTGTCGACAGGTACCTGGTTTTCCAAAAACCTGAAGTGTCTGACTGTGTAATTCTGTCGACAGGTGTCTGGCTGCTGTCGACTGGGCTTGTCTTCCAGAGTCTGTTGAGTGCTGACTGTGTGTATCTGTCGACAGGGTCCTTGGTGCTGTCGACAGGTACACTGTTTTTTGACATTTGTTGACCTTTTCTACATGTTGTTGGTACATGTCTTGAGTAGTGTGTCTCCTACATTATTGAACGTAGTTAGTGAGACATTATAGTCATTTTTAACCAAGCATTATACCAACATATTGTGACAAGTCATATGTATCAAGATCTTATGCAATTTTAAACTCAATTCACATTGTTCACTTGTTTACTTTGTTCATCATTAATCATCAACAAAAACATGTTGTATTTATGATTTAGAATGTGAACCCAACATTCTCCCCCTTTTTGATGATGACAAAATTAATCAATTAAGCAAGTGTAAGCAAGTGCACAATTGAGTTTTCTCCCCATTTTGTCAATATCCAAAAGCATACACCATAGACACATGTAGTAGGCAAGAAGACAAAAGTTTTCATTGATTTTTCATTGAGCCATACATAACGTGCTAGGTAAAACATAACTTGAAAGGGAAAGACATTGCATGACCATCAAAGTAAGAGAACAACATAAGACTTAAGATAACTGGATAACAAGACATGACACTCTCCTAGACACCTAAGCTAGCTATGCATCCTCATCAGCTGGCGGTGTAGTAGCCGGACGCGAAGGTGCAATGCTGTCCAAGCGGGCGTCAAGTGTATCCATCCTGTTATTGAGCCTCTCAAATCCAGTTGACATCTGAAGTTGGAGTTGAGCGAGTAATTCTCGAATGGAGGGCTCAACTGCCACATCAAGAGCATCATCTCCCGGAGCATCTAGTGGCTCAGACTGGGAGTCTTCATCCTCGTCAGCTTCTGGATCTGCATCTTCTTCTTCCACATCATCACCCTCAGCAGCAACTGCTCCTTTGCCCTTGAGGTCACGAGTAACAAGACCATCTATCATCTTGTAGCCCATCCTTTGGACAGCAGTAAGATCATATGAGTTGCGAGATGTAAGAACAGTCATCTCATCCTCATGGATTTGGATGCCAATGAACTGAAATAGAGAGGTGAGTTGGCATGCATAGGGCATAGATCTCTTTGCGCTGCGAACGCACTGGCGAAAGGTAGAGATCATGAGGAGAGGGAGGTTGATGGGTTCAGCGAGAAGAAATTGATGTAGCAGAGACTTGTGAAGAGAAGTCACAAGTTTTCGACTCCCATCCTTGGGAATGATAAGTGTAGTGAAGATGTGATGGATGAGACGATGAAGTGGAAGGAATGAATTTGCATTCATGTGCTTACGACTAGTGGGATCGTAAGGCTGCAGAGTGATTAGGGTATGGTAGTCTTCGGGAGTGGGATGATGATTCTTGATATCCATGCCGGTGTTTGGAATTTGTAGAGCAGTGGATAGAAGGTTGAGAGTAACATGAAAAGGGGTGTTCTTCACCTTGGTGTATAACTCATTGCTTGCGATGATTCGGAGATTGGTGAAGAACTCATTCACAGCAGTGGCAGAGTACTGCGTGTGAGCATAACAGAAGGGTGCCCAACCCTGGACGTCAAAGAGGGGCTGAAGATCGGGGAACATGTCCTCCAAAGTAACGAAGTCGACGTAGCGTGGCTGCGCGACCTTCGTGAATGTGCCGTAGACATCAAGAAGGCAAAGGTTAGGCGGGATGACGAGCTCCGACAATTGATCTTCTCGGTGCTTCGTCCGACGTTCCGAAGGAGCCCTAGAACCTTGACCGACTTCTGGAGAGCGAGGACGGTGACGAGAAGCCATCTTCTTGGCAGGAGGGGCCATGAGATCTTGCTGCTCGACGTAGAGACTGGTGGTAGAAAGAAAGGAGACGGAGAAGAGAAGAGAAACACCAGGTTTGCAGAGTTGCTCTTCTGGTGCCCTGGAGAGGGGATTTGAAGAGTTGGAGGCAAGGAGGAGGTTTGGAAAGGGTGGAAAGGGGGCATGGGTTCCTCTTATAGAAAGTAGGTTTAGATTTGAAAGGTTGGACCCCACAAAATCCGTTTTCGGATTTATGCCCGTTGGCATGCCAAAACCTGAATTGCCGCCGCCTGTCGACAGGTGACAGGTTACCTGTCGACAGGTGCCTTCAGTTTGGCGCTTTTTGCTGTTCTGAGTGTGAGTTGGAGATAGAACTTTGAGCAGTTGTTCTTTGGTGTTGAATGAAGGTGTTTAATAGATGAACACATATTTTAACTCACCATATGCATGTGTATGAAAAGCCATGTCAATTTTCTTAATGGTTTAAACATAATACCCAAGGAATTTGAAGTTATAGCATTAAGAAAACACTCACTAACCTAAAGAATAATGCACTTTCACCCATCTTTGTTAAATTGCAATGTAAGAGAACACAACCTCCAATTTGTTGATAGTCACTTGATTTAGGAAATGAACATCTATTATTGCAAGACAATCATACAGACCAGTGACCCTGGGATTTATGACTCAGTGGAGGCTGCACACTATTTCATTTTTCTATAATTATTTGTGGAAAATACAATTGGAACAAAATGGTATTTAAGATAGCTTCTCACCTTTTTACTTGAGGATAAACAGTACACGTGCCCATACCCTCAGTTACTGAGTGGAAGTGTCTAGCATACCGTTGTATAGAGTTAATGAGTAAGCCTTTTGACGCGAAGGCAGACATTGGTAATGCCCATCACCCCGGTTACTCAGCAAAACTCAACATAGCTCTACATTTGTTCCACTTTTCAGTTGATTGTACTTTTTCTTATTTGAATGCCATTTTTTAGAAATAGGTAGCTTTTCTCCAAGTATTGCTCTAAAGGCTTAAGATCAAGTGGTTGTTATGATTAGCTTTCAATGTTAGACATAAAGTTCCATGATCAAAATATTTATCAAGTCAATTGGGAGCTATGTGTTCCTACAAATAGGTTAGTTAGAGGAGTGAGGTGTATATCCTTGAGAGTTGTGAAAGTGTTTCCAAAATGATATATCCTAAACCCAAACATGAGTAGAATGTGAAAATCATAGAGGTGTAAAGACTAGCATTTAATATGTTATGTATATGAAGTGTGAAAACATGCATTTACACCTTATAGACACCTTAAGCATTGACCATGAACCTGGTCACTGAATGTATGAACAAAGGCTTGAAAAACCAACTTTAAGTGTTGTTGTCGACAGGTATGAATTGCATGTCGACAACTTCACACAGACAGAAGAAAGATGGTTCTGTGAGATGAAGACTGTGAATTGCTGTCGACAGGAAAAAGTGAGCTGTCGACAGGTGCACACAGACAGAACAAGGAGGATTCTGGGAGAAGAATACTGTGCATATCTGTCGACAAGACATGGTGAACCTGTCGACAGGTGCACACAGTGCAGAGAATGAATGATCTGTCTGTTCTCTTCTGTCGACAGGGATAGAGGTTGCTGTCGACAGAGGCATGTTCAGAGACAGTTTAAGAGAAGAATGAGGAACAGATTTGAACAATTAATGTGAGGGAATTTAGAGAGACAAAGTTTGAGTGATTCCCTTCACATTTTGAATTCATATAAGCTTAATTTGCTCCCCCATAATGGGTGCCATTTGAAACAAAAGGACTCAAGTTCATGAAGACATATTTGCAGACAAAAACCACGCACTTAAGAACACGAAGCATGTAGAGAGACAAACCAACAAGAGTTTTCAGAATTTTAAAGAGAGTTTTGAATAGGCAAATTATAAAGAAACTAATTCTAAATCAAGAGTACATGTCCCTTTTATGTCACATAACTATGGATACTTGGCGGAGAATATTTCTCACGCATAATGAGAGTTTCCAAACAAGCATGACTTGTTCTTCCACACATCACCATTTGATATACCGCACAGTTAGTGGACACAAGGAACATATACTTAACATTTGAGTTAATTTCATTGCAATTTGCACAAACCCAACTCTCTTCATAATGTGGTGAATCTATCTTCAGCTAGAGGTTTGGTAAAGATATCAGCCAACTGTTTCTCTATGGGTATGAAACTAATTTCCAATGATCTATTGGCCACTTCATCTCTCAAGAAATGATGACGAATTTCTATGTGTTTCGTCCTGGAATGTTGAATGGGATTCTTTGATAGATTGATTGCACTAGTGTTGTCACAGAGGATAGGTGTGCATCCAATATCGATGTTATAGTCACACAACTGACTTTTTATCCACAACACTTGTGTTGCACAACTCCCTGCAGCAACATATTCTGCTTCTGCAGTAGAGAGTGCAACCGAGTGTTGCTTCTTGGATGCCCACGAAACCATACAACCACCAAGCATTTAGCAATAGCCACTAGTGCTTTTCCTGTCAATTTTACAACAAGCGTAGTCTGCATCAGAATAAGAAATCAATTCAAAACTACTACCAGCTGGATACCAAAGACCCAAGGCATGCGTACCTGAGAGATATCTGAAGATTCTCTTGACTGCAATTAAATGGCTTTCCTTTGGACTAGATTGGTATCTAGCACAAAGGCAAACACTGAATTGTATGTCCGGTCTACTTGCAGTAAGATAAAGGAGTGAGCCAATCATACCTCGAAATTGTTTGGCATCTACCGGTTTACCTTTCTCATCACATTCTAGCTTAATGCTTGTGCTCATTGGTGTTGAAGCGGGCTTGGCTTGTTCGAACTGAAACCTTTTGAGTAGTTCTTTTACATATTTCTCTTGGTTTATAAAGAATCCATCTTCAAGCTGCTTGACCTGCAAACCAAGAAAAAATTGAAGCTCCCCCATTAAGCTCATCTCAAATTCACTGTGCATATGTTGTGAAAATTCTTCACACAGTGTGGGATTAGTGGAACCAAAGATAATATCGTCCATATATACTTGAACAACAATTATGTGATTGCGAACTTTCTTTGTAAAAGGAGTTTGGTCCACCTTACCTCTTGAGTAGTTTTTGCTTACCAAATAGGTACTCAGCCTGTCGTACCAAGCGCGGGGTGCCTGTTTCAAACCATAGAGAGCTTTGTGCAATTTAAATACATGGTTTGGTTTATCATGATCCTCAAAGCCGGGTGGTTGAGAAACGTAGACTTCCTCTTTTATGTAGCCATTTAAGAAAGCAGTTTTAACATCTATTTGATATAGTTTGAACTTGTTAGAACATGCATATGCTAACAAGATTCTAACTGCTTCTAGCCTAGCCACAGGTGCAAAGGATTCTTCAAAATCTATACCAAATTCCTGATTGTATCCTTTTGCAACTAGTCTAGCCTTGTTTCTAACCACCTTACCCTCTTCATTTAGTTTATTCCTAAAGACCCATCTTGTCCCTATGACAGAAATTTCAGGGGTTCTAGGAACTAAACTCCAGACATTATTTCTTTGAAACTGCCCAAGCTACTCATGCATGGCATCAATCCAAGAATTTTCTTTTAGTGCTTCTTCAACAGTTTTGGGTTCCACTTGAGATACAAAGGCTAAATGATCCTGTTCAACTATTTGATTTACCTGAGACCTAGTTTGAACTGAATCATTTATGTTACCTATGACATTCTCAAGTGGATGAGCTTTAGAGTACCTCACATTAGTGATTGTTGAAGGTCCGGGTTGATCTTGCAGTTGAGGATGTTGTTCCGGAGGAGGGGTGGCTGGAGGAGTTTCATGTTGAGGTTCATCCTCTTGTTGTGGATCTTGTGCAGGTATTTCTTCTTCATTTTTGAGTAGATGTCCGTCATCTTCATCATCGTACCTGCGAAGATATCCACGTTTAGCTTTATGAACTGACTTAGAGATTGCATTTGATTTGCTTTGTAGATCTCCAAGAGTTGTTTCATCAGATTCATCGTCAAACCTGTAAGGAGTAGAATTGTTAGACTTGATTTGAGATTCATCAAAAACAACGTGTGGAGTTTCTTCCACCTTTCTAGTTTTCAGATTAAACACTCTATAAGCTCTAGAATGTTCAGAGTATCCAAGAAAAATACCTTGATCGCTTTTGGCTTCAAACTTGTCCAAGTCATTTTTATCATTGTTATGAATAAACACCTTTGAACCAAAAACTTTAAAGTACCCAATGGTGGGTTTCTTACCTTTCAGAAGTTCGTAAGGAGTTTTCTTGAATACGGGTCTTACCATGGCTCGATTAAGGATGTAACAAGATGTGTTTACCGCTTCTGCCCAAAAGGTTCGTGCTAATTGATTCTCGACCAGAAGCGTACGAGCCATCTCCACCAAGGTTCTATTTTTTCTCTCCACAACTCCATTTTGCTCGGGAGTTCTCGGGGAGGAAAACAGGTGGTCTATACCTTGGTTCCTGCAAAATTCGGAGAAGGAATTATTGTCAAATTCTCCCCCGTGATCAGTGCGGATGGAGCAGATTTTATTGACATTCCCATGCTCAATTTTGTTGAAGAATTCTTCAAAAACACTTAATGCTTCATTCTTGTGAGCCAGGAATTTTACCCAAGTGAACCTAGAGAAGTCATCCACAATGACAAAACCATAACGCTTGCCATTGAGACTGAGTGTTCTCGTAGGTCCAAATAGGTCCATGTGCAAGAGTTCATAAGCTTTGGAAGAACTTACCGGTGCCTTTGATTTGAAGGATTTCCGGGTTTGTTTTCCCTGTGCACATGCATCACAGAAATTTTCATTCTTGTTAAAGGAAATTTCAGGAAGACCACTTACCAACTTAAGCCTCATGATCTTGTGCAATACATTGTAACTAGCATGACCGAGCCTACGATGCCACAATGTAAGCTCGTCCTGTTTGTTTGCTACAAGACACAAATTGTTATTTTCTGGATCATCTAAGTCAACCATGTAGATGTTGTTCATTCTTTTTCCAGAAAATTTTAGGCTTCCTGTTTCCTTATCAAGAATTTGACATGAATTGGATTCAAAGACAATTTTATGACCTTTATCACACAATTGACTTATGCTAAGCAAATTGTGATGAAGGCCATCAACTAGTAGCACATTGTCTATAGAGTTAGAGGCAAACTTACCAACTTTACCTGAGCCAATTATCTGACCTTTGTTGTTACCTCCAAAGATCACTTGACCTCCGTCTTTTTCCACAAGCAAACTGAATTTAGCTTTGTCGCCCGTTATATGCCTCGAGCAGCCACTGTCCAGGTAACATTTGTTTTGATTATGGGCTGCTAGGCATTCCTGCACATGTGGATCAGACGAGAGGTTTTGGTACCCAAATTACTTTGGGTCCCATTGTATCATTCATGCCAAATAAGAAATGCTTAGGAATCCAAACTTGTTTGATTTTCATTTGATTTGGTTTATTCCAGCATTGTTTTTCATTATGTCCAATCTTTTTACAGATTTTGCATGATGATGATTTAGGAACAACATTGGGTTTGACATTTTTAGAAGCATCCATAGGCATCTTACCCTTTTGTTCCCTTGTAAGTCTAGCTTTGGGAACTTGCTGTTTGTCTTGTGGACGGCCCTGTTTAGAGCTTGTAGCAAATTCCTCATGTTGACTAGGAACAAATTTGGTGACTTTAGGTTCCTGTTTTTTACCCTTGTGTTGATTTTTCCTTTTCTTTGAAGGGTTTGGTTTGCTAGAGCTTGGGGTTGGATCAATGAAATCAGTCATCAGATTTTTGCCAATTACCTTTGGCTTTGGATTTTGAAATCCAATCCCATGTCTTGCAACAAAAACATTTGAACCTAAGATTGCATCCAAGTTCTGTTTGCTCTTTACAAAACTTGATAGATCTTTTGATTTGCCTTTTAGTTCTGTTTCAGCTTTTTCAAATTTCTCTTTCAGATTAGCATGCTCACCTTTAAGAATTTCAAGAGAGTTTATTAGATCATCTCTTTCCTTTTGAACTTCTTGATACTTAAGTTTCATGCTATCCAATTCATCCATGTGGGTTTGTTCATCAATTTTCATCAAATCAATTACCTTGTTCAGAGACTCAATTTCTTCATTGTTGTTTGATTCATGAACAAGGAAATTCATTTTCTTCTTAAGTGCTTTGTTTTCAGACTTAAATTCACAAAAATTTTCAAATAGTACAGTATAAGCCTCTTCCCATTCATCAATAGAAAAATTCTCGAAGGAAGAGTTTACCTCGGTTGAATCGTCACTCTTCGCCATGAGACACTGAATCTCTTCATCTTCCGAGGTGGCTTGACTGTCCTCATCTTCATCGCTCCATGAAGCCAACATTGCTTTGGCTTTCTTGAACGTGAATTTGTCTTTCTTCAATTTTTTCTTAAGCTCGGGGCATTCTCCTCTCATGTGCCCCTGCTTCTTGCACTCATAACAAACCACATCAGATTTTTTGTTAGGTGAATCAAATCTGTTGGTACCCTTTTGGAACGGTTTTGAGTTTCCTGAACCTCTTTTCTTGAATTTAAGGAACTTCTTAAATTGTCTAGTGAGCATGGCCATCTCGTCATTCTCACTATCACTAGAGGATTCAGACTCAATACTTTCCTGTTGAGTACTCCTTTTGGAATCTGAAGAGACTTTCTTGGAAGCTTTCAAAGCAATGGACTTCCTTGGGTTCTCTTCAGTTTCCTTCCTTTTCACATTCAATTCATAGGTCATGAGAGAACCAATCAATTCATCCACCTTCATGGTTGAAAGATTCTTGGAATCCTCAATGACAGTGACTTTGGTGTTCCATGAGGATGGAAGAGACCGAAGTATCTTCCTCACCAAATCACTCTCTGAGTATTCCTTTTTAAGACCTTTTAGTCCATTTATCAGAACCATGAATCTAGCAAACATGTCAGATATTGTCTCATCATGATTCATCTTAAACATTTCATATTCTGAGACTAGCATGCTTACCTTAGATTCTCTCACCTCAGACGTACCTTCATATATTAACTCGAGCTTGTCCCACATCTCCTTAGCTGAGGTGCATGTGGAGACCCTCGAGTATTCCTTTGGATGGACCGCGCACTGCATCATGTTGAGGGCGCTCCAGTTGAGAGTCCCTTTGGCAATCTGGTCTTTAGTCCATGTATCTTCGTCTTGAGGCAATTCATATGGTCCTGTTCTGACTATCTTCCACAATTCAAAGTTTTGTGCACGTAGAAACACCTGCATGCGATTTTTCCAATAGGGATAGTCAGTGCCATCAAAGAAGGGTGGCCTAGTGACTGAATGTCCCTCGGCCATATACCCCTTACTAGAATCCATAAGATCAAGGATCTCCTGATCGTAAGATCAAATAGATGTGATAGTAAACGGAGAAACCTCACTCTGATACCAATTGAAGTGTTGCGGAATTCCCTATATGGTAATCTAGAAGGGGGTTGAATAGATTACTGCCTATTAAGAACACTTGTTGCCTTCTTTTCGATAAGATACAAATTACTAGAAGTTATGGCAAGGACTAAACTTAGTGTGGATGTGTGTGATTCGATGATAGATATCAAACAGATGATTAGACGTGTGTATATGCGTCATGCCTACCAAACATCTAACGTAGAAACGTTCAAACCACGAGACACAATGATTTACGTGGTTTGGAATACACAACTCGTGTATCCTACATCCACGGGCCACACACACATGCAGAATCACCTGCTTATGAGCTAGTTCACGAACTACAACTCACACACACACGTGTTCTCTGATGTGTAACCACGATCAGAACAACACACACACGTGTATCAAGCACAAGGACTGCTTGAAACACACCACACACACACAAGTATGGATAAAAGTGAAACAGAGAAGAGTTTGAGAGTTGAGAATCAAATCCAATTGAAAACTTTCTGATGAACGTCTGGGTAGACTTCAAGCTTCGTCTTGATGATCAGAAGTTGATGGAGAGGCTTGAATCCACGACGTTCAGACTTCACCGCTGCATGGAAGACTTCTCTTGTTGAATCTGGGCAGCAGGTAGAAGCAGAGCAGCAGGGCAAGATTCTTCTTGAGAGAGTTTTAGGGTTCTTGCTTGGAGGCTGCTTGTGTATGTGAATAGCTTCAAAAGATTGCTTATATATTGGTGTTTACATATGGAGATACGTGGTACATGGAAACACCAAGTTTGGTAACATCCAAACTTCCCGTATTTGAAGCAACAGGTCGGCTGTCGACAGGTCTTCAGGTTGCTGTCGACAGGTTTTGACAGTTTGTCATTTGACAGAAGTCTGGAAGTTCAGGTTTGGCTCTGACTGAGTACATCTTTCGACATGTCTTTTGGTGTTGTCGATAGGTACCTGGTTTTCCAGAAACCTGAAGTGTCTGACTGTGTAATTCTGTCGACAGGTGTCTGGCTGCTGTCGACTGGGTTTGTCTTCCAGAGTCTGTTGAGTGCTGACTGTGTGTATCTGTCAATAGGGTCCTTGGTGCTGTCGACAGGTACACTGTCTTTTGACATTTGTTAACCTTTTCTACATGTTGTTGGTACATGTCTTGAGTAGTGTGTCTCCTACATTATTGAACATAGTTAGTGAGACATTATAGTCATTTATTACCAAGCATTATACCAACATATTGTGACAAGTCATATGTATCAAGATCTTATGCAATTTTAAACTCAATTCACATTGTTCACTTGTTTACTTTGTTCATCATTGATCATCAACAAAAACATGTTGTATTTATGATTTAGAATGTGAACCCAACAGTAGAAATGTTCAAACCATAGGACACAGAGTTTTACGCGGTTCGGAGTACACAGCTTGTGTATCCTACGTCCACGGTCCACACACACATGCAGAAAAGACTGCTTATGAGCTAGTTCAATGACTACAACTCACACACATGAGTTGTCTGATGTGAAACCACGATCAGAACAACACAAGCCACGTGAATCAAGCATAAGGACTGCTTGAGACACAACCACACACACACGGATATGTAAAAACTAAAACAGGGAAGAGTTCTGAGTTGAAACACAAATCCTGATTAAGAACTCTTTTGATGAACGTCTGGATGGACTTCAAGCTTCGTCTTGAGGGACACAACTTGATGGAGAGGCTTGAATCCATGACGATCAGACTTCAATACTGCTGGATCAACAGTTGGTTCAATCTCTGAACAGCAGGGTGAAGCAGAGCAGCAGCAACACCTCTTGTTCTTGGACTTTCTCTAGGGTTTTTGGTGGAGGCTGCTTCTGTACAAGATTACCTTCAAAAGATAGCATATATAGTGGTGTCCATATATGGAGAGACGTGGTAGTTGGAACCACTATGTTTGACAACTTAAAAACTTTCCGTATCTGAAGGTTTTCTTCGTCTGTCGACAGCACTGGGTGCTCCTGTCGACAGGTGCTGACAGGCAGAGGACTGGGAGTTTGGGAGACAGTTTCCTGTCAGAGGCTGTCGATAGGTGACACTGGTGCTATCGACAAGCACTCCTGTCCAGAGGTATGGCTTTCTGGCCTGTTTGTATCTGTCGACAGGGGCCTTTCTAGCTGTCGACAGGTACCTATTTTTCTTGCTTTTCTTGATCTTTTGAACCTTGTTTTGGTACATGTCTTGCATAGTATCTCACCTACATAAAAGAACTTAGTTAGGGAGATATAATGACATATAAATGATCAATTAACATGTTTGTTTCATTTGCATTCCAAGAGTCATTATCATCAAGTTTCATTACTTAACATTCACCAATTTTGTCCATGAAATGTTCATGCTCATCATCAAAAATAAAGATGTGATTTGTTGGCTTAGCATTCTCATTAAGCATTCAACATATGAGAACTCAACACACCCATCTCGAATTAAAACGTTTCCCACTACTATGTCTAATTTTGGGTTCTTCATAAATACCTCATTCATAGCATGATCATATCAAGTTAGAAGTCTAATTATTCGTTACTGTGGATACCTATGCAAGTCTAGTTTTGATTAAAAGTGGTTTTATGATTTTTCATTGAGTACATGATTTTGAAAGAATTTTACAAGACCTTTGTATCATCCCATGGAGGACTAGACCGAACTCCAAAGAGAACCTGTTCACTTTTGGGGCTAGGCCTGACCCTCTGAGAACACGACGGACCGACCCGTCGTGATTCTCAGAAGGTCGAGATAGAAGGTTATGTCGCGACATGAAAGCGACGGCCCGACACGTCACGTTCTTTATAGCCGTACCGATTTTCCAGAATGCGAAAGACCCCGATGTCGCGTTTATGGATCGATTGAATTGATTGGCCTGACCCAGTTCTGGTGAATGCGACCGACCTACCCATCGTGATTTGAATACGACAGGTATGCCCGTCGCGATTAAACTGTCTTCCAGAAACCCTAATTTTGCATGCAATTCTTTCTAATCATGTTCCTTAAACATGTTTAACTTTTGTAATACAGTGTTATGAACAGTAACGACATGTTAAGGTATAAATGATATTATTCTCATGAATTCTAGTAGTTAAAAGATGTGTGCATGATTATATCTTATTAACATAATTCTCTTACACATGCACACATTAAACATGAATCTTTTCCATGAAACCATACCAAATTTACTCAATAATATATATGGTAATTAAGTGCAATTATTCACATAAATTCCTTATTTATTTTAATGGACTTGTCTTCATTTTAATTGCTTGATTTAATACTGTTATTGCATCCCTCTATCTTTGAGCACTCGAGGCAAGACGGACAACGTTTCTATACACACTTCTATCTTGGCTTGGACGACCTCTCCGTTGGGAATACTCCTGACAGGACTAGGAACTCCTTGTCGAGGCCTCCGTAAGACTCCTTGGCTTTGGCGGATGTTCATTACCGACGAGCAGGTTATACCATCAATACCTATTTTACCCTTAGGGATCTGCATGATCCAATGGCCTTAGTTGTTCTCTCTTACCTTGAGATCACACCGGATCTCTGGCCTGTGTTCGTAGCATGTCTATTGGGCGTTTGTGACTTCTACTGGACTGCCAGCGCACGGTTGTGCTGTGCAACTGATACTATCGCTTGTTTATCATCGATTTACGATTACGACCCTAGTTCTCATCCATACTCTCTATACGCTTATCTATTCTTCAATTACTCTCATCTATTCTTGGTACTCTGCTTGGCCATCATTTGATTGCTTAAGATAAAAACATGATCAATGCCAGGCAATATTATAAGGGCCCGATCTGGTCCTGGGAGGTGCACCCGAAAGTGCTAGTGCCTATGAGAGTTAAATGATCAGGATGCATGGCATAACATCCAAGTACTATACAATCAAGATTAATCTATCGCAATCAATACAAGTACTATTGTTCTCTCGATTGACATGAAGATCAACCTACATGCTATTGTGACTAGTGCACTGTTGTGCAAACTTTACATGCTATCTCATTATATGGCCAATCCGTTATCACACTAGTTGTGCTATTTTCTTGTGAAAGTACTATTGTTCTCTTGCTATCATGTATCATTGCTCTCTCGACTATACTTCATTGTTCTCTCTAGTTACCATACATGACAAGACATTAATCACTTAAAGCATGCCTGTTTATACGAGATATTAAGTCCTACTGGGCGATTATCGCTCACCCTCCGCTATTTATTTCATGTGTTTCAGGTGAGTCTAATGGGGACTATCACACGCACGAGGATGGGGATGAGGATGTGCAAGAGTGACCAGTCTTTCCGACAACCAATGCTTTTAGTAGTTAGTTAGTTGATAGATAGTTATGTTAGTTTGGATTTGAATGAAGCACTATGGGCCCATAGTTTTGGCTCTGAATTAGTGAATGTAATAGATGAATTAGTGAATTTGTCAATGAAAGTTGGGTCGTCTGACATTATTCCAATTTGCGTGATGATGTGATGTCTATTTCTCACTCTATACTATTTATTTAACTATTTACCACTCCGATATTCCGTGTCGGGGCATTACACGATAGATAAGAGTTGGATGTCTCTTTTGAGAAACACATGTGAATTTGAGAAAAGACTAGATGATTTTTTAGATTTTGCTTTTGTGAGATCAATGATGTGCAATAAGATTCTTTGTCCTTGTTTGCAATGTCTAAAATCTATAAGACATATGAGAAATGATGTAAAACTCCATGTCTTTAAATATGGAATTGATCAGAGATACACAAAATGGGACGTCCATGGCGAAAGTTCTGATTCGTTAGAAGGAGGCACATCTGATGATGAAGGGATAAGTTAGGGGAGGAATGACGAGGCAACTTTAGCAACGTTACATGACATGATGACTGCAGAGGATCTGATGAATGAGCATGTTCCAGGCAAGAGTTCATCTTATGTTCCTCCTATGTCTGAAGAGCCAAATTTGGGAGCCCAATTTTTTTTTAATTGGTTGAAGATGCTAAAGTAAAGTTATATCCATAATGTAAGGGGTTTTCGAGATTGTCATGTATAGTGGACTTGTTTCATTTAAAGTGCACATATGGTTGGAGTAACACTTCATTTGACGCATTGCTCAAATTGCTTAAGAAACTTCTCCTTGAAGGTAATACTTTTCCATATTCCATGTATGAAATCAAGAAAAGTATCAATGATCTAGGTCTTAGATACCATAATATTGATGCATGTCCTAATGATTGCATATTGTATTGTGCTTCCTATGTAGATCTTGATCGTTGTCCAATATGTGACACTTCTAGATGGATGTCAAGTAGAGGTGATGAAATTGATGTTCAACAAGAAGGGAAGTAAAAAATATCTTGTAAAATATTACGATACTTTCCATTAGTCCCACAGCTACAGAGGATGTTTATGACTGCTCAATTAGCAAAAGACATAAGGTGGCATAAGGAAAAATGGGTGAATCATGGTTTTTTTCTGGCATCCTACTGATTCTCCTACATGGAAAACATTAGACATGCATCATTCATCATTTCCTCGTAATTGTTAAGATGTTAGACTTGGATTGGCAAGTTGTAACACCCCGACGTGGAATATTGGAGCGATAAACAGTTAAATAAATAGTATAGCGCAAGAAATAGACATCGAACCATTGCAGAAATTGAAATAATGCCAAATGATCCAACTTCATTGATAATTCCACTAATCATCTATTACAATCACTAATTCATAGCCAATACTATGGGCCCAGAGTACTTTATTCAAATTAAAACAAACTAAACTATCTAACTACTTGCTAAACGCATTGGTTGTCAAAGTATTGGGTCATTCCTGCTCCTGGTCATTCCCATCCTCGTGCATGTGGTAGTCCCCATCAGACTCACCTGGAACACATGAAATGAATAGCGCAGGGTGAGCGATAGTGCTCAGTAGGGCTTAATATCTCGTGTAGACAGGCATACTTTAAGTGATTAATGTCTTGTAAAGTAAGATAAACAGAGAGAACGATCAAGTATAGTCACGAGAGTAATGTCACATGATAGCAAGAGAACATTAGTACTTTTCACAAGAAAATAGCACAACATGCATGATATTGGATTGGCCATATAACGAGATAGCATGTATAGTTGCACAGAAATGCACTAGTCACGATTACATGTCGGTACTATTTTTGGACATATGTACACCGACAAGGTGTTACTGGATTTTGGTAACGAAATTAAAGTTTGAAATTACCATAATTACCAGAAAAATATGTTGATTCCAAAATTGTGGATATTGAGAATTTTTGATGCACGGTTAACGAGGTAAATTTGATTTATCTATTTTTAGGACAATTTGTACCTAATAAATGTTTATTGCAGAAAATCAAATAAAAATTACTATAAAACTTGCCACGTTGTAATTAGACTGTGGTTGAAATTTCATTTTGATCCGATGTCATTTAAATATTAAATTAATAGTCTAAAGAGACCTATCAATATAACCATCTATTTACGAAGCTTATTTACGTAAGTTAATTATTCCTTCACCTAGCAGTAACTTGCATCCAAGTGTGAACATGTGGTAGGCACGTGTAAGAGTGTACATATGCATTAGTGTAAGCATGTGTGTGTGTATATATCAAAAGAAATGATAAAATAATACCAAGGAAAGAGATAAACATTTCTACATGTACATACATACGTGTAAGTGTGTGCTTGTTAGTGTAACATGCATGAGTGTGTGAGGTGTTCAAAGAAAGTGGGTACAATGATGAGAAAGTTACGTGTGAGATTGTGGAAGTGTTTAGCATGCATGTGCAAGTAAATATACACTACAAGAAAAAGCGCCTTTAGAGACCGACATTTTCGGTCTCTATTCGGTCACTAAAAGACTCAGAGACCGAATAGTGACCGAATAGAGATCGAATTTTTCGGTGAAGAATTTCTGGTCACAAATCTTTGACCAAAACAGTTCAGTCACCAATCGGTCACTAAATAGTGACCGAATAGTGACTGAAATCTTTCAGTCCGAATAGTGACTGAAATCTTTCAGTCGCTGAAAGTCATTATCAGCGATTGAGATATGCAGTCACTAATTCGGTCACTAAATAGTCACCGAATAGTGACCAAAATTTTCTGTCACTATGTCCGCCACTAATTTAGTGACCGAATTAGTGACTAAACACAATCGGTCACTATCAGTGACCGAAATAATTCGGTCACTATATATTCGGTCCCTGAAACAGGGACCAATTTGAGACTGAATTGTTTTGGTCACTGATAGTGACCGATATAATACAGTCACAGATCAGACTCTGATGTAGGGATCGAATAGTGGCCGAATTATTTCGGTCACTAATCGGCCTCTATATTTTTAATTAATTTTTTGAAAATATATTTTCATTTTTAGCTAAATAACCTATGTAAATACAACAATATCCACAACAATAATAAATGTCTAAAAGACAACAATAATAAAAATGTCCATAAACACAACAATAATAAAATATCCACAAGACAACAATAATAAAATATCCACTCCAATAATAAAAATGTCCACAACACAACAATAATAAAAAGTGCACAACAATAATAAAAATGTCCACAACACCATAATAATAAACTGTCCACAACAACAATAAATATGTCAACAACAATAATAATAATGAAATGACAATGATGAATCCTCATCCTCGTGCTCATCCTCGTGCTCGTCTCCTCCCACGCCACCCGATGAAGGAACCTACAATACATATATAACAATAATGAGTTAAAATTAAATACTATTATAAACAATAAATTATTTAAATTTATAGATTTTTATTCACTCACTTTCGGTCAATATTTTGTCACACTATTTTAGTCACACTTAAGTTGAATTTGAGCGTCGAGCTCAAACCGAGAGTCAGAATTGAACTCCGTTAATTTTCACAAGTCACAACCATCGCCCCGACCGTGCTAGAACAAACCAGAGGCCAATCGGATGAGTATTTCTAATTACATACCCCCAAACCTAAGTTTTCCATTTTTAAACTAAAATAACTTGATTAATGTTAATTTGAGCGTCAAGCTCAAATCGGGCGTCGGAATTGAACTCTGTCAGTTTTTACAAGTCACACTCATCGCCCCGACCATGCTGGAACAAATCAGAGGCCGATTGGATTAGTATTTCTAATTTTAGACCCCCAAACCTAGCTAAGTTCTTCATTTCTAAACTAAACTAACTTGCTTAAGATGAATTTGAGCGTCGAGCTCAAATAGAGAGTCTGAATTGAATTCTGTCAATTTCCACAAGTCACAACCATCACCCTGGCCGTGTTGGAAAAATCGGAGGCCTATCGAATTAGTATTTCGAATTTTAGACCCCCAAACCTAAGTTCTTCATTTTTAAACTAAACTAACTTGCTTAATGTAAATTTGAGCGTCGAGCTCAACCGGGAGTCAGAATTGAGCTCCGTCAATTTCCATATGTCACAATCATCGCCCTGGCCGTGCTGGAAAGAACCGGAGGCCAATCGGATGAGTATTTCTAATTAGGTCAGCGAGCCCAGATAGACTCTGGTTATGAGACTCCTGCAATTCAACCGTCATATTACAACTCCTTTGACTCAGACACACCGGAAACTAGTCGAAGTCCAACACGGCAACGCCAGGGACCATAACATTGGGTTGCAGTTGTAGTTACACGGGTAGATCACTCTCCCTCTTATCCTCATTTGTCTTTCATACGATTCGTCATTTGTCTCTAGCCTAAATCTTTTCGTATGGCTTGCTAGAATTCCTATCCACGGAGATGGCCCTTCCATTAATCTCCGCGTCCTTTGTTTACTGAGACACCAACCTTTAAGACCGCTCTGCTCCCCTGCAAGACCGGATGTCTCGGAGGGGCATTCGTAGACGCGAGATGTCGCTCATCCCGGCATGGTTCCATGGCCCATTTGACTGTTTGTTGACTTGCCACGGATCCCATGTAGACGGCAACATGGACGGATGCTGATTGCATGTTGATGGAAATTCCCCTCGACGCTGACTACTGTTGGCGTCCACCTATGTTGATGCCTGCATGGGTTTGGCGGCGGCATCGTTTGACGTCAACTTGGCTTTACCTGGTCTGCGCAACTGCCAGAGATTCCAGCCCACTAGCGCCATTCTCTCGGCCATGCAACGCATATAGCCGTTCCCAACGGGTATATGGGCCACCTTGGCACCCCATTGACCCAATAAAAATCCTATGTGGCCCCCTCCCATTGGTTGGAGCTTAAACTCATGGATTGCCAAGTGTGTAAGTGTGTTTCTTCACACTTAGCATCCTAGGCTAGCTACAACCCCCACTGCCTATATAGGTGGTCCATAGGCCTTCTAAGAAGGGAGGAGACGCTAGACGTCCACACTTTGTCACTTGGAGAGAAGAGAGAGAAAAGTGCACCCTACTTTCCATCATCCTTCTTCCTCTTCCTCTCATCTTTTGGGACGTCTAGGAGGTTTCATCTCGAGCTGGAGGACCCCAGCAAGGAGTCAACAACACCAAACAAGGAGGATCACCTCTCTTTTCTCCTTCTCCCTCTCTCTCTTTTCCTTTAATTTTTGCATGTCATACACACCTACATACACACCCTAGGCACGTAGGGCACCCTCCTACACACCTATAAAGGGGTTTCCCAACCAAAAAATAGAGGGAAGAAGGGTGGTCATAACACTTGGCCACCCCTCTTCTCAAGTCCGCAACTGGTACAGGGCTCTCCTTTTGGACCTTTTCTTTTCATTTAGGACGTTTACTACACTTCCTTTAGTCTAATAGAGACTCTTTTCGTGGCAGGAACACATCGAAGATGACCATGGAGCTCTCGTTCTTTGGCCGGCCGAAAAAGGAGAAGTTGGAGTCCCACAATTCACAGCTACGCGAGGCTACTGCACCAACGTGATTACAACACCTCCTTGGGCACAGGTAAGGCCCTGGGGATCGCAACATCTCTCTTTCCTTTGTGGTTTGCTCTGTTTTCTCCTCAGTCAACTTGGTCAACCGGGGAGTCAACGAGGTCAACCAACAACCATTCATTGCCAACGAGGGAGCGGCAACGTCCGTGAATGACCGGAGGATCACCACAGTCACCGGGAGTGCGGTGAACGGATCATCCACACAAGGGGCGAGTACTTGGAGGGCTCCGTGTATCGCAATAAAGTGATCTCTAATAAAGTGATAACATCAATATATTTACTGCGAGAATGTTGAACAAAGTTATTAGTGAAATTAATAGCACTCGTATTATCGCAAATCATATCATACCTCGATAAAGCTTAGCGTCAGGATCTCAGGCATTGCCATTATGCCAAAAATCAAGTTATTATGTATGGATACCATCCTTCATTATAACCCACCACAAGGTACAGTCCCCCTACTTGACAACTTAGCAACACCCACAGGTTGGTTGACGCCCGAACCTAGGCATGACTTGGCCAACCCGGATCTAGATAAAGCATTTTATTCCTCTATGAGTAGGGCTATAAAAGGATCCATATATTATTCGAATTTGATTTTTAGTGGCGACAGTGACATGGACAAGGGTGATCCTACATGGACATCTAATATCTGTTTGGTATTGTTGCGGCTACATCAATTGAAATGTTAGTGAATATAAATGTAATAAAATTTTATTTTAAAAAAATATTATATTTCAATTTCTGCCATAATCAAATTATTCATATTCAAAATTATTAATTTTTAAATATTAATATTCTCTCTTGTCCCCCCGAAACACCCCGCGCTTCCCTCCCCCCCCCCCCCCTGAAAAGAATGGCGGCATTTTAAAACCCCGTCTTCCCTTCCCCCATTGAAACACCCCGTGATAATCTCTCCCCCCGCCATTGCCTCTGAGGTGCTTCTAAGCCCACACCGCCAGAGCGCCAGAGCACCACCACTAGGAGCCTTCGATCGCTGCCTCTGTAGGTATGTGACTCCCTTCGGCGCCACCTCCACCTCCTCCTCCTCCCCCTCCTCCTCATGTCTATTCTTTCTCTGCTCCCCCCACTGATGGTGGACTTCGACCTCTGGAAGACAGTGGAGCTCAAGTAGTTGGAAGACCAGATGGGCACCTGAAATTGGTTGAGCAGCACCAGCACACCGTCCGGGGGAGAGCCGGAGCTTGGAGGAGGCGGGGTCGGAGAGGGGCGCCTCCCTGTTGGCCACCTACACTCGTGTCTGGCACATAACCCTGTGAGATCTTTCCACTACACCACCAAACACCCCCTCCCCCAACTATCACTCTTCTTCCACTCTCGATCTATCCTCTTTCCTCCCACCCATTCATCATAACCTCCCTATGACCAGCATTTCCACAACCTCGGTCTCCATCCCCTACCCTAGACAACAATCCTCAAGTTTTCTCCCCCTTCCCATCTGGCCCCTCCCCCCTCCCTCAACCTCTATGCAACCCCTCTCACTAACTTTCCCACTATCATTTTCCCTCTCCCCTTCCTCCATTTAAAATTGGTTAAAGTTTTTCTAGAACAATTTTGGGTTTCTCTTAGGGGGATTAGCTTTCAGCTACACTATAGTACTTGTGTTGTTTACTCACTTTCAAGTCTTTCGAGAACCCCAATCTAAGGTTTCAACATAAGACTAACTCAAGATCTAATCATTATTCATACAATGTATGTCTTCTGAACTTCCTACCATATTCTGTTGTAACAATGTTATTTGTTAGTGTTTGGCAAATGCCTTAGAGTTGATGAGAATTATTCAATGCTCATCTTCGTAAGCATAGGGACATAACCCACACTCGTGTTTGGCACATAACCCATGAGCCATGACAAATTGGATTTCCACTAGACTGGAAACATATCACAATTAATTTCATGGTATTTTTAGCTTTCCTGACAACTTGGATTTCCCCATTGCGGGTTAATACATAACCATGTGAAAGATAATGGTCAAACTAGTTTAGCTTTCAACCTTTTGTATGGCCACTATAATTTATGGATGTTTCTTTAGCCCTCTTTGATAAAAGCCCAACTTTTAACGCCATACCTCTACTTTGTCAGAGAAAGATTGGGAATTTGCTGAATGTGACTCTTTGTACTTGAATGATACTTCGAGGACTCTTAAGCGTGCCTATATTTCATGTGTGCCATGGAGCTTTCCAAGAGAGCTTAATTTTTCAAGTCAATATGTTGTCGATTTCTTAGATGTGTTATTTACTATTGTAAGGGAGAAAATAGAGAATCTGCCATAAGAGACAGTCTGCTTTCTCTATCAGGCTTCTTACTTTGCATGTATTTTTGGTCTGGAATTCTTTCATGCCCCACATTGCCCATCTAAATATAAAGCCACTATTTAAGGTCCCACTAGGGAAACATTTCATAGGAATTTGATAACTTGTTACAATCTTTAGGCAAACAATGTTCTATTTGATGTCTGTATTGGTAGTGCCTATAGGATCCTGGGAATCCTGGGCAGTGCCAATAAAATATGATGGATGTATGACCCCCATTTCCTCCATCTTGCACTTCCATCTACCCAATGCAATGGGCTTCCAAGTTTCCCAAAAAGTTCTTCAACCTTTTCCCACATGGACATCCAGGATCCTCATATGGTTTTTTCGTTTGATTTTGTTCCAATAACCTTTATCAGGTGGCTGCTATGCAGTCCACTTCCACCGTCCCCAGAGACTATAGTGTACTGTATCACTTCCCTCTATATATATGCACAAACTTACATACACACATATACATGTCTGTGGGTGTGTCTGTGCTTCCAACCTTGCCCTGTTGCAGCTATCTAATTGCATGAGACATGATCCAAGCTTGCCAAAAATGCTGCAGCACTTTTGGCACAGGGATACCGAAGAAATGTTTAAGAAGATCCTATTGCATCTGATATGTTGATTGATCATGGTTCATGTTCTCCAATAGGAGCAACTTATTTTAATAAAGATTCGGTTAGCACAGTGATAGTTCACACTCCCCAGAGATTGTAACAATTAGCCCTTGTTTGAACTTCCCTTTGTAACTTCATTCTACTTTTATGTTTAAATTATAATGTCTCACATTATGATTTTTTTTTTTTTGCAAGTAGCTTGACCTTCTCCCACATAATATGACTTATTATTGGCCACTGTGTTTACCGTTGGCTACCAAGGTATGTGATCTAGCGAGCCTGGGTGGTGGCTCACTTTTATAATGCATATTGACATTATAATCGGTGTGGTTATGTGAATGTGATCTAGTGAGCCTTGGTGGTGGCTCACTTGTATAATGCATATCGACCGAAACGTTGTGTGGTTATGCTAATGTTACCTGATTTTTTAGTGACATGTATGTGTGTACATGTATGTTAAATATTATGTATTGTGATTGTGTATGATTATGCGGAAATGATGTCTATTTCTTAATTGACATTTTGCTTTGTGTGCAAATTATGTTTGTGTCACAGAATGGTTGAATTGGATAAGAGTTTGATAGATATTCCTAATAGGCTAGACCCTAGGTATCTCAATGGAGTTGAAGATTTTTTAGAGTTTGCATATCATGATGACAGAATAGGATTTAGACATGGAGAAGACAAAGAGTTGATTCAATGTCCGTGTAGAAGATGTTGCAATGGCTTCATATTTAGAAGGGATAGTGTGCATGAGCACCTAATATGTGACGGAATATGGTTAAATTATTGGACTTTGCTGTCACACGGTGAGCAAGTACACGATGATACCCTGACACCAGAGACACAACTTATCGAATCACTAAATGAATTAGAATTCGATGAAGTGATGGACATGCTACATGATTTTCAAAGCAACGATGTGCTTGTTGGAGAAGATGAGGAAGAACCTAATCCAAAAGCACAAAAAATTTATAAGTTATTAGAAGATGTAGAAACTTCTTTGTATGCTGGGTGCAAAGATATGTCTAAGTTGAAGTATCTTTTGAAGTTGATACACATGAAATCTTTGAATGGTCTTATAGCCAAATGTATGAATATGATACTTTTATTGTTTAATGAAGTTTTGCCTAGTGACGCATTTGTACTTGAAAATTAGTATGAAGCAAAGAAGATTGTCAAAGAATTGGGACTTAGTTATGAAAAAATTGATGCATGTAAAAATGATTGTGTATTATTTTGGAAAGAAACTAAAGATAAATTTCAATGTCTAGAGTGTGGTACTCCAAGATATAAAGATAATACCTCAAAAAGTAGTAAGAAGGTGGCAACAAAGGTGTTGCACTAGTTTCCTTTAAAGAATAGATTGCAATGCCTATCTATCTCATCAAAGACAACTCAATGGATGACATGGCAAAGTGGCAGTCGCTCTTACCAATCTGAGGGTGAGTTGGGCAATCCTACAGATTCTTCGGCATGGAAGGACTTTAATCAGATGTACCCAGATTTTGCTTTCTAAAGCCGTAATGTTCGACTTGGCTTAGCCATTGATGGGTTTAATCCCTTTGGGAACATGTCTTCAATGTACAATGTATGGCTAGTTGTACTGATGACTTATAATTTGCCACCGTGGATGTGTATGAAGTCAGCTTACATGATGATGTCATTATTGATTCCCGGTCTGAAAGCTCTAGGAAATGCCATTGATGTCTATTTACAATAATTAGTAGAAGATTTAAAGGACTTGTGGGATGATGGGATCGAGACATATGATGCTGCAAAGAAGCATAACTTTACTTTGCGAGCCGCCTTGCTATGGACCATAAATGATTTTCCAGGTTATGCAAACTTGTCTGGATGGAGTACTAAACAAAAGGTCACATGTCCAATTTGCAATGATCAAACATATTCTCTCCATCTTCCTCACATCAAAAAACAAAGTTATTTAGGGCATCCTCGTTTTCTTCCAATAACACACCGATGGTCGAGAAAGAATAAGTACAAAGATAAAATTGATGGTGGACGTTGTGATAAAGGAAATTTAATAATGAAGACAAGTTATGAATTGTGGAGACAACAACAAGAGATGAACCTAGTAAGGTTTGGCAAGCCTTTCAAGAAAGAGTTGGAGAAGTTAAGAAAAAATTTAGAAAAGAACATAAACTGGAAGTAGAAGAAGAACATTTTCCTTAGATTTCTATCGTATTGGCAATCTCTGATCATTCGTCATCATTTAGATGTCATGCATATTGTAAAAAATGTTTGTGACAATATTCTTGACATGTTCAATTTGTCGGGGGCAGAGAAAAACAACCAGGACTCAAGAAAAGATTTACAAGTGTTGAAAAATCATCCATAACTACATCCTTACGAGAATTCAATGCATTTTCTAGATGTTATTTATAAGTTGAACAATACACAAAAGTTTCATATATGAAACTTCATCAAGAATATAAAATTTCCAAATGGCTATTCTTCAAACCTCTCCAGATGTGTTGATATGGGTAGCAAAACAATCGCAGGACTGAAAAGTCATGATTGTCATGTGTGCATGCAAGTGTTGCTTCCTTTAGTACTTCGTGGTATCATTCCTAAAGAAGTGGCATATCCAATTATTCAGCTTAGTCAATATTTTAAAGCTATTTGTTCAAAAGTGTGGGACGAAGCAATTGTTTGTTGAGATGGGAGGCCGATATTGTAATTATCTTATGCAAGCTGGAGCAGAGTTTTCCACCGTCGTTCTTTGATGTTATGATACATCTAATAGTGCACTTGGGATATAAGGCAAGGATGTGTGGTCCAGTTCAATATCGATGGATGTATCCAATTGAAAGATATTTGAAGAAATTGAAAGATTATGTGGGTAATAAAGCTCGAGTGGAAGGTTTAATTGCACAAGGATATCTTGTGGAAGAATGCAGTTTATTTATTTTGATGTACATGCAAGAAATGGATGATCACAATAGTAAAGATAGAAATTATGATGGTGGTCCATTTGGCACTCTTGATGGAGAACTGTCTATGTTTACAGTAGTTGGTCGTCCAATAAAGTGTAGACAAGTACCCAAAACATTGTCAGAAGCCGAAAGAGATTTAGCACATATATATGTGTTAAATCAAGTTGATGATATTGTAAATTTTCGTAAGGAATATAAATGATAATTTCCTCATATGGTTTCGATCACGTGTCCAAGAACTGAAGAATTTACATGACCCATGCTACACTGAGGAACTCGAGATTTTATCACTCAGTCCATCAAGATTGGCAACATCATTTTCTGGGTATATTACAAATGGCTTCAGATTCTGCACAAGCTTAATTGACTCTACCAAATCCACACAACTTTGTGGTGTTATTGTCAATGCTGAGCTTCAATCTGGATGTGATGGTTATTATGGACAAATAATTAATATTATTGAAATATCTTTTGAGAGAAACAAACAAATTGTCTTATTTGAATGTGAATGGTAGGATGTGTTTAATAAGGATCGAGGTTTCAAAGTTGATGAACATGGAGTTATATCTTTAAATACACATTGTAAATTAGGGACTAATGAACCATTTGCACTTGCAAGTCAAGTTGAGCAAGTCTTCTATGTAGATGGCAACAATGCTGCAGGGTGGGTGATAATTGTTAAGTCACCACCTAGAAGTTATTATAATATGTCTAGCGGTGCAAGTGATGATGATGAAGAGCCTTATCAACAAGGCCTTGTTGATGTGCCTGTGATGTTAAATGATGTAGACATCCATGTACAGCTTCGAAGTGAAGAATATATACACCTGAATTTTTGATATTTTGTAAGTATTTAATTTTTTCATGTCTAGTGGACTCGACCCCATGGTTCTTAATGGGTCGACCCTACATTCTTGTGTTTTGGTTCTGGGAAATGGGGTCGACCTCATGTTTCAACTGAGATCGACCTTAAAAGAAAACATGGTGTAGTGGGGTCGACCTCATGGTTCTTCATGGGTCGACCCCATGGTTCTTCATGGGTCGACCCTCTATTTCTATATTTTGGTTCTGGGAAATGGGGTCGACCTCATGTTTCAATTGAGGTCGACCTCAAAAGAAAACATGGTGTAGTAGGGTCGACCCCATGGTTCCTCATGGGTCGATTCTCCATTCCTCAGTTTTGGTTCTGGGAAATGGGGTCGACTTCAGGTTTCAACTGAGGTCGACCTCAGAAGAAAACATGGTGTAGTGGAGTCGACCCCATGGTTCCTCATGGGTCGACCCTCCATTCCTCAGTTTGGTTCTGGGAAATGTGGTCGACCTCATATTTCAATAGAGGTCGACCTCAGAAGAAAACACGGTCATGGCAAGGGGACTGTTCTTAAATGCATATACACATACCTCATTTGTTTTTTGCTTCTTCACATTGCTACTAGGGTTTCATTTATGTACATTAAAGATGATTTCACAAACCTCATATGTATTTATTATTATTTTTGTTAAATATCCTTCATTTAATATATATTTAAGAAGTTCAGTAAGACCTGCCAGTCGGCCTAGCAGACCACTCTAGGGGAGTCATCCCATGCGCAGGGGCTAGCTTCCCATTCACACGTATCGACTTCACAGGAAGGGGGGCTACAAACATAGGTAGGGGCTTTAGCCTCACAGTCTGGACATGTCCATTCACAGGCATCAGCTTCACAGGCAAGAGGGTTACAGACAAAGGCAGGAGCTTCAGTCTCACAGTCTGAACATGTACATTCACAAGCAGGGGCTTTACAGAAAGGGGGGCTACAGACACCTCTATCCTTAACAGATGCCGCAAACATCTCTGAACATGCAACCATCACTCCTCACACTCCTGGGAGTGCATCTTCGGTTGCTTCAGGTTTACAATGGTTTTTATTTCTTGAATTTTATTTGTATAATTGCATTCACTTCATCTTTTTTATTTTCATTTAGTTGGTAGCACTAGACATGGGAGAGGTCCTTCTAGGGCGACTAGCATTAGGAACCTACCTCCAGGCCAAACCTTTTCTATAGATCTAGAAAGGGGATCTTCAGTTGGTCCATATGCTCAGCAGTTTACTACATATCTTGGAGTTTGTAATAGAGTGCATTGCAACCTATGGTAGCAAGACTATTTGAGAGGCCTACAGGTAAATACAAATTTAATTATTTAAGTCATATAATTGTTCATTTCTATATTTATAATGACATTGATCATATATGATGATTATGCAGCAACATTTCACTTTTTTGCGGTCTCCAGCTAACGCCGACATTGTTCAGCATATGGGAGAAATGAAAAGGAAGCAAAGGTCCCACTTGAAAAGAAAAGTAAGATTTTTTACTATTATTAGTACTATTGCACACACATTCTTATGTAACTTGTGCTTGTGTATAATAGTATTTTGCAGGACGACCATTTGAGGATACATTTAATAATTTGCCACCAAATTGTGATTCTAGTCAATGGCGGCACATGTGTGAGATATGGGATCGAGAAGATAATAAGGTGTTATTTTTTCAAATCCTATTATTTGATGGATTCAATTATTTAGGATATCACTATTTTCTTTTCCTCATGAATGCAGTGAGTTAGTGAAAGAAATAAGTCCAATCGATCTCATTTATTAATGCCTTATCAAAGAGGGCGGATGAATATTCATCAATTAAGTATTGATTTTAATTATTAATTTGATTAATTGATTTGACATTATTATAGACTAATTATAACTTTTAAATGTTAAATAGGTGCAAAAGGAAGGTCGTCATCCCATACATCCGGAAATGTTTCAAATGATGCAAGCTAGGATAGCACCGGATGGCAATGTTATGTGGAGCAATGAACAAAGTCATCACATGATGGTAATGATGATTATAAATCTTAATATTAATTCATAGATTCAACTTATTTATGTACTAATTATCTTATATTAATTACAGGATCAGATGACCCAGTTTATGAATCCCACTCCCTCACATGAATCAGATGGCACGGCTCATCTTGCCGTACTTAGTACAGAGGAGGCCTTTTGCCAGGTGTTTGGGAGGGATAGGTCTAGGTAGATCCAATGTGGTGGTCGAGGTCAAACTTTGAGGAGTTGGTATGGGCCATCTGAGGGTAGTAGCAGTAGTAACACTACATATCAGCGTCTCATAGAGGAGCAATCTCAGCAGAAGTCTGAGATTGAAAAAATGAAAAAAATCATTGAAGATCAAGAGTAGAGGTTAGTAGCACCGAGCACAGATATAGATGTTCGAGTGGAAGCTCGAGTGGAGGCTCTACTTGCTATGCTAGAGACACAGATGCTCCAAAACATGGATCGACAATTGCAGGAGTATTTTGCTACTCATACGTCTGGACGTGCTGCACCAGCTGTGCCACCTGAGGATGAGAGAGAGGGAGATCAGGGAGATGGAGAGAATGACGTGCTATAGTTACGGCTAGCAGTTACCGTCTTGGTTTTCGTAAGAATAAGTGTATGAGCACTTACGGTTTGTTTATAGATTTATTTTTTATACTATTGATTTTATAAAAATTGTAACAAATTGTGAATCTTTCCCGAATAAAAAGAAAATATACACCTAATCCGTAACTAAATGGTTAACAACGCCAAATCCCAGCGTACCAATACCGGGAAGTTGGAAACACCCCATAATTTGTGGAACCGTGAAAGATTCTCCACCCCGCCACTAAGTTCGAAAGAGACAATAACTTTTTGATCTCTAAAAAATTCTCCCTTCCCGCCACTGCATATAGAAGTTGAAAGTTTTTGTAATCCTATCTCTAAAAGAACTCTCCATGTACAGAAGTTGGAAAGGCCCCAAATTTTCTGTCTCTTAAAAAAAATCCCATCCTCCTCTTTGTGCCTTTTCAAGTATATCGTGTAGAACTCCAAAACCATTCTAAAGTACCTCGTCATCCACTGTCTCTTTCAAAATCTTATTCTAGAAACCTAAACCCTTGCTCAATCCCCCTTTTCCATCATCTCTTGCAAACCTTTGGTGGTGTCGGTGGGGCATGGGCATGGGCATGAGCAGCGACAACGACAAATTTGCAAGGGACGATATGAGCAAGTGGTGACGACAGTGGCGCTACTTGCAAGTTTGATGGAGAGACATGTTACAAGTTTGAGGGAGACGGAGCTCTCTCTTCTCTATGGTCTGTTTTCAACTACCCCTGTCATCTGGGGCATTGCAAGTTTGACGGAGCGACATGTTACAAGTTTGAGGGGGGACGGAGTTCTCTCTTCTCTAAGGTCTATTTTCAAGTACCTGTCATCCTTAGTTCTTCATGCTTGGGAGGGGGGTGTGGAAATGGAAAATAAAAATCTTTTTTTTTTTAAGTTCTATTTATCATGTTTCTCATGTTCTCATGGATGCATGCGTATTGCGAATCCAAGTCTCGTCGAATACTACAGGAGCTATGGTAACGTGAGATGAATCCACAATTCGCACAGTGCGGGCGTGCCAGTCACCGAGGTGACAACAAATGGTTTGCCTCCGAGAATCGGAGGGCTTAGGTCTATTGTGCGCACCGTTTGACTTCGTCAAACGAAAGTGAAGTGTCGGGTCGTGGGCCAAAATCCCGTCGTTACCTAAATACAACGGCGTTAATTACATCCCTCGGAGAGGGAAAACCCTTGATTAATCGCCAGAATTAGAAAGCCTTGTGGCCTTAAATGGAGACATCCTATGAAAGGTGCGAAACACAACTTAAAACTTATGCTGAAGTGCTATTAAGCAAAATGAATGTCTATTCAAAATCATTTGATATTTTATTTAGCCAATCATCGAATCTCTTTGCCTGTTTACTCATTGGTCTCTTTTATCATGAAAAAGTTCAATTTGGTCCGTTGGATCTATTTGAGAGAGAGAAGTCAAGAAATGGTATATTTGATCATTTGTTGAAAATAATCACAATTTGTTCTTTTGTTGAAAAAAATTTCAATTTGGTCCCTTTTTTTATTATAGTAAAACATGAGGTGATCTTTTATTTACTTGGAAAAGCTTGATTTGGTCTTTTGTTCTTTTGTAAAACATGATATGATCTTTTGTCATTTAGAAAAAGAAGCTCAATTTGGCCTTTTGTTGAAAACAATTTCGATTTGAGTCTTTTACCCTGCTGTAAAACATGAGGTGATCTTTTATTTCTTTTGGAAAACATGAGATGGCCTTTTGTCTTTTTAAAAAAGGGTTCAATTTGGTCTTTTGTTCTTTTGTTACTTGAAAGGGGTTCAATTTAACCTTATATTTCTTTTACCATAGAAAAGTTTCCGTTTATTCTTTGATTCTTTTGGAGCATTTAAAATGGGGTTCTGTTCACGATTTGGCGCTGCTCAGCCATTCAGTGGCAAGTTGGCAGCAAGGGAGCGTTCGATCCGGCGGGCTCATCTGATTTGGCGCGGCAGAAAGCAGAAACTGAATCGGCGCTCATTGGGGGGGGGAGCCAACCAGTAAAACAGAGTCATATCGGCGGAACATCACTGAGTCAACTGACCATTGATGATCTCTTTTAGGAATCTCGCGCCGATTCAACCTTCGCGGGAAAAATTCGGCACCGTTTCCCCTTATCTTGGTCGATAAGGGGAAAGCGTGGTACACATCCACCACATGTGGAGATGGTACCAAAAGAGGGAGTGCATGTCATAAAATGACATAACTCCGATGGCACATGACACCGGTCCCTAAGGCACGCCTACGAAGACTCGGACAATGTCATGACCATGCAAACCCATGGGACGGATGAACGACATATGAACCCACCCGTCCGGACATAGACATTATGTTGTCCAACCCGGGGGTACGGATGGGTCTCATATTGATCTATTTGGCTATTGATTGGTTGATGTCACATTGAGCAATGATCTTGCTCATATAACTTCAGCCAAGATGGCCACTGGACGCCGAATCGGCGCACCCTCCCCCAGTCCTACAAGACTGCCAAGACTGGTTCTGGGCGGAATCGGCGCGGGTGGCCACCTGCATAAACAGTGACAGGCGCCTCTCCCTTGCAGCAGCCATGCTCATGGCAGGGGGGGGTTTGTTCTTGAGCTTGAGATGGTTTTTGGGATTTGATATGGGGAGCTAAACAAGAAGGCACGAATGCTAACAATTCAACCTCTTGGCTAGCGAATGGGATATACCCGAATCCAAAGGAAGCTCTTAAAGGGACTGCTTGACAGTGATGAGATGCACATCAAAGGGCTGGAAAACAGTGAAATAAATCATCCATTGAGAGGGGCGAACAATGGTCTATTGGGCTCTTAGTGGGTCTCTTGGGGATGGTCACTAAGCAAGAAAGCATGAGCATTACTTGCTCAACCCCTTGACTAGCACAATGGGCATACATTGACTCAAGGGGAACTCTTAGTGGGCTATTTGAACAGTGATAAAACATTCTCTTAGAGGGCCAAAACAGTGGGAAATCGCCTATTAAAAGAAGCAATGGGATGGGGGTGCGCACGCACTACATGGGAGATAGGACTTTGCACCCCCCCAAGACCTCATTTATTGAGGTATGGAGGGGTTAAAGACCCCTTTTATGGCCTGTTGGGATGGGGAGGCACACCATGCAATAGGTGACCTCTTCCCATCCCGGTGCCCTTTACCCATGCAAAAGAGAAGAAAATTTAAAGAAGCTTGCATGTACAGGGAATGTGCTTTGCATTGAATGCAAGATGATGAACTATCACATCAAGAAGAGGTGAGAAGGAGCATGCAAAATGGTGTTCTCTTGCTAAAGAAAGAGAATAGTACAAAGGTTTCAAGGAAAGCAAGAAGGGAAGAAGAAACCCAACGTAGCACCTCTTCCACTCTCTCTTCCCTTGATGGGACAAGACAAAGGTTAAAAAAAAAAAACGAAAGAAATAATGGAGCAGAAGAATGGCCCTCTCTCTCCCTCTTTCTTCTCTTCCTCTTCTCACCTTTTCCCTTCTATTTTGCTTCTTTTTCTCTTGCAAGCCCTCACGGGAGATGCTCCTTCTAGATGGAAAACGCAGGTCTCCTCCTCTTCTTTTTCTGCTGGTTCTTGCCTCTAGGAGAAGACCACCCCAGCCCCCTAACCGGCCTCTTCTCTACTATCCCCCATGGCCTTTTTCTCTTCAAGCCTTCTTAGAAAGAAAAGAAAAACCAAAAAAAGCTCCAGCAGCCCCTTCTGCCCCAGCAACGCAGCAGGCCACCTTTTCCCATTTCTAGAACCTCCTTTTGGGAGGTGCTCCATTTGCCTATCCTCACCCCCCCCTTTATGGGATGAGATGGGGATATTTCCTCATGAGCCTTTGGGGCCTCTTTAGTGGGCCTTTTTTTTCTGCATTTTTTGTCTGCTCATTTGAAAGGGAATGGGCCGGCCATGTGGGGGTCCATTAGTAGATTTGGGGTGTCCACAAATGCCCCCCACCCGTGGGTGGTGCTAGAGGACACGCGAAGCGACATCCACGGGTGCACTTTAGTCTTTTGACTGTTAACACTAACATCGGCAGATCTTTGACTTATTGCCATGCTAATGGTCAAATGATCTATTTGTAGTCTCTTGCTTCTATTCGGTGATGCGATCCACGGATGACGGATTCACGTCGCTCTTGATGGGTAATTTGGGGCGGTCCCCCTATCTCAATTCTCTTTCATTCGGAGTGGTCCCCCATTTCCATTCCCCTTGAACTGCTGCGGCTCAACCAAGCTCAGGCAATTCGGCGCGTGGTCAATACGGTGCAGGTGGCGTGATTCGGCAGAGGCTATTGATCGGCAAGAGGTGTCGATCTGGCGCAGCTAACGCTGATTCGGTGAAGCCCACGAATGGGCGGGCTCAAAGTGGTGGCCACAATTCGGCGTGTCCCACGCGAGTTAGCAGGGGCCCACGAGTTGATGACTAGACCCGACGGGGTCATGAAGACCATTGAATTGACGGCCTGCTTAAGATCTTGTGGACTTCATGAGTCGGTCAATCATTGTCAATTGGATTACGTTGGCCTATCGCATGAGCCAATGAGGCATGCTGGCTTGCTATATGATCTGGTGGCTCTTCCTAGATCCAGTAAGTGATGTTGCTGCTTCCTTTCTTCTGAATCGTCTTGCCGACCAGTCATCTTGAATGCGCAACAATTTGAGCATGCAGTAGCGTTGAGGTCTTCGTAGGGGGGAGTAGACTGCTTCCACCTCATCGTTGCTAACTGTGATAACCAGACTGCCACTTTGAAGATCTTGTAGCCCTCATCAATGCCGCTTTACTCATAGTTGGATTAACATGCTCTTGTCTTTCTCTTTTGACTTTTGTTGTGTCTGAGTATCAACAGATTTCTTCCACAAAGCTGACTCTATGGGTGTCAACCGACTTATCCATTTGTCGACACCAGCTCCATGAGGTGTTGACAGATTCAATTGAAGTGAACTATGTGTCGACACTTGCTTTTCTGATTGTCGCCTGACTCTCTCAGAAATTTCCTTTGAGGGGCTTGGAAGTTGTCAAAAACGACCTCATGTATAATGACATTTCACTTCATCATGTATGAGATAGAACTCCGACTGGCATGAAGATAAGCTTCGACTGGCAATGGCATGGAGGCGAGCTCTGGATGGCACCGGCATGAAGGTGAGCTTTGACTGGCACTAACATGAAGACAAGCATCGGCTGGCATTGACAAGAAAATGAACCTCGACTGGCACTGACATGAAGATAAGCTTTGACTTGTCGAGTGCCACTTCTGTCAGGGTTTCCTTTCTAAAGACTTGAAGCCTGCTTGTCTTTGGTAGCTATCTTTGGATCCTTTTTTTATTTTCACATTATCGAATTGAGCGCCCTTTCGGGTTTTCACTCAACTTGACCCCCTCTTGCTTTTGCCTACGCGCCCTTTCGGGTTTTCACGTAGCGGGGTACCCAATTTTGTCCATGACGCCCTTTCGGGTTTTTGCCATGACCGAGTTCTAGCTCTTTTTACCCTTGTCCAGGGGAAACCCAGACAAGTCCAGCGAGGCACCTCTATTTTAAGCCTCCTTTTTGTTGTTTTATATATATATATATATATATATATATATATTAAGGAGAGATTCATTAGTAAAATAGAACTCAACCACCCTTCATACCATGACGCTGGTAGATGGTGTGAGGTTATTGGGTAGATTGCGAAATGATAACCTAGAAAACCTATGTGCTAGCTTCAACAAAGATTCTAAAGGTAACATCTACTGGCCAGCCAGGGCAAAAAGTCAAGGTTGGGCATTACATGAAATTTTGAAAAGGTAGAGGCTATCTAAACCTAGGATCCTGCTTCGCGAGAGCAAGTATATATAAGGGTGAGGCATAGATGGCAAGAGACAGCTTGTCTGACTTTTGAGGTTTTGTATTGACTAGAGAGTGCATAGCTGGATTCGGAGAATGTATATTAAAAAGGGGATTTCTTGAAAGGGCGGGGATGGAACTCCCCCTTCTTGCTATTTTGACAATTTTACTTCATTCATTTTCTTTTTTTTGACACATTACTGACCCAAGCGCCCTTTCAGGTTTTCACCGGAGTCAGCCCCTTCTTGCTTTTGCCTACTCGCCCTTTCGGGTTTTCACGTAGCAGGGTTCCCAATTTTGCCCACGATGCCCTTTCGGGTTTTCATCGTGACCGGGTTTTTCTTGTCCTTTTTACCCTTACTCGGCAGTGAAATCCGAATAGGTCCGACGGACATCTCTATTTTTAGCCCTTTTATTCATCATTTTTTTTTATCATTTCATTTTTTTTTTACAGAAATGTCGCAGGATATGCACTGCGAGCATACATTCAATAGTGTACCCTCATAGTTCTTGAACACGAAAGACTGTAGGGTGTATGTCTTCGAGGCAATGTCGAATTTAGCTCCATGAGTTGTTGGATCCTCCTGATGTTGAAGCATAATGACGCCATCTCGAACCATCGAGCAATATGAAGGTGGCTCCACCATATTGACTTGGGGGATCTTGGGCATGGAATGACAAATCTCAATGTTAAATCCCCCGGACAACCGCAAAAAAAAGGGATGTGATGATATACGATTCCTACAAAATAATATGGTTATATAAACATTGAACATGGCTATTCGATTTTAACTCTTAAATCCTTCAAAGTCTCACGTGGCAATTGTCCCACAGGCTGAGATCGAACTACAATGATTTTCTTGTAGTTGCAGCTCCTTGGAGATAGATGTTTATATCCTTGGAGACCTCGATGCGGAACTAATCCCGCGAACTGAGGCTGGACTACGGTATTTATCTCATAGTTGCAGCTCCTTGGGGATGGATTCTTATATCCTTGGAGACCTCAGATCGCGAAAATAATCCCACGAGCTGAGGCTGGACCACGGTATTTATCCCGTAGCTACACCTCCTTGGAGATGGATTCTTCTATCCTTAGAGACCTCAGATGCGGAAATAATACCACGAACTGAGGCTGGACTACGGTATTTATCCCGTAGTTGCAGCTCCTTGGAGACAGGTTCTTTTTATATCTTTGGAGACCCCAGATGTGGCAGCATTTCACAATCTGAGGCTGGACTGCGGTATTTATCTCACAATTGCAGCTCCTGGTAGATTGATTAAGAATTCGAGTATGGGAGCCCAACACGTAGGCAGAGAGACTCGACTTCTTAAATCAAATGTTCTATTTTCTTTTGGTGCATTTCTTTTGTTTTGTTCATCTTCATGATTAATTTTCTCTTTTTTTTCTTTTTTTTTCTTTTTTTTTCTTCTATTTTTTCTTTTCTTTTCTTCTTTTTTTTTCTATTTTCTTTTACCTCTTTTTTTTTTGAACGAAAGTTCATTCCATCCTCTCTTTTTAATCATTTCATTTTTTTCATTGATCATTTTATTATTTTCTATTTATTTTGTCTCTTTTTTTTCTTCTTTTTTTTAATGTATGTCTTTTAGAGACCTCAAATGTGGTAAACATTCCACAAAAGGAGGCTGGATTACGGTACTTGTCCCGCAGTGTCTGTTTATAGGAGGTCAATTTTGATTTATATCTTTGGAGACCCCAGATGTGTGAAATATCTCACAACTGAGAATGGACTATGATATTTGTCTCGCAGCTGCTGCTCCTTTGAGATCAATTTGTCTTTTATCCCTGGAGACCCCAAATGTGGAAAATGTTCCACAAATTAAGGATGGACTACGACACTTATCCCGTAGTTGCTGCTCCTTTGAGATTAATTTAATTTTAAATCACTGGAGACCCTAGATGTGGAAAATGTTCCACAAACTGAGGATGGACTACAGAACTTATCCCACAGTTGTAGCTCCTTTGATATTAATTTGATTTTGAATCCCCAGAGACCCCAGATGTGGGAAATATTCCACAAACTGAGAATGGACTACGGAACTTATCCCGCAGTTGCAGCTCCTTTGAGATTAATTTGATTTTAAAGTTCTTTTGCTTTAAATATCTTTTTAGTCAGTTTTGAAAACATTGGGCACAGAGACCCGATTTTGAAATCATGAGGGCGTGGAAGCCCGATTTTGAAATTTATGAGGGCGTAAAGGCCTCGATCTTTTATTAAACATGTGGGCGCTAAGGTCCTAGTTTGAAAATATGAGGGCGAAGAAGTCCGCTTTTGAAATTGTGAGGACGTGAAAGTCCGATCATTTTATTAAACATGTGGGCGTGATAGCCCACGAATGCGTCGTTAAACATGTGACTAACAATCTCAAATAATCGGCCTACACTAAATATTTTAACAGTAGTTAAGTGGTGAGACCAAATCGAATCCACGGAGAAAAAGATTATTAACTTTGAAAATCTTAAGTTTCTTTGATTGGAAAAATATGTGGAGAATTTTAGAATTAAATTTGAAGACTAATTTGATCGAAAATAAATCTAATCTAAGAAGAGAAATTAGAAGAGAGAAGTAGAGATAGAAGGAAAGCGATAGAGAAGAGAGAGATGAGAGAGGAGAGAGAGAGAGCAAGACTAATTAATAAAAAGTAACTAACATGATCACAATAAAATTTAGGAGTTTCACACAATACAGAAATAAACTAAACTAATTTACAGATAGAAAGAGGTAGAGAGAGAGAGAGAGAGAAGAGGATGAGAAAAGAGAGAGAGAATGGAGAGAGAATGAGAAGAGAGAGAGGGCGAGAGAGAGAACAAGAGAGATGAGAGAGAGAGAGAGAGAGACAAAAGAGACGAGAGAGCGATAGGAGAGAGGGAGAGAAGGCGAGAGAGAGAGAAGGGAGAGCGCTGAGAGAGGAGAGAGAGAGCGCTGAGAGGAGAGAGGAGCGAGAGAGAGAGAGAGGCGCGCCGGCTCTCCTCCTCTACGTGCATGCATGCATGTAGAGAGGAGGGGGGCGACGTGGCCGCTGGGCACGGCCTGGCCGGGCAGCAGGGGCGCGCGGGCGTGGGCAGGCGGCCGGGCGGCAGGCGCGCGGGCGGGCGGCCGCGTCGAGGCAGGCGCGGCAGGGGTTGCGCGGGCCTGGGCGGCCTGGCGGGGTCGCAGCTAGGGCCGGGCGCGCTCAGGTGCGGCAGGGGGTGTGGCTAGGCGGCCGGCTGCTGCTGCTTCTGCTTCTTCTGCAAGAGAGAGAAACCGAGGGAGAGGAAGAAAGAGAAGGGGAAGAAGAGGAGCGGAGGAAGAAGAAGAGAAAGAAGAAGAGGAGGAAGGGGATGCGCAGGAGAGAGGGATAAGAGAGAAAAGAACGGGAATAATGAGAGAGAGAGGTGGAGGGTTTATAAAATAGTAGAGAAAGAGAGGAAGGGGGAGAGAAGAAAGGAAGGAGAGATTTTTGGAAAATAGGAGAGGAGATTTTTTAAAAATAAGAAAGTGTTTTAAAAAATTAATAGAATCTCTCTTTTATTCTCTCTTGCTTCAATCCAATCCATTGGCCCATTTGACACTTTATTTATTGGCCCATTAATCCTGCAAATACAACACAATAGAGATTTAATCAATTATCATTTTTTGTAATAAAGTGACAATGAGTTTGTGTGAAATTAAGGACCATAAGATAATAAAATAACATAATTATCATCAATAACAGTGCAATTATCACACCCCCCAACTTACTCATTGCTAGTCCCTTAGCAATGCACGCAAGTGAATAATTGGGACAAACAAGAGTTCAAAACATCATACTTCATGACAAGGAAATAAGAATGATGCTTGATCATAAGTATTTCAAGTTCCAGTTGAGAGTGTCAAAGGCAAATATGTCAGTTCATGTCATTAGACAGTTCCTCAAGATACACACAAAATTTCATGACTTTTTGTTTAATGTTTGAGCATCAAAAAGATGATGCATGTGCTTTTTACCTATCACTCAAGGATGGTATCAGCTCTACACTCCTTAAATTCGATCCTCGAATTACAGGTAGCTTTCACTCCGCCTAATTCTTTTTTTCATACTCTTTTTTTTTTTCTTTTCATTTACATGGTGCTGCACTTCCCTTCACCGTTTGACGCGAGCCTCAACTCTTACCTTAGGAGCCACAGGCCCGGTTACTAAGATTAGGGGCATTTTCCATGTTTCTTTTTTTTCTTTTTTCTTTTTCACTACTCCACACATTTTCACATTTATTTGTAAGCAGGTAGTTTTTTCCCCACGATTGGTCATCAATAGGAATGTAGAATATCAATCAATCAACATGAATGTTCGGTAAAACTCTCATCATCCATTTGAATAGCTCAAAATAATACTTTACTGTGTTGATGAAATTTCAAATATATTTTGAGGAAGATGCTAAAAACATAACTAGTTAACTCACCCCTTCAACTCACCACCTTCACAAGTACACACTATGAGTCAAGCTAGAAAAAAAAAATTTCTTGCATGAAATATGAAGCATGAAGCACAATGTTAGGGACAAAAATTTGAAATACAATTTGTCTCTCCCCCAACTTAAATGACATTGTCCTCAATGGCATAAAAGTAATGACAATAGAATAAAGCCAATGTAAGTTAAGAAAGGAGAGATGCAACCTGATGATCACATGCGGGTGGTTGTACACTAACTTCATCAAAGGATAGTGGCCAGCAAACACCTAAGACACCAAATAAAAACGAAATCAATAGAAATCAATTTTCCTAAAAATATTGGGTTGCCTCCCAACAAGCGCTAAGTTTAATGTCTTCAGCTAGACACATGGGGGTAACAGAGTCACGTAACACCCCCAATCAATTGACGCCAAATTTTTTCTTTGTAAGGCATCACCAGCCAAGGTGGGTCAAGTGGTCCACACATACCTTGCAGATCAGTAAGTGATAGAGAAATTAAGGCACTCAAGATCATATCTTCAATTAAGAAATTTTCATTTGCACACCTAAGATCTTTATATGTGTTGAACACATCAATGCGGACTTGATTATTTTCACCATTTTCACCCACAACTTCCATTTTTAGATCCTCTTTCATGATATTGAGGTCAAATTGAGTTGAATGCTCAGAGGATTGCTTGAACTCCACAGGCTGACTTGTGTCAAAAATAGTAGCATGATCTGGAATGAAATGGATATGACTTTCAACACAAGGATGCTTAAAAGATTCAAGTGTAGTTGACCCATCAGCTAGTGGTAGCATGTCCACGAATATATTAGATTTACCAAAGTCAGGGAGAGGTAAAAGATCCACATCCTCCCCTAAATCAAGAGATGCCGAATTCGAGTTAATTTCAGACACAATCTCCAACTCCTCTCTTAACCATGAAGAATGGTTGACAACTTCACTCAATCCCATCTCTACACCCACCTTTTCTTCATCCCTCACTTGGGTTATGGTCACCTCAAACTCAGGAAGGGAAAATAGTGGAATTTGATCATCATCTGACTTATCCACTTCCTTTTCTTCTCCCCCCAACTTAAGATTAACACACTCAACACATCCCATCTGAAAAGTAGAATTGGGCTTCAGTTGCTCTAGTTGCTCCGGGCTGATGTTGGTTCTAACATCCCATTGATATGAATCCTCAATACCCCCCAAACTATTTGGGCGAATAATGATATGAGTGTCTTCGGGTTGGAGAATCTCAAGTTGACCACATGGGCTTGCATGGTGGTCAAATCCAAGTGAATGATTTTCAGAGATTGCATTAGAGTAACTAGACAATTGGCCCAATTTTATTTCCACTTGCAGGGTGGCTTTAGCAAGCTGGCTTAGTTGGGTTGTCATCTTGGAAATAGATTGATTTTGAGTCAGGATTATCTGTTCCATTTGATCAAGCATTTCCTTTTGGCGATTGGTTGGGGCAGGAGATGTGTAGGTGGGCTGGGAATCAAGCTGGGATGAATAGAAATTTGGGGAATCCTCAGACTGATGGTAAGGTGACTGGGAGTGTAAAGGTTGTCCTCCACATTGGATTTGATGAGAAGAATTGTTGGAATGTGAAGTCCAATTCTGAGAATTTTGAATAGGAGGGCTTTGGACTTGGGCTAGAATAGGTTGATCTTGAAGTGTCAAATGTGGCATTGCTTCCCCAAGTTGTTGGAAAGTTGTGCCGTCTGGAGCATCTAATAAACGCACAGGCAAATTAGTACCATAGAACCCTTGATCAAACCACGATATGATTTCACTACCTAGAAAGGGTCCTTGAACCTCTCCTTGTGGATCTTGGTAAAACAAACTCAAATTTTCAGGAGAGACACCCAGTTCAACTTTTGGATAGGGAGTAGGTGTGGAAAACTCTTGTGCAGTTGGGGCTTGATCATGGTTGACAGATGGCCATTGGCTAGGAATGCAATACTCATTATCATAATGAGCATGGTCAACCCACTTGGTACTATGGGCCTGAGAGGATGGAGATGAGGTGTGAAGTGGGTTAACATATTTCCTCAGTCCTGAATCAAGTATGTGATTTGTAATTGGATGACCATGAAGATGATGGACTTGAGTCCACTTGGAACCATTGGCCTGGTAAGTAGGGTTGGATGAATAAGGTAGGTTAGGTTGAGAGTGAATGCCATAATGGGCTGACCCAATTTGCCCAATTGATGTGTCAATTTCATAACCATTATTATCAACCCACATAAATACTTTTTTTATTTTTTTTATTATTTTTTTGTTTTAAAATATTTGATTTTTTTATTTTCAAATAAGTTAGCAAACAATTAATCCTATGACACCTAAGGTTCCCTAGGACATAAACATTTGATTTCTCACTAATCAACTGAGGCCTAGCTCAAATCAACTCTCAAGCTCGTTAACCAGCCAGGTAAGAGGTGGGAAAGTGGGAGGTTCCCCCTGCTCTCACAGGGACCTAATTAAGTAACCACTTGTCCACTTAGGCGTTTTCTAATAAACCTCTAGCCTTAGACACCAGTCTCCAAACTTGATAGTGGGCCCAAGTGGCCCTAAGTCTCAAAGCGAACCCTAGGTCAAGTTTCTACTTTCTTTTATTGGGATTGGGAATGCAAAAGATGCAGGAAGTTGTGGTTTGTGGGCTAAGGAAGGGTGATCAAATCCCCACCTTATCTTGTTAAGGAAACTGCCATTAAAATATTTTAGAAATGATGTGCACACCACAAAATCAAGCAAGGGGTTCTATGCAAGCATGGCAATGCATGATCATGCTTTTAAGAAAGTTGAGATTTTCACCTTGCCTCCCGCAATCTTCGACAAGAAAGGAAACTTTTCAAAAAGAAAATTACCTAAAGATGGAAATCTAAATGATGCATGTCCTAAAGATGGAAAGTTTCTAATCTTGACATGACATCTTTTATTGGATTCAAGTGATTAATTTTTTGATTTTTTTATTATTACTTGTCTAAACATGGCAACTAAGAAAAGGAAACTCAATCAAGAGGGTTTTAATGGTACTTACCTTCAACGCAATCCCTCGTTCTTTTGGAAATGAAAACAAATGGAAAGAGTGAGAAAAGGAAACTCACCTCACTTACCCATTTCTTTATTTTTCATGCAATTTTCGAATTTTTTCACTTTTTATTTGATACCTACAAAAAGAAAGAAAATGTTAGCCAGAATATATACAAAAAACACCAAAATTATCAAAACTAAAATTCTAATTCCCCAGCAACGGCGCCAAAAATTGATAGCCCACGAATGCGTCGTTAAACATGTGACTAACAATCTCAAATAATCGGCCTACACTAAATATTTTAACAGTAGTTAAGTGGTGAGACCAAGTCGAATCCACGGAGAAAAAGATTATTAACTTTGAAAATCTTAAGTTTCTTTGATTGGAAAAATATGTGGAGAATTTAGAATTAAATTCGAAGACTAATTTGATCGAAAATAAATCTAATCCAAGAAGAGAAATTAGAAGAGAGAAGTAGAGATAGAAGGAAAGCGATAGAGAAGAGAGAGATGAGAGAGGAGAGAGAGAGAGAGCAAGACTAATTAATAAAAAGTAACTAACATGATCACAATAAAATTGATGAGTTTCACACAATACAGAAATAAACTAAACTAATTACAGATAGAAAGAGGTAGAGAGAGAGATAGAGAGAGAGAGAAGAGGATGAGAAAAGAGAGAGAGAATTGAGAGAGAATGAGAAGAGAGAGAGGGCGAGAGAGAGAACAAGAGAGATGAGAGAGAGAGAGAGACAAAAGAGACAAGAGAGCGATAGGAGAGAGGGAGAGAAGGCGAGAGAGAGAGAAGGGAGAGCGCTGAGAGAGGAGAGAGAGAGCGCTGAGAGGAGAGAGGAGCGAGAGAGAGAGAGGCGCGCCGGCTCTCCTCCCCTACGTGCATGCATGCACGTAGAGAGGAGGGGGGCGACGTGGCCGCTGGGCACGGCCTAGCGGGGCAGTAGGGGCGCGCGGGGCTCGCGCGCGGGCGCGGGCAGGTGGCGGGCGGCAGGCGCGCGGGCGGGCGGCGTGGAGGCAGGCGCGGCAGGGGTTGCGCGGGAATGGGCGGCCAGGCGGGGTCGCAGCTGGGGCCCGGCGCGCTCAGGTGCGGCAGGGGGTACGACCGGCTGCTGCTGCTTCTGCTTCTTCTGCAAGAGAGAGAAACCGAGGGAGAGGAAGAAAGAGAAGGGGAAGAAGAGGAGAGGAGGAAGAAGAAGAGGAGGAAGGGGATGCGCAGGAGAGAGGGATAAGAGAGAAAAGAACGGGAATAATGAGAGAGAGAGGTGGAGGGTTTATAAAATAGTAGAGAAACAGACGAAGGGGGAGAGAAGAAAGGAAGGAGAGATTTTTGGAAAATAGGAGAGGAGATTTTTTAAAAATAAGAAAATGTTTTAAAAAATTAAAAGAATCTCTCTTTTATTCTCTCTTGCTTCAATCCAATCCATTGGCCCATTTGACACTTTATTTCTTGGCTCATTAATCCTGCAAATACAACACAATAGAGATTTAATCAATTATCATTTTTTGTAATAAAGTGACAATGAGTTTGTGTGAAATTAAGGACTATAAGATAATAAAATAACATAATTATCATCAATAACAACGCAATTATCAGGGTGTTAAGGTCCCTGTTTGAAAATATGAGGGTGAAGAAGCCCGCTTTCGAAATTGTGAGGACGTGAAAGTCCGATCTTTTTATTAAACATGTGGGCGCTAAGGTCCCAGTTGAAAAACATGATTTTGAGTTTTTAAACATGAATTTTCAAATATGATTGACGCATCGTTATTTCAAAAACATCGATTTTGTAATTTGACTGTCAAATTGTCACTTTTGAAATATGACTTTTGAAACATGACTAGCAAATTGGCACTTTTGAAATATGTCTTTTGAAACATGATTGACAAATTGCCAGTTTTGAAATATGTCTTTTGAAATATGATGGCGTATTGCCAGTTTTGAAATATGTCTTTTGAAACATGATGACGAATTGCCACTTTTGAAATATGAGTTCTTTTGAAATCGTGAGTGGAAAATTTGCCAATTTTAAAATATGACTTTTGAAAACATGGTTGGCGAGATGCCACTTTTCAAAATATGGGTTCTTTTGAAGTCATGAATGGCAAGCTTGCCGATTTGAAAACATGACTTTTGAAAATATGATTGGCGAGTCGCCACTTTTGAAATATGAATTCTTTTGAAATTATGAGTGGAAAGCTTGCTAATTTTAAAATATGACCATTGAAAATATGGTTGGCGAGATGCCACTTTTTAAAATATGAGTTCTTTTGAAATCATGAATGACAAGCTTTCCGATTTTAAAATATGACTTTTGAAAACATGATTGGCGATACGCCACTTTTTAGAATATGAGTTCTTTTGAAATCATGAATGGCAAGCTTGCCGATTTTAAAATATGAATCTTTTAAAAACATGATCGGCGATATGCCACTTTTTAAAATATGAGTTCTTTTTAAATCATGAGTAGCAAGCTTGCCAATTTTAAAATATGAATCTTTTAAAAATATGATTGGCAAAACGTCACTTTTGAAAATATGATTTTTTTTGAAATCATAAATGGCAGCTTGCCAATTTTAAAATATGACTTTTGAAAACATGATTGGCGATATGTCTCTTTTTTAGAATATGAGTTCTTTTGAAATCATGAATGGCAAGCTTGCCAAGTTTAAAATATGGGATTTTGAAAATATGATTGGCAAGTCGCCACTTTTGAAATATGAGTTCTTTTAAAATTATGAGTGGCAAGCTTGCCAATTTTAAAATATGAATTTTGAAAACATGGTTGGCGAGATGCCACTGTTTTTAAAATTTAAATTCTTTTGAAATCATGAATGACAAGCTTGTCAATTTTAAAATATGGGTTTTGAAAACATGATTGACAATTTTTCAGTTTTTGTTTTAAATGCAGATGACATCGGAATAATGATAACTCTTTCGTCAACTTTATTAGGGATCCGGAAAAAGAATATGCATTCAAAAATCCGATAAGAAAACCCATACATGAATAAGTATATAAGCGGTGAAAGCCCGATGCATATGATCATACAGGCTCGTATCATTGCCCTGCAGAAAATATACAATTTTGTTGAGGTATTATTTGTCGCAGAACCATAGTCCGGCTAGCGGTATGGTTGGCCTATTTATTTTTTTTGCTGCTCGTCATCGACGATAATACCTTAGGTGGCCCTAAAAGAGCCGATCAAGACTGCCTTGATGACCAGGCCTCATGCTGGGTGGCCGGTGTGACTACCTACAAGCTTTTTTTTTTCTTTTCATCATTTTTCTCTCTCTTTTTTTTGAATGAGTATTTACATGAATTGTGAGGACTGGGAGGGGAGGGGGAGTGGTCCCCCCTTTCCCCATGCACGTTGGGTGCAGGGAAACCAAGAAATGGCCGGCTGGCCATTTTCGGGAAGGGGTCAGACCCCCCCATCCACCTTGCCTCTTCCGTCTCCCGACCCTCTTCTTCCTCCTCCCTCCCTCTCCACTCTCTATGTCTCCTTCTCTCTCGCGCTGCTCTCCCTCTCTCCCTCTCTCAGGCAGTTCTCTCTCTTTCTCTCTCTCTCTGTGCGTTGCCGCTGCCGCCGGCGACCTTGGAGGGGCCCGTCGCCAGGGCTGCGCCGTGGAGGAGGAGGCCTCCACTGCCCTGTTCGCTGCCTGGAGGAGGGGCCGTCGCGTCGTCCGCCGCCCAGAGCCGCGCACGGAGGACGCCGTGCGCGGTGTAGTCGCGCCGCCGCCGCCCGTGGAAGAGCTCCGCGCCGTTCGTGCCGCCGGCGGGTCCTACCGTCGAGGTAGGGACCCCCTCTCCCTCTCCGGCGTCGACCGGACTCCCCCCTCCCCCTGTGCGCCGCCGTGACCCCCGCCTCTCTCTCTTCCTGCTCCCGTTTCCTCTCTCTCTCCCTTTCTCTCTCTTTTGCGCATGGCCTCCGGGCCGAAGGTGTTTCCGGCGAGGGGAGCGCCGCCGCCGGCCGCCGCGCCATCCGGCGACCCCCCCCTCCTGCCGGCGCCGGCAGTGGCCGGCGGCCGCCCCCTCCCCTCCTCCTTCCCCTCTCCTCCCCTGCGTTGCAGAGGAAATGGGAGGAAGAAGAAGGCCGGCGCAGTGCGCCCAGATCCGGCTGGGATCTGGGCGGCGCACTGCGCCCTGCCCCCTGGCGCACTGCGCCGGGCGCTGCCCTAGGGCTCCCCTGCGGCACATTGTGCCGGCAGACCCTTTTGTGGGCCTTTTGAGCTCCGTTTAGCGTGATTTTTACGCCGTTTTTGCGACGTTTTCTGTGTGTCGATGCTCCGGCTGTGCTGGTGGGCCAGCCCGGGATTGATGACTGCCGTACCTTATTCCTCATTTTACGAGCCCGCCCGGGTCAGCTCCGATCGGTTCATTTGACCTTTTGACCCGGACAGTCGCGCTGGGGTTTCCGGCACCCGTGGGGTGAGTTCCGAGGGCCGACCGACTGTCCGGGGTGGTAATATTAGCTTTTCGTGGTTGACTGTCAATCAGGTACTTTAGGGAATCCGTTTCCACATCGAGTTTCTGTTCTGTACTCGTGACGCTTGTGTTGACTCCCTAGCACTGCGCCTTACTAGTCTTCGCCCGGTGCTGTGGCAGTTGAGGGCTTGTCCCAGCGCATGGTGCGTGTTTGGGTTGTTACCGTTCCCCAGGACCCCCATCCTCGTGGGCCCGTTGAGGGTGGTCTCCGAGCCACGAGTGCGTCCGTCGAGCGTTTCTCCGGACGAAGGGGAAAACGGTGTTGGACAGCGGCGTTGAGTCGTTTGTTGAGCTCACTTAGTTGGTCCGGGTCCCGCGGAGTTTGGAGTGTCGCGGTGCGGGCCAGCTAGTCCGTTCTCACTGCCTCGCCTTACACGGTTCCGGAGCCGTGTCGGGAGGACAGGCGTGGGACCGTAGTCCGGCCAGACTACGGCTTGTGGTTGTGTTTGTCCACGCGTCTCACTCCGACGGGAGGGGAGACCTGGACTCGTGGTCGAGTGGTAAGACGCCGGTGGGCGCAGCTGACCACTGACTAGTAGAGGCTGGGTTGTGGCTAGCGTGTGTCGTTCAGATGAGGGTTTTTCCGTCTGCTTGTGCTGGGTTATGGCTAGTGCGTACCGTCTGTTTGTGCAGTTGTGTGGCGTGCCCGGGGCACGTTTACCGAGGTTGAGACGGTGTGCTGTTGTGCCGTGTGGCAATACTTGTGGAGCTGTGTACTTTCCGTTTATTTATTTCAGTACTTCCTCAGTTGTGTTTTTATTTTATTATATCTCCTGCTTAGTTAGTAATCTTGTTGCTTGAGTTACCGCCGTCCTTCCGCTTGGTGTAGTTAGCTTGTTTCCTTTAGTAGCACTGTTCTTCCTACCTAGTTTAGTTGTGTTGTTCTTGTTTCTGCTGTCGAACCGGTGAGGGGTTGGGTTCCCCACTGGGCTTCGTTCGCGAAGCTCATCCCCCCCCTTACTTCCTTCCAGGTTTAAGCTCGAGGGAGCCGGTGCTCGTATTCGGACGGTCTGTGTCTTGCCGCTTGTGGTCAGCAGCGTTAGCAGTGGTTAGTACTTTCTTTATTTGCCCTTGAATTATTATCTGGGACTTTGTGTGTATTTTTATTCCGTTGTTGTATTTCTTTATTTTGTTTAGCTATTGTAACTTGTTGTATATCTCACTGGACATATTTCTAACCCTTCCGGGTCTTCGGATCCGTGGGTGGCGGCTCAAGGGTCAGGTACTTGGAGGGTTCCGGGTATCGGATTCTTGGGTCGTTACAATTGGTATCAGAGCAAATGTCTTCTGAGATTTACAATGGGTTAATGGCTATGGCTATCCCAGAAAATAGTTCAAGTGCATTACTAGCACCGTCTGTGGTGTGTTAGTGTTAGGTTTGCGCCTTGATCATGTTTTGCAGGTAGGTTGTGGTTCAACAAGATTCTAGTGGGAGTCGTAGAAGGGTTGCTGTCGTTGCAGTGCTGCGTGCGTGGTGCATGATCGCTAGTTGGTTCGTGTCGTTGGTGCTGTTGATGATGGAGTTGCTGGTGGAGGTGTTCTTTGTGAGGAGGACAGTTGCAGACAGGTTCGGTGTAGTGCTCTTGGTCGTCGTTGGCTGCGCTTTCGGCTGCATGTGTTCTGTGGTGGTTGAGAGAGTCTGTTTGTGGTGTGGCTTCCACTGGTGCAGATTTGTTGTCTGCGGGTCCAGTGGAAGGTGCCCTTATTTTTCCTACTTATGTTTGCTCTTGGCTTTGTTGTGCTTTGGTTGCTTGGGCATGTTGCCTCACCTGTTAGGTGAGTTGTGGGTGCCCTGTGTTCTGCTAGGTTGGCATTGCTGCTCGGACTTAGCAGTTGCTCTGTGTGTGCTTGTGATGTTGCTGGTTGCGTGTTATGTCACTTGTTGTGTTTGCTTGGTGGCCTTGTGCTAATTGGTTGTGAGTTCTGGTGAGGTGTTCCCAGAGCTCTTTCTTGCTTGTTCTGGTGGAGGGTTCTCCCAGAACTTCTTCGTGCTCGTTTCTATTTTGTTGCCCTCGGGGTTGAGGTGTGTTGTTGGTTGGCCTTGTGTTCTGGTGAGGTCTCCCAGAACTGTTTGTTGTTGTCTTGGTGAGGGTGTCTCCCAGGACTGCTCCGTGCTTGTTTCTAGTTGTTGTCGTGCTGCCTCAAGGTTGAGTGTGTTGTTGGTTGGCTAGTGCGTTCTGGTGGGCTCTCCCAGAACGGTGCCTCAGTCGTTTTGGTGGAGATTTTCCCCAGGACTGTCTTGTATTGCTTCTGCTTGCTGCTGTGCTCTCTCTGAAGGTCTGTGTGGATTGGTTGTTTGGTTTGTTTGTTCCGGTGGACTTCTCCTTGGACGACTCTCTGTCGTTCTTGGTGGAGGTCCTTTCCATGGCTGCCTAGTGTTTGATTTGCTTGTTGCTGCTCTCTCTCTGTTGTGATGAGCTGTCATTGTTGTCAGTTGGACTATCGGTGTTACAGTCTCCTCGGGCATTGTCGGTCAAGGTGCGGTACCTTTGACCATGTGTTTGGCTGCTGCGTTGGTTAGTTGCCTTGTTGTTCGTTTTGACTTTTTCCGGCTGTATTGGTGGGACTGCGTGTGTCCCCGTAGCTCGAATGGTCCTACTCCGTTTTCCTATGCTCATCGTGCCATTGCAGCTGATGATGTGGTGTGTGTCTTGGCCATGTGGCTAGCTGTATTTCTTGTGGAGGTGCTGGCTTTGTGTTTCGATCCCCTCTCTTGCGTGCGGAAGAGGCCTACTGTGCATTTTGTCCTCTTTTTGTGGGTTGCTCGGGGTAGTGGTGCTCTGCTTTTGTGCTTTGGCGCTGTGGTGCGTGCTGTTGTGGCCTTCTTAGGGAAGGTCTTTTCCCTCGAGTTGTTTTAGGGTTGAGCAGATTGCTCCCCTCGTGTTGTTGTTTCCGTTTGGCGCTGTAGGTTTATGAACCTACTAGTCTTCTGTGTTTTATTGTGAGGGTATTGGTGTTGCCTAGTTGGTCGATGTGGGACAATGTGTTCCATGAGATCAGCGCTAGATAACCCCGGTTCTCTTGCTGAGCTTTCTCGTGTTGACGTTGCGTTCGTGTGTGCTCTGCTTGTGCCTCTTTCCGCTCTTAGAGGCTTTGGTCGCCTTTCAGTGTGTGGCCCTCACTACTTGTTGTGGTAGGGCCGATGCCTTGTGTGGTGCGCTTCTAAAGAGCCAGCATGTTTGTTGTGCTCTTCAAAGCTCGTGACCTTCCGTGTGTTTCTCTCCTTTGTGCGTCTCTGGTGGGGACTCCCTTTGGTTAGCCCCGTGCTGTTTTGGAGCCGCTAGTGCAACCATGTGCACTACACCTGGTGGTTCTAGTGCTTGTGGTTGCGCCGTGTGCTTGTGCCCGTGTGCGCTGACCTCGAGTTTGTGCGTTGTTTTGTGATTTGTGAGGTGCTCGAGGCGTTGAGTGTTCTGCCTTTGGGGCGCGTGTGGTGGCCTATCCCTTGTGGTCGTACCATACCACAGTGTGGTAGCTACCTTATTGTTTTGTAGCCCTGGTGGTGGTGCGCTAGATTTTGGTTGTGGCCCGCGTATGGTGTTCCCTCGCTGTGCATGTCGGGTTGTGCTACCTTGTGTTGGTTTACGTTCTACTTGGGTCAGCGTGCTGCTTTTGGCTCCTGTGGTTTCCCCGTTTTTCTGGTGGTTGAGTGTTTTTCTGCGGTTGGTTTGTGGCACTCGCTCTTGGCATTGCACATTTCGTGGTGGGTGCATTGCCAACCATTGTGTGTTCGATCGAGTGTCGGGTGGAGAGCCCGGAAGCCGATGGCGGGACTCCTGTCTATGATCGTGGTGGCAGTGAGGCCTATCGACTTCCTGGTGCTTGACCGTGTGAGTCGCGGACGTCTTGGGTTGCTTGGTTCTAACCAAACCTTAGACGTCTTTTCGACCTTTGTCGTTGTGTGTTGTGCTTGTGGAGCGTGTTCTGCCTTTGGTTTTTCCTGTGACTCCACTTTCATTTGGTGTCCTTGTCGGACCACGAGGAAGGTCTGGGTGAGACCGAGTGGTGTTGTGGATTTCGTTCCACGTGTTGAGGGGTTTTCCACGTCTCTGTTCTGCTTAGACTATGGTTTTCCTTTACGGGACATCCATTTGGCTGTGTGGCCGATACTAGCTGTCGCTAGCTGCGTGAGGCCATTCCTCTGAGCCATGTGGTTGACTCGTAGGTCTTCCTCCAAGTTGTCACCAGTCACTGTGGTTTCTGTCAGGTTCTGCTGGTGGCAGAGTGGGTTGCTGACCGGATTGATTTTAGTAGCAAGGTCTGTTGAGGACTTCAGCCACATGGTTTTCGGCTAATGGTTCCGTTCGTCTTCGGTTGGTTGGTGCGTGCCATGCTTGTGGAGTTGTCATCATCCGATTGAGTGCTCCGTCCCCGTCTGGGGTGTGCTGTGTGGGCTGTCGGTTGCCTGGTTGAGCACTCCACGCGTGGCTGTGTCGCTGTTGTGGCCACCAGGAAGTCGTGGTGAGACTTAGTGGCCTTCTTCGCGCTGGCTGTTTCTTGTCGTGTTCTTTTCCCTCGAGTTGTCAGATCAATTCGAGTGAGTTGTTCCTGCCCCTGCCTTACTTCCGTGCTTCGGCTATGTTTTTGTAATTTCGAGGGTGAAATTGTTTTAAGTAGGGTAGGATGTGAGGACTGGGAGGGGAGGGGGAGTGGTCCCCCCTTTCCCCATGCACGTTGGGTGCAGGGAAACCAACAAATGGCCGGCTGGCCATTTTCGGGAAGGGGTCAGACCCCCCCCCCACCTTGCCTCCTCTGTTTCCCGACCCTCTTCTTCCTCCTCCCTCCCTCGCCGCTCTCTCTCTGTCTCCTTCTCTCTCGCGCTGCTTTCCCTCTCTCCCTCTCTCAGGCGGTTCTCTCTCTCTCTCTCTCTCTTTCTCTCTCTCTCTGTGCGTTGCCGCTGCCACCGGCGACCTTGGAGGGGCCCGTCGCCGGGGCTGCGCCATGGAGGAGGAGGCCTCCACTGCCCTGTTCTCTGCCTGGAGGAGGGGCCGTCGCGTCGTCCGCTGCCCGGAGCTGCGCACGGAGGACGCCGTGCGTGGTGTAGTCGCGCCGCCGCCGCCCGTGGAAGAGCTCCGCGCCGTTCGTGCCGCCGGGGGGTCCTACCGTCGAGGTAGGGACCCCCTCTCCCTCTCCGGCGTCGACCGGACTCCCCCCTCCCCCTGTGCACCGCCGTGACCCCCGCCTCTCTCTCTTCCTGCTCCCGTTTCCTCTCTCTCTCCCTTTCTCTCTCTTCTGCACATGGCCTCCGGGCCGAAGGTGTTTCCGGCGAGGGGAGCGCCGCCGGTGGCCGCCGCGCCGTCCGGCGACCCCCCCTCCCGCCGGCGCCGGCGCCGGCAGTGGCCGGCCGGCCACCCCCTCCCCTCCTCCTTCCCCTCTCCTCCCCTGCGTTGCAGAGGAAACGGGAGGAAGAAGAAGGCCGGCGCAGTGCGCCCAGATCCGGCTGGGATCTGGGCGGCGCACTGCGCCCTGCCCCCTGGCGCACTGCGCCGGGCGCTGCCCTGGGGCTCCCCTGCGGCACATTGTGCCGGCAGACCCTTTTGTGGGCCTTTTGAGCTCCGTTTCGCGTGATTTTTACGTCGTTTTCGCTGCGTTTTTTGTGTGTCGACGCTCCGGCTGTGCTGGTGGGCCAGCCCGGGATTGATGACTGCCGTACCTTATTCCTCATTTTTCGAGCCCGCCCGGGTCAGCTCCAATCGGGCCATTTGACCTTTTGACCCGGACAGTCGCGCTGGGGTTTCCGGCACCCGTGGGGTGAGTTCCGAGGGCTGACCGACTGTCCGGGGTGGTAATATTAGCTTTTCGTGGTTGACTGTCAATCAGGTACTTTAGCGAATCCGTTTCCGCATCGAGTTTCTGTTCTGTACTCGTGACGCTTGTGCTGACTCCCTAGCACTGCGCCTTACTAGTCTTCGCCCGGTGCTGTGGCACTTGAGGGCTTGTCCCAGCGCACGGTGCGCGTTTGGGTTGTTACCGTTCCCCGGGACCCCCATCCTCGTGGGCCCGTTGAGGGTGGTCTCCGAGCCACGAGTGTGTCCGTCGAGCGTTTCTCCGGACGAAGGGGAAAATGGTGTTGGACAGCGGCGTTGAGTTGTTTGTTGAGCTCACTTAGTTGGTCCGGGTCTCGCGGAGTTTGGAGTGTCAAGGTGCGGGCCAGCTAGTCCGTTCTCACTGCCTCGCCTTACACGGTTCCGGAGCCGTGTCGGGAGGACAGGCGTGGGACCGTAGTCCGACCAGACTACGGCTTGTGGTTGTGTTTGTCCACGCGTCTCACTCCGACGGGAGGGGAGACCTGGACTCGTGGTCGAGTGGTAAGACGTCGGTGGGCGTAGCTAACCACTGACTAGTACTCGCTGGGTTGTGGCTAGCGTGTCGTTCAGACGAGGGTTTTGCCGTCTGCTTGTGCTGGGTTGTGGCTAGTGCGTACCGTCTGTTTGTGCAGTTGTGTGGCGTGCCCGGGGCACGTTTACCGAGGTTGAGACGGTGTGTTGTTGTGCCGTGTGGCAATACTTGTGGAGCTGTGTACTTTCCGTTTATTTATTTCAGTACTTCCTCAGTTGTGTTTTTATTTTATTATATCTCCTTCTTAGTTAGTAATCTTGTTGCTTGAGTTACCGTCGTCCTTCCGCTTGGTGTAGTTAGCTTGTTTCCTTTAGTAGCACTGTTCTTCCTGCCTAGTTTAGTTGTGTTGTTCTTGTTTCCGCTGTCGAACCGGTGAGGGGTTGGGTTCCCCACTGGGATTCGTTCGCGAAGCTCATCCCCCCCTTACTTCCTTCCAGGTTTGAGCTCGAGGGAGCCGGTGCTCGTGTTCGGACAGTCTGCGTCTTGCCGCTTGTGGTCAGCAGCGTTAGCAGTGGTTAGTACTTTCTTTATTTGCACTTGAATTATTATCTGGGACTTTGTGTGTATTTTTATTCCGTTGTTGTATTTCTTTATTTTGTTTAGCTATTGTAACTTGTTGTATATCTCACTAGACATATTTCTATCCCTTCCGGGTCTTCGGATCCGTGGGTGGCGGCTCAAGGGTCAGGTACTTGGAGGGTTCTGGGTATCGGATTCTTGGGTCGTTACATGAATGGACATTACATATTTGATCTGCATCTGCCCCCAGAATCACTCAATCTTGACGAGCTGGCTCTTATTTATTTACTGGTTGAAGATCTTGAAGTTCTCCCGGGGGGCATGAGCTCATCGGTGCATCGACCATCTTGAGTTTCTTATTTCTTATGCTCTTCAGTCTCAAATATCATAGGTTGCATCTACCCCCATGTTGGCTAGCTTGTTTGCTGCACGCTCTTCTTTTCTATTGCAATGAAGCCCCATGAGGGCGTGGCGGGTCCACCTTGTACTCGCCCACTTGTAGATCTTCTTTTTTTATCAGTGCTTCAATTTTATCTTTGACGACATAGCAGTCCTCTGTAACATGCCCTGGCAATTGATGATACAAGCAGAACCTGGGATCATCTTTTTTTTTGATGTCCTCTGCCCTTCTAGGCTCGAGTGGGACGATTTTGTTATGTCGACGTGTCCATTCAAAGAGGGTCTGTGTCTTATCTTTTGGAAAGGAGTATGGCTTTTGCATCTTCTCTTGCAATGAACCCCTTTTATTTCGCTTCATTTGTTTGACAATAGGAGAGCCATCTTCACTCTTTTGGCGTGAAAAGGGTTTGAGGTTCACAGTATGAACATCTGCAGGTGCTAGCCTTTTCCCAAGCAATCTGTTTTCCTGACTTGACGCATAGGCAGGAGGATATTCGGAAAGGAACTATTCGATTTCGGCCACAACTTTATTTAGTCAGTCGAAGGATTTGATCTCAATGCCGATCATCTTTTCTAGAACATGCCTGCTCAGGTTTTGCTTGCATAATTGAACGGCGTCCTCTGGATGTAGTGGTCGTCTTCATCTCATGCTGAGATCTCTCCACCTTTTGATGTAATACATAGCTGACTCATTATCTTGTTGCCTAGTCGCATATAACTCGACCAGTGTGATTTCTCTTTCAACAACATAGAATCTTTCTATGAACTTCCTTTGCATATCTAGCCAGTCTATAATGGACCCGACTGGTAAATTTGAATACCATTCGAAAGCCAGTCTAGTCAGGGAAGACCCGAAGAATTTGAGTAAATATCACTCATCCGCGGCCAAATCCCCCATGGCGTTGACATAGTGTGCAACATGTTCTTTTGGCGATCCTTGCCCATTGAACTTTTCAAATTTGGGTGGTCTGCTGATGCCAGGAGGTAATCTCTTTGCAACATGGCACACAGGGTATGGTACCCGGTACATTTCAAAAGGAGCTTGATCAAACTTTTCCCTTCCAGATAGCTTTGTTTCTATAATCTGTTCCAATATTTATATATTCAAAATCGTTGTCCGGACCATGTCTAGATGAGGAGGAGCCGACTGCATCTGAGCCATGGTGGAGGGCTCTTGATGTGCTTCTTGGCAGGCTATGGGCTGCTCTGGAGCTATTTGACATGGGATGCCCCCAGCAGTGCCAAATGTTGGCTGGAGCCTTGTTGGATGCAATAGAGTGTTGGGGAAGTTGGTGTCAACTTGCGATGTCTCCACCGTGCCCCCTGCTTCTCTTGGTGCAAGAGCATGGGCATCTCTTTCTTCAATTTGCTTCTTCAGCATTTCAATTTTCTGTTGGTATCTTTGTACCAATGCTGCCACAGCATGATCATATGTATGCCCACTAGGGATATCAGATATCACTCTAGTTGGAGCCCCTGTTGGAGGGATAAGTGGCAGATTGCTGATATCATCAGCTGCTATTATATATGTAGCCTCTTCTTGGGTCACTGAGACTATTGGGGCTTTGCCCTTAGCTTCTTCCCTCCTGACAGGAGGATTCGGCCCTTCATTGAGCCTTGTCAATTCACCTTGTTCAGGGGGCATATCCCCATGTTGACCGACCACACCAGTCATACAACATGTGTATGTTTGCAGAGCTTTGTCTGTTCTTTTGGCTTCTTTGCATTCTACCTCGTCCCTGGGTGTCTGTATCCTTTCAGACCCATCCTCTGGCATCTTCTAAGGTAGCTGCTGATATAGAGAAACTACATTTACAGCCTTTTGTCGCGCTTCCTGTCGGGCTTGGGCTTCATGTGGGCGTGGCGGATCCACCTTGTACTCGCCCATTTGCAATTCTCCTTTGTTGATCAATGCTTGGGCCACATCTTTGAACACATAGCAATCTTCTATGGCATGGCCCACCACTTGATGATAAAGGCAAAAGAGTGGATCACCTTTCCTCTTGGAGTCCTCTGGTCTTTTAGGACTTGGCAAGACAAGCTTATTGTGTTCGCGGGCTAGCTCAAAGAGGACCCTTGTTTTGTTCCTTGGGAAGGAATAAGGCTTTTGCAGTTTCTCTTGTAGCAGAATTTGCTTTCTTGGCTTTGACAACTTGGTAGGTGGGAAGCTGGCCACCCCTTTAGCAATTGTTAAACCCTTGGGCTGTCTTTTCTCCTGGTTTGCCTCATCTGCAGAAGAATACTTGGCGAGGAATGCCTCGATATCAGATGCAACATTATTCAGTCGGCTGAAGGTTTTGATATCAATTCCGACCGTTCTTTCAAAGATTTCCTCCCGCAGATTGTGCTTGCACATGCGGACAACATCTTCTTCACATGGTGGTTGTTTGTACCTTCTAGTAAGGTTCCTCGATCTTTGAATATAATTATGAGCTGATTCATCATGCTCTTGGGCAATGGCAAAGAACTTTTCTATTGGGACTTCCTCCTCAACCACATAGAGGTCTACTTTGGACATCGACCACCTATCCGGCTGGTCTATCCTGGATATGGTGGGGGAATCTGAACATGTATACCCCACCGATGAGGACCAGGAGACTTTGGCCAGCATGGCGCATCAAGAGTTAAGCTTCCCATCGCATCGACGCAATGTGTATCATGACGTGGAGAGTATGGAGTCTGGTGAGCATTAGGTAAGGTAGCAGAGTTGTTGCCCTTTTCTGCCAGCTCCATCAAGCCATATATTAGTGTTGGATCTGCAAGATCTGGATGGAGATGGGCCAGCTTATTGTTTAGAGTGTTGATGATAGCCATCGGCAGCACCGGGGGCGGCTCTTGGTTTTCAAGTTGCTGCTCAGGAGCATGAGCAGACAATGACTGCTGCTGCACGGGATAGCCTTGCAGCGACTGATATGGCTGTTGTTGTTGTTGGAAGAACTATGGCTCCAGGAGTTGGTATTGAGCCTGCGGACGTTGCTGCTGAGCAGTAGCTACAGGTGACTGTTGAGGCTGTTCATTTACTAGTTGCGCGGTAGTGCGCTGGGCCGAGGCTTCGATTGACCCTAAGGTCCTTTGAGGAGTCTCCCCTGAGCCCTCAGCTTCTCAGGATGCATGTCCCTCAGTCTCTTTGCCTTTTATTTGCCACTTAAGTGTTTTGATTTCAGCTCGATATTGTTGTAGCAGCTCCAAGACGACTGGATCTAGGGGTGCAACAAGAGGAATCTCTTGCGCTATGCCCCCAGGCGTCATTTCCGGTAGCGGTGGTGGGGGAATTTCACTATTGCCCCAACTGCCTTGGGTGGTAATCACATTGGCAGTAATTGTCGTCATTTGGGTTAGGGAGGTGCTAACTCCTCCGTATGCTGCTGTTAGAGCTGCCGCAGCTGCTCTTCTTCTTGTAGTGGCACCGGGCCTCTCAGCCAGTTCCGCCAGCTCTTTATCATCGGTCGGCAAGGCTTCATAACGGCTTCCTTTGCCAGCCATGTGACATGCAAAGATTTTAATGTTCCCATTTTGGTCTCTTTCGACCCTTCGGGAAGGAAAGGTCAACCTTTTAAAGACTGACACCCAGGGTTTGACTTTCCCAGGCTGCTCATGATCGTGTTCGCAAGGAACATCAATCTCATCAGTACTGCTCTCAGCTTCCGCCTGAGGAGCTCCTTTATCTCTTTGCATTCTCGCTTGCCACAGTGGGGCATTTGCTAGATGGGGAATGCGGTCATACACGACATGTGTTGCCCCCTGCCGGTCATACGTGGCTGAGAGCACATGTACGGGAGACTTTTCCCGTATAGGTGGAATATAGGCAGACCTTCGAAGCTCTGCCTTCTTGTTGTGGAAACGGGCATACGCACATGCCCCCCCTTACCGAACTCTGGCGTTGAAGCCCCTGGGTGGCTGATGATAGTCCGGGACCCTTTCAGTAATCACTTCTTTTGGTGCATTCTTTTCTAAGGTAGGCTCTTCGAGCCTAGGCTTTTGCACTCTCTTAGGTCGCCAGACCTGCTTGAATTTGATGGGCTTTGGGGGCAACTCGCCCTTGAAGGTGTTGTACATCTTTTCTTTGCTTGTTAAAGCTTGGAAATAATTCTTCACAGGTATTGTTGGCATGACCCGTTTTGGCACAGCCTCAGTTCTCTTTTCTTGCAGATGGATTCTTAGGTCTCCAATCCGCACACTCTTCCCTGAGGCAGATACACACGCTGGACGAGTGACAATGTTTTCAGCTTCTGTTATCTATTGAGTACATCTGTTGGTTCTCTTCCCTTTGTTCTTGTTAACGGGGCCATGCTCCACGTGATGAACGTGGCAGCTCAGCTTCTCGGTGATCTCTTTGACTTCGGCCTCATATCCAGCTTTAGCTTCGGCTTCAGCTCCAGCCTCTTTTTGACTTCCGGGTGCAGGATGTCAACGAATACGACCCCCAAGAAGTTGGGGAACTCCACGACTGGAGGGAAGCTCCCGAAGCGAGTTGGCACAGCCAGGTAGCCATACCTGGCATGGTCTTGGACAACTAGCGATCCGAAACGCACTCCAACCATCGCTCTGTTAGTACCTGTTAGCCAATTCAAAATGATAGTCAGTATTGATCATGTAAGGCCACACCGCTTTCTATTCTGGCAAAGAGATGAAGGGAATCTTGGTCCCACCGGGCGTGCCATGCTGTGGAAATGGAAAATAAAAATCTTTTTTTTTTAAGTTCTATTTATCATGTTTCTCATGTTCTCATGGATGCATGCGTATTGCGAATCCAAGTCTCGTCGAATGCTACAGGAGCTATGGTAACGTGAGATGAATCCACAATTCGCACAGCGTGGCGTGCCAGTCACCGAGGTGACAACAAATGGTTTGCCTCCAAGAATCGGAGGGCTTTAGGTCTATTGTGCGCACTATTTGACTTCGTCAAACGAAAGTGAAGTGTCGGGTCCTGGACCAAAATCCCGTCGTTGCCTAAACACAACGACATTAATTACATCCCTCGGAGAGGGAAAACCCTTGATTAATCGCCAGAATTAGAAAGCCTTGTGGCCTTAAATGGAGACATCCGATGAAAGGTGCGAAACACAACTTAAAACTTAGGCTGAAGTGCTATTAAGCAAAATGAATGTCTATTCAAAATCATTTGATCTTTTATTTAGCCAATTATCGAATCTCTTTGCCTGTTTACTCATTGGTCTCTTTTACCATGAAAAAGTTCAATTTGGTCCGTTGGATCTATTTGAGAGAGAGAAGTCAAGAAATGGTCTATTTGATCATTTGTTGAAAATAATCACAATTTGTTCTTTTGTTGAAAACAATTTCAATTTGGTCTCTTTTTTTTATTATAGTAAAACATGAGGTGATCTTTTATTTACTTGGAAAAGCTTGATTTGGTCTTTTGTTCTTTTGCAAAACATGATATGATCTTTTGCCATTTAGAAAAAGAAGTTCACTTTGGCCTTTTGTTGAAAATAATTTCGATTTGAGTCTTTTACCTTGCTGCAAAACATGAGGTGATCTTTTATTTCTTTTGGAAAACATGAGATGGCCTTTTGTCCTTTTAAAAAAAGGTTCAATTTGGTCTTTTGTTACTTGAAAGGGGTTCAATTTAACCTTATATTTCTTTTACCATGGAAAAGTTTCAATTTATTCTTTGATTCTTTTAGAGCATTTAAAATGGGGTTCTGTTCACGATTTGGCGCTGCACAGCCATTCGGTGGCCAGTTGGCAGCAAGGGAGCGTTCGATCCGGCGGGCTCATCTGATTTGGCGCAGTAAAATCGAATCGGCGCGGCAGAAAGCAGAAACTGAATCGGCGCTCATGGGGGGGGGGAGCCAACCAGTAAACGGAGTCGAATCGGCGGAACACCACTGAGTCAACTGACCATTGATGATCTCTTTTAGGAATCTCGCGCCGATTCAACCTTCGCGGGAAAAATTCGGCAGTGTTTCCCCTTATCCTGGTCGATAAGGGGAAAGCGCGGTACACATCCACCACATGTGGAGATGGTACCAAAAGAGGGAGTGCATGTCATAAAATGACATAACTCCGATGGCACATGACGCCGATCCCCAAGGCATGCCTACGGAGACTCGGACAATGTCATGACCATGCAAACCCACGGGACGGATGAACGACATATGAACCCACCCATCCAGACATAGACATTATGTTGTCCAACCCAGAGGTACGGATGGGTCTCATATTGATCTATTTGGCTATTGATTGGTTGATGTCACATTGAGCAATGATCTTGCTCATATAACTTCAGCCAAGATGGCCACTGGACGCCGAATCGGCGCACCCTCCCCCAATCCTACAAGACTACCAAGACTGGTTCTGGGCCGAATCTGCGCGGGTGGCCACCTGCATAAACAGTGACAGGTGCCTCTCCCTTGCAGCAGCCATGCTCATGGCAGGGGGGGGGGGGGGGGGTTGTTCTTGAGCTTGAGATGGTTTTTGGGATTTGATATGGGGAGCTAAACAAGAAGGCACGAATGCTAACAATTCAACCTCTTGGATAGCGAATGGGATATACCCGAATCCAAAGGAAGCTCTTAAAGGGACTGCTTGATAGTGATGAGATGCACATCAAAGGGCTAGAAAATAGTGAAATAAATCATCCATTGAGAGGGGCGAACAATGGTCTATTGGGCTCTTAGTGGGTCTCTTGGGGATGGTCACTAAGCAAGAAGGCATGAGCATTACTTGCTCAACCCCTTGACTAGCACAATGGGCATACATTGACTCAAGGGGAACTCTTAGTGGGCTGTTTGAACAGTGATAAAACATTCTCTTAGAGGGCCAAAACAGTGGGAAATCGCCTATTAAAAGAAGCAATGGGATGGGGGTGCGCACGCACTACATGGGAGATAGGACTTTGCACCCCCCAGGACCTAATTTATTGAGGTATGGAGGGGTTAAAGACCCCTTTTATGGCATGTTGGGATGGGGAGGCACACCATGCAATAGGTGACCTCTTCCCATCCCGGTGCCCTTTACCCATGCAAAAGAGAAGAAAATTTAAAGAAGCTTGCATGTACGGGGAGTGTGCTTTGCATTGAATGCAAGATGATGAACTATCACATCAAGAAGAGGTGAGAAGGAGCATGCAAAATGGTGTTCTCTTGCTAAAGAAAGAGAATAGTACAAAGGTTTCAAGGAAAGCAAGAAGGGAAGACGAAACCCAACGTAGCACCTCTTCCACTCTCTCTTCCCTTGATGGGACAAGACAAAGGTAAAAAAAAGAAAACGAAAGAAATAATGGAGCAGAAGAATGGCCCTCTCTCTCCCTCTTTCTTCTCTTCCTCTTCTAACCTTTTCCCTTCTATTTTGCTTCTTTTTCTCTTGCAGGCCCTCATGGGAGATGCTCCTTAGAGATGGAAAACGCAGGTCTCCTCCTTTTCTTTTTCTGCTGGTTCTTGCCTCTTGGAGAAGACCACCCCAGCCCCCTAACCAGCCTCTTCTCTGCTACCCAAGCCCCACGGGGGAGCCCCCCATGGCCTTTTTCTCTTCAAGCCTTCTTAGAAAGAAAAGAAAAACCAAAAAAAGCTCCGGCAGCCCCTTCTGCCCCAGCAACGCAGCAGGCCACCTTTTCCCATTTCTAGAACCTCCTTTTAGGAGGTGTTCCATTTGCCTATCCTCACCCCCCCCCCCCCCCTTTCATGGGATGAGATGGGGCTATTTCCTCATGGGCCTTTGGGGCCTCTTTAGTGGGCCTTTTTTTCTGCATTTTTTGTCTGCTCATTTGAAAGGGAATGGGCCGGCCATGTGGGGGTCCATTAGCAGATTTGGGGTGTCCACAGGGGGCAGATCATACCAATTTGGCAGATCTTTCTATTCCAATAAATTTAAAAATTTAAAACATAGGAAAAAAGTGGATTCAAAGTCGTTTGGCTCTGCTGCTTAGGGCTCTATCTTAGAGACATTAATCCAAGCATTACATCTCCATAGCTAATGTCATGAGACATTAAAAAGGTCCCTGCTATTCTCAAATATTTATAGGGTTTACAAAAGCCTGCATATCTTTTTTAATATAATAATGTTCAATTGTCCCGTCTGAGGGCTTACATTAGGAGCCAAAACATTATTTGGAAACTAGTTCCCGTTTAACATCTTTATTTTTTTAGTTATGATACATGCACAATTTAACATATGAAGTTGTTGGTCTGATTTTTTTCCCCTCAAGAATGGAAGAAGATTCCATGTTCAGAAGGGTGGAAAATGACGTGTTTGTGCGAAGTATGTAGATATTTAAAATTTTATTAAAAGTAAGTTCTTATTATTTTGACATAGTTATCAACTTTATATATGTGAATATTGAAGGAAGCAAAGGTATATGATAGGGAAACTGAGGGAATACTTTGTTATCTCCCAGCCATTGTCGTGTTACATATTCTCATTACTCTTCTCTTCTTATAAATTATAAATTTATTGCTTGTTGTGCTATAAATATGATCGTTCAATATACTATGGTGTAGAATAAATGTGTATGAACAGTGAATTATCTTATTATAGTCTTTTGCTCTTTAACTTTAAAATTTAGCCATTTAAATAGCCTTGTTTTAATTAATTAGGTGTATTCTATATTGATTTATGTTTACTTTATTGTCTCATTTTGTAGGTACCACAACAAGGAAAAATGGCTCAGAATGTGGTTTCTTTGTATTGTATTATATCTACTTATTCATACAAACTACTCCACATTCTTTTCGTCTTGATGGTTATCCATACTTCGTATGTTTTTTTCTCATTATAAAATACTAATATATATATAGCATAATGTATATAAATTATCTATGTGATTGATATGTCTTTGACTTATTTTCAGCTAAGGATTGGTTTAGTCGGCCAGACTTTGATTTGTTTTGAGATGGAGGTACAGTGAGATCAACAAACAAAACAAAAAGAATCATAAATTTTTCCATTGTGCTGGAACCAAAAGCTTTGCTGATATAAATGAAGAAGAGGTAAAAATTTCAAATGTTTACACTTATTTGAATGTTTACTAAATCTAATATATATACAATCCTAACTAAATCTTTTTTATTGTTGTAGTACCAAAAAAATGGAGTCAGATTACATCATGGGGACTTATTTATCAATACTCGGGTCAAAAAGGATGGTGATCCTGTTAATGAAGATTGTGCTACTATGATTGTATGATATTTTATAATTGTTTTAATCAATATATTTCTTTATTTTTCATAATGATAAATATTTGTTAAACAACTGCAGGCGAAGCTTCAAGATCAGAAAATTACACAACCACACTCCCTTGTTGGCTCAATTGCTACAATTGATGATACATATACACAAGTATTTAGAAAAGATCGGCCAGGACGAATACGTGGAGTTGGCACAGAAAAAAATTCATCTAACTCAATTTATGAAAGATATGGAAGACAAAATTAACAAGACTGAGTCTGTTGTGCTTCAAGTAAGAATATGAATAGCTTTATTTATTTAATAAATAGTCTAAACCCTATTAGGTATATATGAGACCTAGAATAAATTTATATATATATATATATATATATCATTTGCCTCAATAGGGACAAGCGCTTAGAGAGAAACAATATGGTTCATCAACATGTGTTCAGCCATCTCCTAAAATATTAGAACCCAATCAAGTGCAGGTATATTCTCTTCTTTCATATGTATATTTTATGTTATCGAGAAGTGTGCAAATGTTCACTTATCCCTTATTTTTTTAATACTTCACAGGTCCAAGGTAAACGGGTGAAATTGTTAGATGTGGGAGGAGAAGTGGTTGCAAGTGGCATATTGATGAGTGAAGATAAGGAGAAAGTGGTGATGAGAAAGGTTTTAGGAGATGCCTTTTACGAGGTTTCTATTTTCTTGGCAATCAAACCAGATGCACCATTATTTATTAAAGATGTAGAAAGAAAAAAGATCCAAGATGCTGTGGGTAGTCATGTTGTATGGTTAAAAGATTATGTAAGTGTATATGAATATGCTTTTTGATTTCAACTTCAATATGTACATGCTCAAATAACATTTTTTGAACATTTTTTTTTCACAGGTTCAAGATGCTTAATAGAGGATGCTTAATGGATTGCTGTCATAAAGCAGGGATTTCACATATGTTAATGATATTCAAAGTTTAGACAGATTAGTACATTATTGGTTATATATTGTTCCCTTTTTTATGAATATGCGATCGAAGGACGTAGTTTGTGGATGAACAAATTTATATGTTCATGTCTATCAATATATTTTTGTGACTTTTGAAGTGCAAATGTGATATGCAGTTGAATGGATTGATGAAAAAATGACATTATATGACAGGAATTATGTGACAAATGTTTCTTTTCTCTTGTGATTGAATGGCTAATTGGTGTAGGTGAATGAGCACAACATATGGTATATAAGATTTGTATGTTTATCGTAGAGATCATTATAGATACTACTTTCAAAGTCAAAAAGTCTAGTAAATGTAATTAGTTAAGTAGCTACAGCTTAAAAGCGTAGGTGTTCTAAAACCATGTAATAAAGTTTCTCATTACTTACGGATCTACACTTACGGTTAGTTGACCGATGGTATAGATCATGCTGTAGTTACAGTTTTTAAACCGTAAGTAAGCTACATCAACAGTTGATGTGCCTACGATTTATTTACGGTTTACAACCGTAAGACATTCCATAAGTTAAATATATTTGTTACGATTTTATGAGCTACACTTACGATTTATTGCCGTAAGTATAGAACAAGTTTGTTGTAGTGAGGGTTCTTTTGGTGAGGATGAGTGAGACTTGACCATTGATTTATGATCATGATTTTGTGATGTAATATATTAAAATTTGAAATAAGTGTGATGTAATAGATTTAAATTTAAAATACTATAGTTGTTTTAGAAAGAGGATTGTGAATGGTTTATGTATGTAACTTTTGATGTAATAAATTTAAATTTAGAGTTTTTTAGTTTTTGTATAACAGGTTGTAAATTTGTGAAAAAATAGTTTTTATTATAATTTTTTTTTAATCTGTGATAGACTATTGGGGACAGCTGCAGCCGTCCCCAAAAATACTATTAAAGACGGAAGGAGCTGTCCTCAATAGCCTCATTGGAGACTAGTGTGCATCCATCCCTAATAAGTCTATTAGCGACGGCTTTTTACTTGTCTCCAATAATATTATTCAAGATGGCACAATAGCCGTCGCTAATACGTTTTTTTTGAAATGGCTCCGAGATGTATTGGCAACTGCTTGTCATCCGTCTCAATTAAAGTTATTGTAGAGGGACAGTAAGCCGTCCCCAATAATGTTATTGATGACGGCTCCTTACATGTCCGCAATAATGTTATTGGCGACGGCTTTATGTCTGTCGCTAACACCCTTTTTTGGGACGGCTTTAAACCCGTCACCAATAATTTTATTGGGACGAGGTATTACTATCTCAATTAAAATTATTGGAGACGGACAATTATCCGTCCCCGAAAACGTTATTGGAGATGAATCTTGTTTAGCCATCCCCAATACTATTAGCGACGGGCTTATTAGGGACGCCCTAGCGACGGCCTTGTAGCCGTCCCTAATAATCAGTAGGGACGGCTTTCCTATTATTGGCGACAGCTTGCAGCCATCCCCAATAACCCCTTTTCTTATAGTGTGTCTAGTGATTTATTGGCAGCGCCAAAGTGGTCTAGGATGTGGATGAAAGGGAGACGCAAATCTAGGTTATCGCCGAACTGGTTAAAATTGTGTCTTTTTATGTGATTGTTAAACATCTAGACAAGTGCAAGACAACAATCCGTATTTCTCCTTGAGTTGCAATTCCTTAATTTTCCATGTCATCATCCTTGGTGATGAGACAGAAGCCTAATACACAGTTAATAGTTACACACACAATTTGGCCTTTTCTCCATCTTACGTAAGAAATAATGAAGCAGATTCATACAAATCATCTTACTCTTTTGATCATATCCTCCTTGTAAACATCAAGACAAGTGCAAGACAACAATCCGTATTTCTTCCTTGAGTTGCAATTCCTTAATTTTCCATATCATCATCCTTGGTGATGAGACAGAAGCCTAATACACAGTTAATAGTTACACACACAATTTGGCCTTTTCTCCATCTTACGTTAGAAATAATGAAGCAGATTCATATAAATCATCTTACCCTTTTGATCATATCCTGCCTGTAAACATCAAGACAATTGCAAGACAATAACAATTCGTATTTCTTCCTTGAGTTGCAATTCCTTAATTTTCCATATCATCATCCTTGGTGATGAGACAGAAACCTTATATTTCTATATACGCACGATCAAGCACTAATTAGATAGTTTGTCTTTAGTTCGATTTAGACTCCCGTTTGCATGCCTTTTTCCCCTTCTGGTCACAATAGAAGACCCACACGGCATGCAGTACTCCTAATTCAGTGGCGGATCCTGAACATTAGTTCAGTGGGGTCACTTGACTATAGGAGGGTCACTCTTAAATTCAGTGGGGTCACCTTATATTAACTTACCTAAAATTTTGACCTATATAAACAAAAAAAAAAGAATTTCTTAAGACTCCTCTCCAAGTCAGTGGGGTCACGTGACCCCACTGACTGTACTGAGGATCCGCCACTGTCCTAATTATCTCATCAATCAACCATAATCATACATGGTTGGCAGGGTTACTTCGTAAGTTAGTTACCTCCTCCACTCATTGGAATTAAAACGTGTAAACTCAATCCATATCCCTTAGGTGGGCATCTAATAGAGGGACATCGCATGCCCAGAATAAATCATGACCATCAGACGTGACGTCTCAAGCTATGCCATTTCGCGCTTCAAGTTGTACTTCTCTCCCGCCAAACTTGGGGATTTTAATTGTTCTCATGCATCCCACGGATGTATATATGATCCAGCGAGACTTTCTATCACATATTTGTAAGGGACCAATGGTCATTGATAAAACTGGTATTATGCATGTTAGACTAGTTTAAAGGGGGTATGCCTCCTTCTCTTTGTATCATGTTAAATTAATATTTTTCGGCCCAGGTGTTCTCGCTGGTGGAGTGGGAACATTCTCCCCCTCTGAGGGAGGGTGCGCTCTCCCAGTTTTTGACCCTGAGGACCTCCTTTTGAAAAAAAAAAGGGCCTAGGTGGTGGCTCATTTTATTATTAAACTTGACAAAAGTAGTTATATAATTTTCATGCATGAGTAATAGTTTACAATTTTATATATTCAGGTGTAAAGCTTAAGATAGATATAAGTTGGATTGGTAAGTCTCGCAACAGTCCAGAATAGTTAAGTGGGGTGGCTGAATTCTTGAAGGTTGCCATAGCAAATGCAAGATCAAAGAATGTTATTAGATGTCCATGTAGTGATTGTTGCAATCTTACCTTATTATCAATAAAGAAAGTTTTAGAGCATTTACTATTCAAAGGTATGATGTTGTCACTGTTTGGACATTTCATGGAGAAAAAAGAGCAATGCAGCATAATGATATTGCATCATCAAGTAATGACATAGTTGGTGATGATATGCATGAGATGATTCATGATGCATTTGGAATTCCATTGATGCATGAGGAAGAGATAGAACAACAAAATCAGATCATGAATAAAATTGGTGTTGATGCTGAAAAATTTTATCAGTTGTTAGAAAATGCTGAAAATGAGTTGTACCCAGGATGTAAGAAATATAGCAAACTCTCATTTCTTGTTAAGTTGTTTAATATAAAATCTCTTTATGGGTGGTCTGATGCATCTGTCATGTGCACTACTTGAGTTATTAAGAGATGCATTTCCAGAGCCAAATGAATTACCTGAGACTTTCTATCAAACAAGAAAGATGATAAAAGATCTTGGACTTGATTATGAAAAAATAGATGCATGTGAAAATATTTGTATGTTGTTTTGGCAAGGAACAAAAACGGATGGTTTACATAAATGTGCAGAATGTGGTTCAGATAGATGGGATATGAACAAAGGGAAAAAAATACCAAAGAAGACATTGTGCTATTTTCCTTTAATACCAAGATTACAAAGGTTATATATGTCTTCAAAAATAGCCTCTTTTATGACATGGCATGCAGATGGTCGCACAAAAAATGATGGAAAATTAAGGTATCCAGCTGACTCTATAGTTTGGCAAGATTTTGATCGTGAACATGCATCATTTCATCAGAGATTCGCAATGTCAGACTTGGTTTGGCAAGTGATGGGTTTAATCCATTTAGATCACTATCAAGTACTTACAGTATATGGCCTGTTGTTCTAATACCTTATAACTTGCCACCATGGATGTGCATGAAAGAATCTAACTTGATATTATCTTCTATCATACCTAGTGAGAAGTCACCAGGAATGAAAATTGATGTATATCTTCAACCTCTGATTCATGAATTGAAATTACTATGGCATGGAGGTGTAGAGACTTATGATGCTGTAAGAAAAGAATCATTTAAGATGCAAGCAGTTATATTGTGGACCATTAATGACTTTCCTATATATGCATACTTATCTAGATGGAGCACTAAAGGTGAGAAAGCTTGTCCTATATGTAATGATGAGACAGAGGGGCAATGGTTGAAGCATTCTGGTAAACATTGCTATATTCATCAACGACGATTTCTTAAATCAAATCATAAAATTCGCACTCAGTGTTCTGCATTTGATGGAAAATTTGAATTAAGAGACAAACCTACAAGAAAATCTGCTATTGATGTGATGAAACAATTGAATTTGTTTAAGCAAACAATTGGACAAAAAAAAAATCCAAAGGTCAACAATCATATAAGATAGGATGGAGGAAGGAGAGTATCTTCTTTCAATTGCCATATTGGAAAACCATAGTCGTACGACATAATTTGGATGTGATGCACATTGAAAAGAATGTATGTGAGAGTTTGATATATACTTTTTTAGATGTTGATGGCAGATCAAAGGACACTTATAATGGTCGTCTTGATTTACAAGAAATGAAGATAAGACCATCACTCCATCCATATGTCAACAGTGCAACCAATAAATTGTGTTTACCTGCGTCTTGATTTATTATTTATTTTGCAGACAAAGTTTTAATTTGAGGATCATCATGAGAATTATGTGGTTGCATCACTCTCTAAAAAGTGGAAAGATTACAAGGAAAGATTGAAGAAAGTTTATTTCAATCCTGATAGAAATAACCCATGCCCACAACAATTTATAGTTGGGGAACAATGGAAGAATTTAGTCCAACATTGGAAAGGTGATGCTACAAAGGTAAAAAAAAAAATTGAATTAAATGTGTTATGAAATGTTTAGAGTTGTTTTACCATAACTAATATGTTTTTGATAATGTATAAAGAAAATATCAGAGATCAATAAGAGAAATCGTACAAAACAACAGATGATTTCTACGACTAGACCAAAGAGCATTGCCATCCGACAACATGACTATGTAAATCTTAACTTAGTCCTTTGAATCATTTATATATTGTCTACTTTATGTTATAATATCTTTATATAGATGTATAGTTATACTAATTTGATATTTTTTATGACTGAAGGAGGAGAAAATGGGACAAAAAATGTCATTGATCCAGACATTTAAAATGATGTACACAAAGAAGACTGGAGAGCCATCCATTGACCTTGCAGCTAAAAAAATTGTATATATGTTCATATTCTTGCAACTTTATTTCATATTTTTAAACTTACATATTTGACTAATGTTTCTGTTATATTTTGTTGTTAGGTTGAGATAGACAAAATAGTAGCAAGTCATTCAACAAATGATTATGAGAATATTGTCATTGCAAATGAGAATGAAATCATAAATCAAGTGTTAGGAAAAGAGCATGCAGGTAAACCTAGATGTTATGGTTCGTTTGTCACATCTACAGATGTTTATGGCTCAAAGAAAAAATATGGTAAGCTAGCACATGACTATCCAAGTACACATGAGATAAGAGAAGAATTTATTTCTATGAAAAATAAAATGGTTGAGATGGAAACAAAGTATGCAACTTTACAGGAACAGTTACAAATTGTGATCAATAGAAGAAATGAACATGTATATATTTTTGTATATATATTTTACAATTTTTTCATAGATTTATTCTGTTTGCATTTTGATGTTATATTAAATTACAAAAAAGTTGTCTTTGGAGCTTTAGGCTGTTGTTGGAAACAATGGTGTCTTAAATAGAAGATCTAATAGAGAAAATTATGTTAATCATTCTACAACAACTAAGTCTTTAGCCGGCAGTTATGTGGTTCCTTTACTAGTAAGTATTTTTTAAAATTATGAAATATGACTTAAACTGATATTATATATTGATTATCTAGAGTTGGTTTCAACTTGAGTAAATGATGATCTTCTTATATTTGCAGCCTCGTCAACCAAATGATATCAATAATGTTGCACAAGAAGAATTGGTGTGTTGTATATACTTTTTAGAATCTATACTCAAATAAATGTGTGTTTGATTATTTAATTCTTTGTATCTTTAGGAAAAGAGCACATGCTATCTACTTAGATTTACTTTTGATCATGTGGCGGAAGGAAAAATAATTAGCAAGGATCCAAGAAAAGAAGTGGATCGACAACCTTTGGGTGATGAATATTATGAAGTTTATGTGACTAAAGTCTTACATCCTAATATGAGGTTGCCATCAAACTTGCGAAAAATATTTAGACAATGTAAAGGAATATCTATTCCATAGATAAAAAATCTTGTAAGTTCTAAATTTCTTTGTTTACAAAACATACCTCTAATTATATCTTCTATATTCCTTTTATCATTTTGTCATAATGAAATTTTATTTCAGCTGCTCGAAGGGAATGCTAAATAAAGATAGATATGTTGGTATAATTACATGATCTCTTATGCCATTGTAAGTATTTTATATTTTTTATGAAATAATTCTATTTCCTAGTAAGTTTTGTACTTCCTTAATTTATTAACAAAATTTGGTTAATCTTTTTTTAGGTATTTTCAAGAGAAGATGATGATGGATGCTTACAAAGTTATGAAGATCATGTGGTTCTCACATTTGGATAGTTGTGGACAGTTTTTTTCTTTTTACATTTCTAAATAGAGTTGTGTATCTCAAATGCACTTTGAGTGCATATTATCATAACAATATGGATGTTATACTTTCACTTATGACTTTGTATCTTTTTGTCATTTGATATCATATATTTGTAATCTTCTATTGCCAAAAAATATTTTCATTGTATATTTAACATAAATTTTTATTTGTCATTAAAATTTATTTTTGAGAAAAGTCTTTAAGAGAATTTACCATTAAATTTTTTACAGGTTATATAGTGAACAAGAATCCTTTTAAAAGATAATAATTTGTATATGATATTAGTATAGAGGGCAAAAAAAATTTCCTTCTCGTAATATATTTTGACAACTTAGAAGGCAAAATCTTCTACTATCTAAAAGGAATAGATGACAAAAATATTTGCCTTCTATTAGATCTTAAAAGGTAGAAATTATAGCCTTCTAAAAAAATAGACAACACAAACTTTCGTCATCTAATAGGTGCTATAACTGCCTTCTATCACGAGTTTATAAGGCACAAAAAATTTGCCTTCTATAATTATCATTTCTGCCTTATAAAATTTTTGCCTTCTAAAATACATTTTTGCCTTCTATTTGAATAGAAGATGGTCCAAAAGAAGGCAGAACATAATCTGCCATCTTTCCACCTTCTAATAGAACATAAGGTAGATTTCTACATTTTAAAAGGCAGAAAAATATTGCCTTCTATTGTTGTTTTTCTACTAGCGCGGCCACAACCATTGCCAAAAAGTCTGTGGACAGATCTTATGTTAGCGGCCGCTAACATATATAGGATTTGTTCGTGACTTTTATAGCCACTGACATAAAGTATTGCCAGTGGTCACAAGGGCCGTGACCATACACCATACAACAACGGCTATGAGCCGTGGCCATATACTGTACAGCAACGGCTATGAGCCACGGCCATTAGGATATTATGGTCGTGGGTGTTTGCCACGGACAAATGGTCTTTTTATCAGTAGCTGAAACTACTGCCTTAAACAATTTTTGTCAGCAGACCTAAGCGTCGCAACCATATTTTTTATTTTTGTCAGCTTATGGTAGCCACTGACATATGTTGCTTGTCCTTGCAAAGGGTAGTAAGAAAATTAGAGAGAGGACGAAACTTAACACCCCACCTTGCCCTTCTGGGCTCCCCATTATAGGTAATCTCCATCAGCTGGGTTCGCACCATGTGGAAATGGATTTCGATCATAATGTTTTAAAAAGTTTAGTTGCTTTATCTTGTTCTCATGTGTATGGATGCATATTGCGAATTCAAGTCCCGTCGAGTGTTACCTGAGCGGTAGTGACGAGAGATGAATCTGCAATCGCAAAGCGCAAGTGTGCCAGTCACATAAGTGACAAGTGTTCTGCCTCCGAGAGTCGAAGGACCTTAGGTCTATTTGCGCACCATTTGACTTCGTCAAACGAAAGTGGAGATCAGGTCGAGACCAACACTACAGGAAAACCAGGCTTTGCTTACGTCCAAACACCGTAGGTACATAACCAAAAACCGTAAGCATAGTCTTTGCTTATGGTGTTCCCCTACGGTTGGGTTTCGTCGGCAGAAGACCGACGGCAAAGGCCTAAGGCTACGGTGTTTTAAACTCCGTAAGTATAAAGCTATAGTGACAGTGTTGGTAGCCGTAAGTAACACCATAAGGAAATCTGTTTTTGGCTACGGCGATGTTAACCGTAGTCATTTTTTTGTAAGGATAGACTCAGTGACGCCAAATATCCCTACGGCAGTTTGAACCGTAAGCATTTGTCCCTACGGCCACACACACCATAAGCAAGTATGTTTCCCTACGGCTAAATAGACCATAAGTAAATATGTTTACCTACGGCCACGTACACCATAACCAAGTATGTTTACCTACGGCCACATAGACCATAAGTATGTTGTTTCAGCAAAAAAAAAAAAACATTATATTTAAATGGATCCACATTACCTATGTACACATCCACAATTAATCCACACATTCACATTTGGATCAATCAACATACACATGCTACTTTAGTTCCACACACACATCCACATTTATTTCCACACATACACATCCACCTTTAGTTCCACACACACATCCACATTTAGTTCCACACATACACATCCACCTTTAGTTCCACACACACATCCACATCCATATTAGTTCCACACATACACATCCACATTTACATCCACACACATTCACACCCACTCATTCACAATGCACAACACATTAAAGTTAACAAACAATAATGTTAATAAAAGATGACATAAAACATCATTCTTCACATTCACATGCTAGTGCTAAAGTCTGTTCAGAAGAGCAAGTTAATTGTTAGTAGATGAAATTGTTCACATGTGGTGAGAGGAGATTTGTGAAGAGTTTGCTTTGTCCTTGGAGGAAGACAGGTTTCAGCAGACATATTTCCTGCAAAAGCAACAATAGGTGTTCAATAAGTACTGTGTGAGGAAAACCAGAACAAAAGAAACAATATGCTTAACAAACAGTAATGCAGGAAATATGATCTATGGCTAACACTACACAAGATCAAAGTATGATCTCCTCTTCCTGTCACTCTGTTTCATCATCTGCCAAGCTCATGCTAAAGGAAAAAGAAGAAAAGCCCACCCAAAACTGAGCCCGGACCTCTCTAGCTCGTGTTCTTCCACTGATGAGATCAGATCCCACCTCACCCAGCGGTTTCACTTCAAACTAGGCTTCATGATCAGTGTGATGGATGCAAAGCACCTACTTCTGCGGTTCCAGGATAAAGAGGACTTCCTCCAGCTACTGTTGTTCATGAGGAAAGTGACATATGCAGGGACATACTGGATCTCAGCCAGCACTTTTGTTTCCACATGTGTATTTGATTGTATTCACTCCGGCCAATCTTTGACATGTTATTCCTGTGCTAGTGTTTAATTTCTTTTTTTGGAATTGATCAACATAGGACTTGATAGTATGAAGTTTTAAAAGTAGCATGAAGAATTAATGATACTTCATGAGCTCATGTTCCCTCTAAGTACTCTTTTTTTGGAACTGTGTCTTGGGGGTGGATCTTTGTGATAAAAAAAACTTACAAGTTTTGTAACCAAACATAACACTGTCTACATAGAGTTCCAGCTCAAAATGGAGAAGCAGAAATCTACAAGTTTATGTAACCACACATAACACTGTCTTTCACCCAACCTAGAATGGGTGAAAGACAGTAAAATCTCAGATGCAACTTACCAAAGAGGGTGGAGGTGAAGATCAATCATCCTCAAGCTCAACCTGTTACATGTAAAAATGTAATTAACATCAGAGTTGACAATTAACAACATATAAATAAGAATGAGATAAATGTAAATAAACTTACATATTCTCTGAACCATATTATGTGACTCCCAACAGCATCGTTCATATTTTTTCTATCTGCATCTTTGATAAACAAAGATGCAGTCGGGTCATGGGCTATGAGTATAGAAACCTCATAGTACTCACCACCTAACTTCTTCCCCATGACCACATTATCATTATCATCAGAGATAAGAATGCCGCTGGCAACTACTTCTCCAGAGAAGTTTAGGATCCTCACCCTCCTCCCCGCCAATGAATCCTGTTAAAATTTTTGAATATGGATGTCAGATATACATGCATTCCAACATATTAACACGGTTAGATTTCATTTACCTTTTTCTTTTGAGCATGAAAACACTTGCAGAACTCTGCACAAGTAAATGTAGATTGTCAACATTAAGCAATGTTAATAATGAAGTATGTCAACAGAAACTAATTACCTCATTATTGCCACGAGACTCAATTTTTTTCATTCTTTCTTCGAGAGCTTCAATTTTTTCTTTTAGGCTTTCATCTCTCGACCTCATTATTGACAAACGGTTCCACCACCTAAACATCGACCATTTCTTGAAAAAATATCCCATCCTTTTTGTGTCATTTCTTCAGCCCCTTCATCTTCATTTCTTAAAGGTTGGTTAAGCCATGTCTCAACATCATCATCTAGATATCTCGAAGAAAAGATAAGTGTCTCCTCTGCTATATACCCTTCTGCCATTGACCCCTCTGGACGTGCCCTATTCCGTACATAGGACTTAAGTTTCACCAAATACCTAGTGGAGATTCAAAAAAAATTCAAGTATTAATAGCAATAGTGTACAATTTTCAGGCACAAGTATAAGATTAACGCAAACCTTTCAATGGGGTACATCCATCTGTACTGAACTGGGCCAGCAAGCCTTGCTTCGTCTGGTAAGTGGATGAGAAGATGTACCATTATATCAAAAAAGTTTGGCAGGAAGATCATCTTTAATCGACACAATATGTTTGCAATTTCTTGTCTAAGCTTATAAAAATCACTTGACGATGAAGTCTTCGAACATATTAGACAAAAAAAATTGCATACATCATTAATTGCAGATCTCAACTCCTTTTGTGTCACTCCCCTCATTGCTACTGGAAATAATTGTTGCATGAGGACATGACAATCATGACTTTTTAAACCCCAAATTTTCTTAGGATCATTGGGATTTACATGCCTTGATATGTTTAATGCATAGCCATCTGGAACTTTCACACTTTTCAAAACATTGCAAATCGTATCCTTCTCCATCTTGCTCAAAGTGAATATAGTAGGTGGCAATAGCAATCTGTTAGAATCCAGAGTTTGAGGTTGAAGAGTGGCCCTTATACCCAAATGTTGGAGATCATGTCGAGCTTTCAAACCATCTTTTGTTTTAGCATCAACATCTAACAAAGTTCCAATAATACTATCACAAACATTCTTCTCGATATGCATGACATCGAGATTATGTCTTAATAGTAAAGACTTCCAATATGGTAAGTCAAAAAAAATGCTTTTCTTCTTCCAATTGGTATGACACTCAAAAGTGGATGATGAAGTTGCAGCTTCCTTTCGTTTTCTTCTCACCCCCACTTTAAATTTGGGAACTTTCCCAAAAGTAAATTTACGTGGATGCAACTGCTTAAGTATATCAACCCCAGATAACACACTTGGTCTGCCTCTCATTTCTTCTTTTCCATCAAACCTTCGTTTCATAGAACGAAACTTATGACCCACACCTAACCATCGACGATGATTAGTGTAACAAAATTTTTTACTACCTTTTAACCATAATGATGATGTATCTTCATTACATGTAGGGCAAGCTAATCGACCTTTAGTGCTCCAACCAGACAGATAACCATATGCAGGAAAATCGTTAATTGTCCAAAGTAGTGCAGCACGCATAGAAAATATTTCACCCTTATAAGCATCGAATGTTTCAACTCCGTGCCAAAGAATTTGTAATTCTTCAATTAGTGGCTGAAGGTAGACATCAATATCATTTCTCGGACCTTTAGGACCCGGAATGAGCAACGACAAAAAAATACTTTGTGGCTTCATACACAACCATGGAGGTAAGTTGTATGGTGTCAACAACACAGGCCATGTACTATGACTCGTACTCATTATCCCAAAGGGGTTGAAACCATCACTTGCCAAGCCTAAGCGCACATTACGAGGTTCTAAACCAAAAGCATCAATCGCATCTAACGCTTTCCAACAAGGGGAATCAGCTGGGTGCCTTAGAATGCCATCTTCTTGGCGTTCATCACTATGCCAACACATGGTTGCAGATGATTTACTGCAAGTGTATAATCTCTACAGTCTTGGAATCAATGGAAAATGCCGAAGAACTTTCTTTGCAACCTTAATCTTCTTATTATGACCACTTCTTTCAGTTCCTTTCATCCATCTACATTCTCCACATTGAGGACAATGACCATAAGACTCATACTCTTTCCGGTACAAAATACAATCATTAGGACATGCATCAATTTTGTGATAGTCATATCCCACTTTACCAATGATTTTTTTCAATTCATAGTAAGTAGCTGGCAACACATCACCTTCTGGAAGAGCCTCTTTCAACAGCTTCAGAAGCATGTCAAATGATTTGTTGCTCATTTTGCCTCTGCATTTTATGTTGAACAATCGGACTATAAATGAAAGCTTGTTGAATGTCTTGCAACCAGGGTACAAAGGCCGTTCCACATCTGCTAACAACTGTTGAAATTCACCATATTCTCCTTTATTATCATCCATTGACTTCACTTCTGGATGTTTTGAATTTTCCTCACCAATGACATCCTCCAACATCGAATGCGAACCAACATCCTTCGGAAATGTTGTACGTGTAAAATCCGTAAGCATGTGACTGGAAGAAGAACTACTCCCGTGGAACTTCCAAAATTGTTTGTCTTTAATGACTCCATATTGAAACAAATGTTGTCTTACTATTTCCTTTTCATGTTTCAAGAGGCATACACACTTCAAACAAGGACACTTAATCTTTATTGATGGAGCAAAGTGAGAAGAAGCAAATTGAATGTATGTGTCAACTCCATCCATATATTCCCTTGTATTCTTCAATTTATCCATCCAACTCCAATCCATAACGTCTAACTACAAAAAAAAGTTCATTTACATTATATTCTTCATACTAGAAATGTTGCAAGATGTCCAATGAATTGTCTTACGATAGGACAAGGTAGAGTACATGGCAAAGAACATGCCAAAAAGCTGAAAATAGAGTGTCCCAAGGCATGACTCAACTACGGTATGATATATCACTGTTATTGTTTTGATATAATTAGCACATGGCATTAAGATTAATAGGACAATAAAAAAGGAGTGCCAGAGCACAAAACATACAATGAGAATCATTGAAATGGCAAAGATGTTCTCCATTCTTACCACAGAGAGAAAAGTTCTCCATTCTTACTCCTAGATCACCATTAAAGGAGGGCCATTGCAATTAATCAAAGACAAGTTGCTAGGAGGTGAGGGCTTACACAGTCTATAATATTTCTTTTTGGGCCAATAAAAAAGCATACTTAATAAAAAGTTGGTTGGTATGAACTGATTGATACAATCATTGTACAACCTTTCCTTCATTCATTTTAATAGGCTCATGTAACTATCCAACGAAAAGAAAAAGATAATATTTGTATCACATAAATAAGTATCAAAGCTGCAATTACAAAAGCTAAGAGCAGATTAAAGGAATCAAAGCGTAGTTGTCCTAAAGAGGTAGTTCATCCTTGTATTTCAAAACAGATTAAAGGCTCTTGGAGCATTACTCTCGTTGGAGTTGAATGAAGAACAACACTTAAGAGCCCAAGGATAGTCTGTGTTTTTCCGGTTCCTGGTGGACCCTGGAAAAAGAGGTAAGCATAAGGAATCAAAGTTAAACATGTTCTAAAAGGATCTTCAGACACACCTGCCAAAAGAAGAATACCGCTCTCATCCTCATCCACAACCCACCTTAGTACTAGCACTGGCCTCATAAATGAGAAAGCAAGACAAATTTGCTGCTGTAGATCCCACATATATGCCTATGGTGATCCAGTGGTTATGTCTCTTCCAAGTGGCTAAAAATATTCTAGAAACAATTATAGATATGTAAAATTGCAGTTGTAATGGGACACATGAACTCAACGTTTACAAAAGTTAAATGGATGGAATTTACAACTAAGGAAGATTAGCTTTTGCATTCTGCACTGCAGAGTGCAGACATCCATAAGGCAAATTCCACCTATCTTTTACCATTTTGGATGAATTCAGTTAACAAACAGTGAAATGTCTAATTGATGCGTGAGGGGGAGAATGTTTCACAGTCTAATTAAAAGGGTGGGGGGAATCTGAACACAGTCAAATGCCTAGGTAATTGATTGTGTGAGGGGGGGGGGGGGTGTTATATATGGACCCATGCTCTGCATTAAGTACCCATGAAAGCATGATAAAAGCTTGTATGTTGCAGAAGATTCAATGTTGGTAAGAAGCCATGAACTAGTATACTGTGAAGCACTTTATACCTAGGACACTGCCTTTTGAAGCATATCAGAAGAAAAAAAAGGAAGATTGTATTAAAGAAGCACCCGATTTCACAACATCAGAAGAAAAAAAAGGAAGTTCGGCAAGAAACTGGCGCATAAACAAGGGGATTTGGAGTACCCAAGATGGCACACAGGCAGTTCTTCTGACTAGTCTTAAAAAGTCCCTAAACTTTGTCTATCTGAAAAGAGTACTCACCTTCTCAGCGATGGACTCACCTTTGGCGATCAATCTGCCCACAACTTTGCAAAGCACAGCGTTCGTGAGAAAACGGGCGATGGGGGATGAGCAGTCGGAGAGGCCAAACACCCGCTACGAAGCGGAGGAGGAAGAAGGTGATGGGGTCGGCAGGAGACGCCCGGCGGCGTGGAGGACACGCGGAGGAATAGGGGAAGGAGGAATGGGTGGCCGGAGTTCCCCTGCTGTCGCCGCAAGTTCGCCGCCTGCAAGTTCGCCGCCGTTGCTTGCCCTAAACCGCTGACGGCGCCTTCTCCGCAAGTTCCGCCGCGCAGCCTGCCTGCTACCGCCTCCTGCTACCGCCTTCTCCGCAAGTTCGGTAGGAGACGCCACTGCTTGCCCTTTCTCCGTTCTTGCCCTATCGCCGCTGCTGCCCCTTTTCCCTTTCGCCGTTGTTGCCCTTTCGCCGGCAGGAGGCAAGGAGAGTGGAGAGGTCGAAGGAGGAGAGTGGAGGCCAGGGGTCGAAGGAGGGGTTTTTTCTCCCTTCAATCGGGGCGCGGGACTTCCAAAGTTGAATGGCCGCCCAATTAAAACTCCGTAGCTAAATGAAATAGTTATGTGCTTACGGTATTACGCCATAGGGGTAGGCATATCTTAAAAGTTTAAGAACAAACTTTGTCTGATGTACTTACGACATGTATAGTCTGTAAGTATAGATATGTCTATCCATACGGATACCTTACGAATATACTGAACCGTAAGCAACTTTTGTAGGCAGAGCTAAGATTTCTTGTAGTGCAATATCCCGCCGTTGCCTAAGTACAATGACGTTAATTACATCTCTTTAAAAGAGAAAACCCTTGATTAATCGCCATGTTCAGAAAGTCTTATGGTCTAAAACGAGACATCTGATAAAGGTGCAGAATAAAATTGCAGTTAAAATTGCAAAAGAGTTAAATGTGTTCAACTATTGGGGAGTTGGCAAGAGTTAAGAGTGTGTGTACTCTTCATCTCTTGAGGTCAATTTGCTCATTTGTTCATTTATTCTTTTATTTATTACACTTTTTTCTTAAATCATGCAATAGCTTTGACATGCTTATGATTATCATGGAATTCTCGTGATTCGGCATCATTTAGCCATTGTGTGCTCAATTGCTAGTACTGGCATAGCCCATTCGGCAAGGCAGACAACTCATTCAATCAGTAAACAAACAGATCCGGTTTCGATACGTGAGAGAGGAAGAGGTGGAAAGGATGATAGCCTCAGTCTCATCTCTGACTTCTCTTTCGACACCCATGAACCTGAGCAAGCTACTACATGATCTTTCTAATGGCATCGTCTGCGGGTGCATTTGGCAAGACAATTCATGATGCTGGAGAAGGATAGTCGGAGAGCAAATTCTGTGTCATGATGCTGGAGAAGGATAGTCGGAGAGCAAATTCTGTGGGAACTTCCTAGAGACCCAAGCATTGGTATCGGAGTTCTTCGTAGAAGATTACATTCCATGGGGAGCGTGGGCGGATGTGCTTACTGGACTGCGAGAGAGATTGAAGAAAATTTTTGCAGAACTCGATGCTTTTTGCAAAGAAGTCATTGAAGCACACATCAATGCTCACAGGGCATCAGAAGAGGAAGAAGACTTTGTTGACGTGTTATTGCATCTTGAGAAGGAAGACATTACCCATCTAACAATGAATCATCACATAAAAGGAGTCATCATGGTTACTTGCACCAGGCCTTTTCCCATTATAGCTTAATTTTTTCTATTTTTGGTGGGGACTTTTATCTTCTCTTACTCTTCGAGCATGATATGTTTTGTATTTGTTCTACTTTAGATTTTTGACATATATACCCCTATTAGAAGATTAATTGTGTAAAAATCTTTCATAAATCTGTATTTACATGTATACCCCTTTCATGGATCCAAAATATCTTAAGAGAATGGATCGAAGTCAAGAATATGCTTTGAATTTTCCTTCACTGTCATTTTTATTATGGGTACATGTACAAAAGTTAATAGATTATTCTATGCATCTTTCTAAAAAGATATACATGTAAATATAACTTTAAGAAAATTCTCGTGCAAAAAAACCATCAATCTTTGTAGGATATCTTTCTGGCTGGAACGGACACATCATCTGCTGCTACAGTGTAACAGTGAAGTAAGCTCTCACAGAGCTCATAAGGAACCCTAGTGCCATGTTGAGAGCACAAGTAGAAGTGAGAGGCGTGATAGGAACAAAATGAAAGGCCAAGGAGAGCAATGTCTCCCAGCTCAATTACCTTAAATCCATATTAAAGGAGACGTACGTTTAGATTGCGTCCGGTTGCTCCACTGCTCTCGTTCCTCGTGAGACAATGGACATCAACGGCTATGGCATGGCCCCCAAGAAAAGAGTGTTGATGAACGTGTGGGTGATAGGAAGGGACCTGTGGACATGGTACGTATAGGAGCCAGACAAGTTCATCCTTGAGAGGTTTAATTATATGGACAGAACCATCGACTTCAAGGGGCACAATTTCCAGCTCTGTAATCGAGTTTGGGTAGAGGGATAACCAGGCATCATTAACTACACATCTATTAACCTTAGCCAGAATCTGTCCCTGTAAGGAACGGTTAATTAGACCATGAGAATTTACTTCCCCATGCACCGATCTTATTTAAGTTGATTATCAAATAACTTTTTATAGATGTTTTATATATATTAAATATTTTTTAAGTTTCAAATTTAGAGAATAAATGAGAAATAAAATCTCATATTTTAGACTCAAGTATATTTATCAAACACCACCGCTCTCATCTTCTTGGAAGCAGTGGCGGATCCTCAAACTTAATCCAGTGGGGTCACTTGAGTGTAGGGGGGTCACCTTAAAAATCAGTGGAGTCACCTTACATAAGATTACATAAAAATCTGACTTACATAAATAAAAAAAAATGAACTCTTTAAGACCCTCTTCCAAGTCAGTGGGGTCACGTAACCCCACTGACTGTTGAGAGGATCCGCCACTGCTTGGAAGGCAAGTTAGAGGGATGTATGTTCTTCCATACCACGATAATTCTGTCTTAACATCATATGTGAAACGAACTCTTAAAAGACTTTTGCATATATTTTTTAATTTTTTTTTGGTGAATAGTAAAAAAGGCATCACTTAAGCACTCATGCTAATCCAATGGTACCGGAGCTTGAACACTTAGGGTCCATTTGGTTGTATGTAAAATAGTTTACTAGGAAAATAGTTTTTCATAGAATAACTTTTACATGAAAATGAAAACGTAATTGTCTATTTGGTTGTCAGATAAATATTTTCATTGTCTATTTATGTAAATAGAGAAAAAAAGTTGAAATGTCAATAGCATGGAGTGCAAGGTTTTACTATAAAGTTGTACGGAGGGGTATGGGATCTTATGATCCACTCAAATGAGAGAGAGTCATGTAGTCTTTATGTACTAACACTATTCATAAAAAAAAATTATTTTTTATTTTTAATATTTAAAAAAATAAAAAATTAGATAACTAATGAAAAACAAGTAACTTTGACAAAGATAATTTAAAGTATGAGAAATAAAATAAAAATACAATTTGAATGAATAGTATTCTATAGATATTTTAATAAAAAAATAAAAATTAAATTAACTAATAAAAAATAATTAAATTTGACAAAGACTACTTAAATGAGTGGAAAAAAAATAAAAATGTAACTTAAATGAATAGTGTCTAAAAAGTATCACTGTAGGAACGGTAGAATGGGCAGCATTGGAAAATGGCATCTGCGTTTTTACCGCGGATGTCAAAATCAGAGATTTCTGAGATATAATTTTTCATATTTTATTTTTCAAGGATGCCAAACGATCTAAAAAATAAGATTTTCTCTGAAAAACTTTTCCTAATAAAGTTTTACATTAAAACAAACGGACCCTCAGTGTAAACAAGTTAGATAAGATTGCGTACTCGACTTTATTCGACCAAATAAAGCCTAACAAATAAGCTAGTCAAATCGACCATTTTAAATGGATTTATTTATCAGGTCAAATTGTATTAATTATGAAATTAAAGATAGATAAAAATTGAAATATACTATCCACAAATTATTTATCTAAAGATAACTTATCCGGTTATCGGTTATCACTCATTAAACCCAGGCCTTTATGAGGTGGGTATGCAGTTCATAGACTTGTTCCCTACCTCAATCCGAGTAGACGCGGCGCCTGATCACCGAATATCGTATTAACATTGGTAGCCAAATTCTTTCCAAGTGCATCCCACAGATCTATGAACAACCCCATGCAAACACTCGTAGATGGACATATGGTGCACTCATCAAATTATCTTCTTATAATTTAGTGAGATCACTTAAGATAAAATTTAATATGTATAACGGAGTTTTTAAAATTTAGTGAAATCACGTGACCTCACTAATTGTAAGTTGCGTGCGTCTATGCAAACCCTTCACCAAGTTGTAGAGAGTGACAGTGGAGTTCTTCGTTGCCGATTAATTGTGTTGCATGGGCAAGGTGGGTGGATGTGCTCACCGGACTGCAAGTGATCACCAAATGGTCTTCTAAATTCCATATCAATTTGAACAGGCAACTTTGCATTGTTATATCCTCTAATTTTTTTTAATGTTTCAAGTCCTTTAAACTTCCCCCTGCTTCTTCTAATCTTGCTACTTGAAGGATCAGATGCATTAGTAGAACCTGCTCAAAATGAAGACAATTATGTGCTATCAATTACATATATGCTAATAATATCATGTAAACTTCAAATAATAATTTCACCTTGAGACGATGCTATCCGACTAATTTGGCGGTTAGTTTCTTGTGAACTTGCCATGTTCTAACCAAAAAAAGATAACCTGCAGGCAAATAGACAATCTCAAATGGTTGCTAATAAATGATGATAAATTAGTGCAAAGTACATGAAAACGAAAACGATATACAAATTAACAATCCACCCACATGAAGAATCCTTCTGTAACTGTCACAAGAAGGGGAACCTGCCAAATAAAAATAAAATTGAAATGGGTAACAAAATTATGCATGTATCTGACGACATGAGAAAATTCTTCATGGACCTCACACAAAAGATTCACTCTAAACAGAACACAGGAGGTACATAATGCAGTAAGTAAAGATCTGGATTGGCACTTGGTGCTGGTAATACCATAATCTGTGGTGGGCGGGGGCAATGGGGAGGAATATATATCATAGTTGCTTACTACTCTACCCCATATCATTCAAGTACCATTTCCCCTTCTATAGTCTGTCTTACAAATTGAGAAAGTTTGAAAATCATAATAAACCAACCATCACCTAAATCAGGGAAAATTGCAACAACAAATCAATTAACATCCAAAACAGCTAGATAACAAGGTTCTAATCACAGTTTTATGATAACCAAGGTTCTAGGGAACATTGCAACAACAAACCAATTAACATCCAAAAACTCTGAACGTGGGCATGTGCATGTTATATGACTGAGAGGGTAATGCTAGAATAATTGCAAGAGAAAATGTGTGATAAAATATGAAGGAAAAGGATTTTAGCACTAAGAAGAAGAACCCTTGAAAGAGATTTACATGGCCTTCAAGCAATGGATTCCTTGCAGGCATGTGGTTTTAGAAAAATAAAAGAATAGAAACATGAGAAATCCTTGCAGACATGTGGTTTTACTCTATCCTGTTATGAAACATCACTTGCAAGTAATTAAAAAAAAACATTACTTATAGGCAGGGGAGGGGTGGGGTTGCACTGCTAATGCTACCTGTATAAATAGATGTAGAACAGGCAAGATTGGAGAAGTTCCTTATAGGCCATCACAAACAATAACTCATGCTGTACAGCAGAGGAAACCCATTCAGAATAAGATCTTGCATCCCATGGATGATATTATGAACAGGACCACTGAAATGAGACTAATGCATTACGGGTTAAAACAGAAAGAAATGCTCAAAACAAATACCAGGTTACCAGCATAAATGCCACTGACAGCATCAAAACATGGGATTCTTTTATCTGTTTCCCCTTTTTGCCTTATGCTCTAGATTCTTGCGTTCTAGGGCAACTTTAGGATTATATCCTGGTGGTGCCTGTTCTGTGCGCATATCTTCTTAAGGTATTTGTGCATTATTTTCAAAGCCTATCAGATATGAGATTTGAAAAGAAAATCACTTTCTCCTGGATTGTTCCTAAAAGCTGCCTAAGTAGAAAAACACCTACCGTCTTAATTTACTACAATAACCAAAATATAAGGTGTGTATATAAATATATATAAAAATAAATATAATATAAGATCAATTGGTAATTGAGGTCAGTTTTATATGTTCATATGGTTAATAAACTGCTGTTAGACTTCAAAATGCTACTGTTTGCGGTAAGGCAGAGGTCTAGTAACAGTAGTTTTAGCTAGGAAGTCTCATGTTTACCTATGTTTTTTTGAAAGTGGGTAGTACCTTTATATAGAAATCCTTGCAGACATGTGGTTTTACTCTATCCTGTTATGAAACATCACTTGCAAGTAATTAAAAAAAAAACTCCTAGAAAGCATACAAGTTAAATAGACCCTGTCTCCCTTGACTCACCAGTAGTTGGTTGGCCCTGATCCTCAGAGAGAATGGAAGGGGTAGGAAACACAGACACAATGAAAAGATCATCAATAAGGTAATACTAAGGCAGCCTCCATTCATGAACCTTTCAACTGAATCTTCAATATGGCATCACTACAAAAAAAAGAGCATGTAAACATTAAAGGGTCCCACTGTCCATAGTATTGGCCTCCACTGAAATAGCTCTATTCCAAACCTTCTGGCACAGGAAAACCAGCAAACAAGAAAGTCTACTTTGAATAATCAATCATCATCTACAATTTCCTCATCAATTTCATTATTATCACTATCAAAATCCAGTTCATCTTCAGTCAACAAGTCATCATCTTCATAAATGGCTTCTCTGTCCTCTTCTACTACACCAAGTAGTGTAGTATCCAACTGTACACCATCAATATCAGTTCGGTTCATTGGCACCAATTCATCAATATCCTCACTCATTAACATGGAGAATTGAGTACTAACTCCAACTTCATTAGCTTGGTAGGGGCCATTTTCTTCAGTAGCTCCAACCTCAATAGCTTCCTCATTTTCTTCAGTAGGACAAGGCACATCATAAACATGTCTTGGGGTAACCTTAACAACTATATGCCAATTGGGATCCTTGCTATCTTTAGTAAAGTACACTTGTGCTGCTTGACATGCAAGAATGTACGGTTCATTTGTCTTCAGACGTCGACCAAAGTTAAGACTAATAAATCCATATCTATCTTCTCTATATCCTCGAGCTTGAGAAGACACTTCAAACCAATCACACTTAAATAAAGTCACGTGTCTTCGCCCTATATATTGAAGCACAGTAATATCAGTGAGTTGTCCATGATATGTGATATTATCAGTTTCCTCATCCCCTTGAACAACAACTCCACTATTTTGAGTCTTCAAATGTCTTTCAACTTGTAGTGTGCGGAATAGAAAGCCGTTTATGCACCATGCATTATGAGTCAACACTTGTTTATCTGGACCTCTAGCCAATGCGTACAGCTCTTCACTGACTTCTCCTCTTTTATGTAAATCACACACCTATGATCAAAATAATAGTATTAAATTATATTGTAGCATAGACTATTACAGTGTACAGATATTAAAACTTACTTTTGATTCAAACCAATCAGAAAATTCATCATTGTGTTTTCTTTCCACATTTCGAAGTCCTTGACTCTTTAGTTCATCCAAATGCTCACTATATAAAAAATATACAAAATTATGAACAATTTGAGGACATGCATTGAAGATATAAACACATAGAAATAGAAAGAATAGTCTTACTTAATGAAAGGTTGAACTTCTTCACAATTCTTCAAAACATATAACCTTGCTTGTTTTAAGTCAAGTAAGGATAACTCATGAAGCTTCCCATTTTTAGTGCTTCGCCCATTTTCTTTGAATATGTTCATAGAATATGTTGGTCCCTCTCTAACATCCACAATTCGATTAGGCCGATTTAACTTGGATTCAACATTTTGTAAATATCTAGCACAGAATATCATACACTCTTCCGAGAGATACCCTTCTGCAATAGAACCCTCTGGACGAGCCTTATTGCGCACATAACCCTTTAACGTATGCAAGTACCTAAACAATGAATATAATTGTAAAAACTATTCAATGTGGAAAAAAAGTAATATCCAATAAATATAAAATGTTTCATACCTCTCAATAGGATACATCCAACGAAATTGTACTGGACCAGCAATGATAGCCTGTTGTGCTAAATGAATCACTAAGTGCACCATCACATCAAAAAAATTAGGTGGAAAAACCATTTCCAACTTGCATAGGGTCAATGGTATTTGAGAGTCTAGATGTTTCAACAAATCAACTCTCAAAACTTTTGCACATATTTCTGGAAAAAACTTAACTCCACCAGCGGATCACATACATCAATGTCTAATGTTTTATGTAAGACAAGTGGTAATAATCGTTCAATCAGAACATGGCAATCATGACTTTTTAATCCCCTCAATTCACATTCCTTAACATGTACACAACGAGATATGTTTGAAGCATGACCATCAGGAACTTTCACATCTTTCAAAAATTGGCATATAATCCTCTTCTCATCTGTGGACAATGTATGTTTTGCGGGCGGCAATTCAACTCTGTCCCCTACCTTGACAACATGCAATTCCTTTCTAATCCCCATCTCCTGCATATCAAGACGGGCTTTGATATTGTCTTTAGTTTTGCCCTCAATATTCATCAAGGTCCCAACAATATTATCACAAACATTTTTCTCTATATGCATTACATCAAGGTTATGTCTTATTAACAATTTACTCCAATAAGGCAATTCAAAGAAAATGCTATGCTTCTTCCAATTGTATAACAATTCACCTCGCTTCCTCTTCCTAGTAAGCTTTCCAAATATCACTTGTGAGAAATGTGCATATTCAGATAAGATTTCATCTCCAATCATTGGCTTGGGTGCCACTCTCTGCTCTCTTTTACCATCAAAAGCTTTCTTATTTTTTCTCCAAGCATGGTCAATGTCTAACCAACGACGATGGCCAAGATAGCAAAATTTATTTCCATACTTCAATCTCGTTGCACAAGTATGCTTATGACATTCTGGACAAGCCAATGCTCCTTTTGTGCTCCAACCAGATAGATTTGCATATGCTGGAAAGTCATTGATTGTCCATAATAATGCTGCATGCATATTAAAATTTTGTTTTTAATAAGCATCATATGTTTCAAATCCAACATTCCATAGTTCTTTCAACTCTTCTAACAATGGTTGCAGATACACATCAATGTCATTTCCAGGAGATTTAGGACCAGATATTAACAATGACATAATAAAGAATGATTGTTTCATACACAACCAAGGTGGAAGATTATACACAATGAGCACAACTGGCCATGTACTATACGCAGAACTCATTGTACTGAACGGATTGAACCCATCACTTGCTAACCCAAGTCTAACATTTCGACAATCACGAGCAAACGATGGATGATGTATATCAAATGTCTTCCATGCAGGAGAATCAGCAGGATGTCGTAAAAAATCATCATCAACACGTTTTTCCTTATGCCATCTCATGTCCTTTGCTAATTCAGCAGTCATAAACATCCTTTGTAGTCGTGGAACTAATGGGAAGTGCCGCAAGATTTTACGTGGTATTCTTGTCTTCCCTTCCTGTTGAACATCTGTTTCCCCACTTCTACTCGACATCCATCTGGAAGTGCCACATACTGGACAACGATCATAATCAGCATAGAGACCACGATAAAGTATGCAATCATTAAGACATGCATCAATCTTATGATATCCAAGACCTAAATCTCGAATATTTTTCTTGATCTCATACATAGAATCTGGCCAAGTATTACCTTCGGGGAGAAGTTTCTTAAGAAATTTGAGCAACTCAAATGAAGTATTACTCCAACCATAAGTGCACTTTAAATGAAATAGTTCCACTATACATGACAATCTAGAAAATCCTTTACATTCTGGATATAACTTTACTTTAGCATCTTCAACCAATTTAAAAAAATTTTGAGCTCCCAAGTTTGGCTCTTCAGACATAGGAGGAACATCAGATGAAGTCTCGCCTGGAACATGCACATTCACCAGACCCTCTGCAGCCATCATGTCATGTAGCATTGCTAAAGTTGCCTCGTCATTTCTCCCCTGACTTATCCCTTCATCATCAGATGTGTCCCCCTCTGACGAATCAGAACTTTCGCCATGGAAGTCCCATTTTGTGTATCTCTGATCAATTCCATATTTAAAGACGTGGAGTTTTACATCATTCCTCACATGCCTCACAAAATTTAGGCATCGCATACAAGGACAAAGAATCTTATCGCGCATCGCTGATCTTGCAAAAGCAAAATCTAAAAATTCATCTAGTCCTTTCTCAAATTCACATGTATTCCTCAAAAGTGACATCCAACTATTATCTATTGACATTCTACCAATATGCCCCTACAAAAGAAAATTAGAAGCCAAAATTTCATAGGGACAACCACAACAGCAAGAGCAAAATATCTAGGTAATTTATCACAAAGTTAAAATATTGCACAAAAGTGGCTAAAAGCAGAAGTTAATCAAGGCAAAATAGGTATTCGGTTAGAAGGAGATAACATTAAGGTAATTTGAGAACACAAAGACCACTTCTATGAAAGCAATCCACAGGAAATTAAGTGCATAGCCTTCTGGTGCGATAGAAAAAATATTGAATACATGGGGCAGAATTAATGATAGACTGAAGTACCTTCACTACCCATTTAAACCAGTCTCCACAGGTTCATTGCCTGCAAAGGAGAACCCCTCCACATGAAACCATTGAGAACCATCTAAACAATGCACAGGTAGGTAGGTGTGCATATTGCAGCTGGGAATCTGCTAATTCCTAACCACACAAAACAACAATTGCTAGAAAAGATAGGAAAATGAAGGACACTTCCTGTTTAAACGACAGGAAACTAAATCCAAGTAGAAACCTTCACTTCCCATTTAAACCAGTCCACAGGTGCATTGCCTACAAAGAAGAACCCTTCATATGAATCAGCAGATTCATCCCAGCTGCAATGTGCACACCTAACTACCTTGGGCATATCCACACAAAATAGTTTCTAGAAAGAAGGACCCTTCCTGTTTAAATGACAAGAAACCAAATTCAAGTAGAACCTTCACTACCCCGTTTAAACCAGTCCTGGTTCCTGCAAGCACTCCCATAACTGCATCCACGGATTTAAAATGGCATCTAGTTCTGAATACAAAACCTTTGGCAAAAGGATCAACTCTCAACTTCCATCACGAAGATAAAGCTCTCTGCGGGCTTTCTCCTTGTTTATCCTGACCCCTTACAGACTAAACTTTTCTCCCTAATCTTCGACAAATGGTTCCATTTTTTTATGGGACGATATACCGGGTGGAAAAAACATCAGATCATGGGATACGAAAGTGTAATGGTAGGGATAAGGAACACCATCACCCCAAGTCCCTAGTTATAGGACACTGTTCAAAAGCCAAGATCAATACGCCATAAAAATGACAGAGAGGGAGGGAGTCCAGAGAGAAACCAGGGCGTGGAGGAGGCGGCAAGTTCGACAGCGGCGCTTCGATGGGGACAGCAATGGCAAGATCGGCAGCGGCGCTTCGACAGCGCAAGGTCGGCAGCGGCGCTTCGACGGCGATGGCGACGGCACAGCGGTGGGCAAGGCCGGCACCGGCGCTTCGTCGCCCTACGGTCGCCCTACCCCGCTCGACGCTTTGTCACCCTACCCCGCTCGAAAAGAAGGGAAGCGTCTTGGCGGGGAAGATTTGCAGCGGTCGACACCCTCCCCGCGCGAAAGTAACAAAGAAGGTCGCCGTAAATATGCAGACATGTGTTTTTACGGCGACATATGCGTCGCTATATAATGAAGGGCTTATGTTCACGGCGACAGTGGTATTCTTTTTATGGCGACTCCTTACTATCGCCGTAAAAGACCTCTTCTATTACGGCAACGTTCATGTCGCCGTAACATGTTGACATTTTGTAGCGATTTCCTTAGTCGCTGTAAAAAGCTTGCCGTAAAAACTCACTTCTCTACTAGTGTGAGATTGAAGAGAAATTTTACGGAAATCGTAAGCTTTCAGCAAAGAGAGTTTGTGGAGGGGAAAATTAGGTCGGCTCAATTATGACATTGTACTCGCCGCCGAACCCACGTTCCACCCAATCAGCAGACAACTACGAACTGTGCCAGATGGAAGGCGATGGGCCCAAACCCTTAAGGGGACTCCAATCCTCAGACCTAACACCCCGGGTGACGTTCCGACCTGCATGGATTGGTCCTCGTCCTAAATTAAGGAAATAATACACAAAAATTGTGACAGCATGGTAGAACACAATGTGGACTTTTATTTCAGATGCCAACTATACTCCAAAACAAAATAATCACAACAATCTAAAGACGTCACCATGAAGACTTGCTCCTCATGCTAGCAGACTGGGAATTGGCCAAGAAGGGGAGATAATGGCGTCTTCTATATTACTCACTGATCGAGTGCATTCTGTTGTTGCTGAAGTCATGATTGCCGTGCAAAAGTGACTGGAGAAAGAAGGCGAGAAAGAGAGAAGAAAAACAAGTAGAAGATGACAAAGTAAATATGAGACAAAGGAAGAAGAAGGGGTGGCGGGATATGCATGGTGGCGTATATAATCAGTACTCCCTGAAGATACAATTTTAACATAAACTTCTCATGTCCTAATCAGTACTTGTCTTCTTTGGTGATGATCTTAATCAGATAATGGTGATTATCTAGAAACATATTATCTTAAAGGGGTGATAAATGGCATCATTTTTTCAGATTAAAATAGATATTGTTGATGCATGAAATTTCATCATGTCCTCCAAGAGGTGTTGTTCCTATTTGAGATTTTGTCTTGGGAAAAATGGCTCTCTAAAGAGAAGAAAAATTCATCTTGTTTATAAGCACAAGTTTATTTTCATTACACCTCAAGTAGGATTAAACGGAAGACCCTATATAGGCTCCTTACACTACAAGAATATCGGGCTATACCTACAATGCGATTTCGTTTGTAAGTACATGATGTTCTCGTTGAGAAATGACACTCAGACATGATATATGACTTCTTGTTCGATTCTCACAAATGACGATCAATATTGATACATGAAATTTTAACATGTCTCTCTAGAGATATTGTCCTCGTTTGAGAATTTGTTCTTTTTTGAAAAAAATCCTCTTGAGAAAAAAAATGAGCCTTAACTATAAACAAACACTTATTTTTCATTATATTGATCAATATGCTACAAAATTGATGCCCCATCAGATATATGGATCAATCGCATATCTTGCTTCTCTCTTTTCCGCATAAGTCTTCACCAATATATGACCAAATGAGATTGTTATCACATCCTTGCTAAAACAATAGAGAATATTCTAATCCAACTATGCATAACATGGGTTAGTTGATTATAATTATATCAAAGAAAAGAAACAAAGCTAATATTGGGATGTTGGCACCATCACATAGCAAGAACACACTACGATATTCATTATTATATATTGGCCAAGCTAGGAACACAAATTATTCAAACCCACTTTCAACCACTATTACCTTAACTAGAATTATGATAAAACAGCTAACACATATCCCATTATTCAAGCTCACTCATGCATTCATCAACCACTACAAGAGTCTGACGGCTTTTGTCTCCTTTAATACTTGCATTTAGTGGCTTTCAACTGTAGATCATTCTTCAAGCGAACGGCAATACCATTTCCTTCATCCATGTCGATGCCCCCACCTCCCATGCCCTTTAGATCCTCCCAATTAAAGGCATAAAGGAGGTTGGCCAGTGCTAGTTCCACAGTCATGATCCCAAAAGTTATCCCAGGGCAAATCCTTCGTCCAGCGCCAAATGGGATGAGTTGGAAATCATGCCCCTTGAAGTCGATGGTGCTGTCCATAAATCTCTCTGGGATGAACTTGTCTGGCTCTTGCCATGTCTTTGGGTCCCTTCCTATAGCCCATGCGTTCACCAACACTCTTGTCTTAGGAGAGATGCTATAGCCGTTGATGTCGATCGTGTCCAATGTCTCACGAGGAATTAGCAGTGGAGCAACCGGGTGCAACCTAAATGTCTCCTTTATTATGGATTTAAGATAATTGAGCTGGGAGAGGTCGCTTTCCTCGGCCTTGCCTTTTGTTCCTACCATGCCTCTCACTTCTTCTTGTGCTCTTAACATGGCACTAGGGTTCCTTATGAGCTCTGCGATTGCATACTCCACGGTAGCGGAAGACGTTTCCGTTGCAGCAATAAAGATATCCTACAAAGATCAAATGGTTTTTTGCATGAGAATCTTTCTTAAATTTATACTTACATGCACACCTCTTTTATAGATACCAGATGCCTTCAAAGACCCTACCTTAACATGCCATGACAGATGTTAGAAAGATGCTTGGAATAATCTATTCACTTTTGCACATATACCCATATTAAAAATGATAGTGAAGGAAAATTCAAAGCATATTTTTGAGTTCTATTACGAGGGAAATTACGATAATCTCTTAAGATATTTTCGATCCATAAAAGGGTATACATGTAAATATAGATTTATGAAAGATTTTCACCTATTTAATCTTCTAAGAGGAGTATATATGTAAAAAATCTAAAACAGAACAAATACAGGACATATCATGCAAGAGGAAGAGAAGATAAAAGTCCCCTCCAAAAATAGAAAAAACTAAGCTATAATGAGAAAAGGTCTGGTGCAAGTTAGATATATACCATGATGAGTCCCTTTATGTGATTCATTGTTAGATGGGTACTGTCTTTCTTCTGAAGACGCAATAACACGTCAACAAAGTCTTCTTCCTGATCTTCTGATGCTCTGTGAACATTGATGTGTGCTTCAATGACTTCTTTGCAAAAAGCATCGATTTCTGCGAAATTCTTCTTCAATCTCGCTTGCAGTCCAGTAAGCACATCCGCCCACCCTGCCCATGGAATGTAATCTGCTACAAAGAACTTCGATAACAATGCTTGGGTCTCTTGAAAGATCCCATGGAATTTGCTCTCCGAGTATCCTTCTCCTGCATTATGAAATCTCTTGCCAAATGCAGCCCTACAGACTATGGAATTAGAAAGAGCATGCAGTAGCTTGCTCAGGTTGATGGGTTTCGAAAGAGAAGCCAGAGATGAGATTGAGGCTATCATCCTCTCCACCTCTTCCTCTCTCACGTATCGAAACCCCTCTACCTTCCTAGCGTTGAGAAGGCTGACCACGGTTATCTTTCTCAGCTCTCTCCATGTGGCACCATATGGCGAGAATCCCACATCTGAGAAATTGTAAGACAATTGCCTCCAGGGGGTTATGGATGGTCTGCTAGAGACTTTGAGGTCATTCTTCTTAAGGATTTCCTCAGCCAACTCGGCAGAAGAGACGACTAAAACCGGAACGCTGCAAAGTTGAAGGTGCATGAGGGGGCCGTACCGCTTGGAGAGCTCGTGCAAGGTGCGGTGCTGGTGCGAACCCAGTTGATGGAGATTACCTATCACAGGAAGCCCAGTAGGGCCTGGTGGGGTGCTATGTTTCATCTTCTCTCTAATTTGCTTGCTACCTTTCGCAAGGACAAGCAACATACGTGACAAGAGGAGAATAAAAGCAAGGAGAAGCAACAGTCCACCATCTGCGGCCATGTCTGTGTTCGGGTGTGCATGTGTGTGTGTGTATGAGAGAGAGAGAGAAAGAGAGAGAGAGAGAGAGAGAGAGAGAGAGAGATGCTTCGTGCTGCTAGCTTTCACCCTCTACAATTTGTTGCAAGCGCTTGGGCTAGGGTTGTTTATATATATATATACATCCGTGGGATGCATGAGAACAATTAAAATCCCTAGGTTTGGCGGGAGTGAAGTTTAACTTGAATTGCGAAATGGCATAGCTTGAGACGTCACGTCTCTACTGCCATTCTGATGGTCATGATTTATTCTAAAAACATCTTATCCAAATTAAGGAAATAATACACAAAAATTGTGACAGCATGGGAGAATACAATGTGGACTTTTACTTTCAGATGCCAACTACATTCCAAAACAATATTAAGATCACAACAATTTAGAGACGTCACCGTGAAGACTTGCTCCTCATGCAAGGACACTGGGAATCAGTCGAGAAGGGGAGATAATGGCGTCTTCAACTACTCACTGAGTGCTTCTCTCGTTGCTGCCGTCATGATTGCTGTATAAAATGGACTGGAGAAAGAAGAAAAGAACGAGAGAAGAAAAACAAGTAGAAGATGACAAAGTAAATATGAGACAAAGGAAAAAGAAGAGATGACGGGATGTTGGCGGCTGCACTATTAGAAAAATAATATTAAGTAGACTGGCTGCAAATTGTAGCTATCCATAAAAATAAGTATTTGTTAATTAAATATATAAACAGTTTATAAAAATCGTCTACAAATACAATTAGACAAAGGAAAAAGAAGAGAAATTACTTACCTTCACTCAAATATCGTGGGAGAAAATGGAGTCGATTGACTCCTACTTCTCCAACCAACTGGCCGGCAAAGAAGACTTTAACTTGTGGTTATCTTACAAAAAAGATTAAACAACCAAGTGAAACAAATAATTAGACCAAGTTGTGCAATATCAAATTCAAAGAAGAGAAAGAAATTGATTGCATGGAAATTAACACAACTTGCGGAGGTAGTGTAAAACCCCTAACAGTGTATAGATATGAATTGAAATGAAGTGTGTGTGATGATGATGATGAACGCACTAAAGAAAATTAAAATAAAGCAAAGGGAGAAAAGAATCTGATGAAGCCAAGCCCAGGCGCAACAATGATTGATGTGAGGATAAAGACTCCTTTGCTGCAATGGACTTGAAAGGATGAAAGCACAACTCCTCCAATTGAAGAGGACTTTAAACAAGCTTGGGGGGAGGTTCTTCTCTTCAAGCTCTGGGTATGGCTCTTCGACACAGCTGGTCTTCGCCTCAACAATTGGACTCTCTCCTAAAACAATGGCCACAGGGTTCTTTTTATAAGGTAAATGTGTAAATCGCGATGGACACAGTGGTCGCCTTTAAAGGTGAATCGCGACCGAACAAAGCGTCCTGTTTAAAAGTCTTCCTTACTTCGGTTGGTTCTTTCCAAATTTCAATTGTAGCAGGTATATAAATCGCGACGACATAGTACGACGTATTTTTAACACTTCCAATATTGATCAGATTCTTGTCAAATTAATAAATAGAAATATTGAATCGCGATGACATAAGAGATCGCGTATTTGAAAGAATCGATCTTCTTGTGGGAATCGACCTTTTAAACAATGGAAGGTAAGAAATGCGATGACATAAGTGGATGCGTTAATATATAGCAACAAAATCTTTCTAGAAAACATTTTTGGAAATTTCCAAAAATCGAATATAAAAACTCTTAAACGCGACGACTGCATCGAACGTGAATATAAAACAAAACTCAGGTTGGAATAGGAAGCTAATACGCGACGACATGACCCGTCGCGAATCAATTTCCTGATCCGCGACCACTGTGTCTATCTGCACAGAGGACTTCTGAAAGACCTAGAAAGATTCCTAAAAAATCTTATAAAAATCTAGAAAAATAGAAAATTAATCACTCACATGGTTAATTGAAGAGAGCCACTTTGAGGCATTGCAGTATTGATGACCAAACTGTCCCCATAATAAATAATTCATTTATTTATATATTAATTTTGATGATTAACAAAATAGTACTAATGGATTACTTGAGCCTTGAGAACAGGAAATAAAAGAAAAATGAAAGTTCAAGACAATCAGGTAAGTCTCATCTCACTTTCTGTCCAAGTCTTTGTATCGACTTCTTTGATAATCAGAACGATTTCCTCTCTGACCGGAAAATTCAAAACAAATCGATATCGTAACGATTCTTTAAGACATCGCAACGATTTCTTTAGAACCCATAACGACTTGACTGTCGTAACGATTTCTTTAGAACTCGCAACGACTCTCTAGCCGTAACGATTTCTTTAGACCTCATAACGATTTCTTTAGAACTCGCAACGACTCTCTAGCCGTAACGATTTCTTTAGACCTCGTAACGATTTCTTTAGACCTCGTAACGATTTCCTTAGAACTCGCAATGACTCTCTAGCCGTAATGATTTCTTTAGACCTCGTAACGATTTGTTAAGACTTCTCATAACGATTTCTTTAGAGTTCATAACGACTTCTTTACAGTTCGTAACGACTTGATTTCCATAACGATTCCTTTGGTTCTCGTAACGATTTCTTTGATTCTCATAACGATTTGCTTTGTGCAACAATTTGTTAAGACTTCTCGTAACGATTTCCTTGAAACTCGTAACGACTTGATAGTCATAACGATTTCTTTATAGTTCATAACGACTTGATAAGTGTTCATAACGACTTGCTATAACTCATAACGATTTCATCATTATAACTTGATAATGCTCTGTCATAACGATTTGTCTGTTATCGCATAACGACTCCATAAGTCATGAAGGCATCGGGATTGTTTATACCGAATTTCATGCTGTATCAGTAAAATGTTCTTAATAGTGTTGAAAAGTCAAAGTCATATCTCGTCTGTTGACTGCTATGCATTAAATGCTCTCTGATCGTATCTACCATGCATGCAGACAATATCTTCCATTTTTATGCTACTCTGTCTACGTACTTTTTAGACAGAAAGGAGCTTTGCTATATATTGCAATATCTATTCCATCTGCAACTAACAATCGACGACAGTCCTAGCTGTCCACTATTTATTATTGATATGCTCGCAGATATCTGACAAGACTCATCTGTACAACGTTTGGACATACAAGATACAAGACATCAAGTTATCTCTTTGGCGTGTACTAAAGGTAAAAGACTGAAGATAAGAAGCTTCGTTGCAAACCAGTCTAACGTACACCAGGATAAGAGACAACGGACACCTCAACGTTCAAATTTGAATCTGAAGCATATATAAAAGACTCAAGTCGGAAAAGAAAACATATCGATCTAGAACGCTTGAAATTCAAAAGAAAAGAATTCCTTCTCTTTGAGTTTTTCAGAAGATTGAAAGAAGAGCGAAGCTTCCACTCCAACCTGTTCTTAGCTCTTAGCTCTCAGTGATCAAGAGTAGGTTTTTCTTGTGAGAGCTTGTGTAGCCTTGGAGAGAAAACCTTGCTAAATCTCTTTCTCTCTCGGGCCTTTGATAGCTTCAGCTTGTAGCTGGTCAAGCTAGAGTCTGAAGCCTGTTCCTACACCTTCATTTCTTTAGTTGTGTTCCCTTCTGGACGAAGGAAGACCTGGTGGTATCCAGGGTGGTTGTTTTTCCCTTCAGGTTGAAGGAAGACCAGTTGAGGCTGGGTGTAAGGATCCTTGAGGGGGATTGTTCCCTTGGTAGTGAAATCCTGAGGCATTGCTCAGGGACTGGACGTAGGTCTCCTGTGGAGAGGAGTTCCAAACCAGGATAAAAATCCTTGTATCTTGTGGATGTGCTTTGTGTGATTGTTGTCTTATTTGCTCTAACTCTAACCTCGTTATTAAGTTGTGTCATCTGTTCAGTAAACAGGTTTTAATCAGAGATCAAATTTTTAATAACCCATTCACCCCCCCTCTGGGCTAGCTAACTGGGCAACAAGTGGTATCAGAGCTAGTCTCTTCGACAAAGAAGAAGATCCAACGATCTGAAGAGTAAAGATCAATGGCAGCCCAAAGCAACTTCGAAGGTCAGTCAGTCAACAGGCCTCCCTTGTTCGATGGAGAAGATTACACCTATTGGAAGACAAGAATGGAGTACTTTCTACAAGGCCACGATTACACAATATGGTCCATTGTAGAAGAAGGTGATCTTCTAGTCACAAATGCTAAGGCTCAGTGGACAGATGACGACAGAAGAAGAATATCCCTAAACTGCAAAGCCAAGAGCATCCTTTGCTGTGCCCTCAGCAAGAAAGAATTCAACAGAGTTTCAGCCTGCAAATCCGCAATGGAAATGTGGGAAAAGCTCAAGATTACTTATGAAGGAACAGACAAAGTAAAGGAGACAAGAATCGATATTCTTGTAGCCCAATATGAAAGGTTCCAGATGCAGTCAAGTGAATCTATAACTCAGATGTTTAGCAGATTCACAGACATCACAAATGGATTAGCTGGACTAGGTAAAGTCTATGGTGTACCAGACATGGTCAGGAAGATACTCAGATCTCTGCCATCCTCATGGACTCCAAAAGTAATAGCCATTGAGGAAGCCAATGATCTGAAATTAATGTCATTGGAAAAGCTAATAGGATCTCTCATGGCTCATGAGATAAATATGGAGAGATTAGGAGAATCCTCCAGCAGAAGGAAGCAATCAAATGCTCTCAAGGCAAATGATGAGATACCAGGAGAATCTTTGGATGACAGTGAAGACAGCAAAGACAGTGATGATGAAGAAGCCATGCTGTCTCAAAGACTTCAGAAAATATTAGCAAAGAAGAAGAAGTATCAGTCCGGAAGAAGATTTTTCAAGAAGAACAAAGACTTCAGAAAACCAGAAGTAAAGGATCCGAAGAAAGGAGAAGTAATATGCTATGAATGCAAGAAGCCTGGACACATCAAGGCAGATTGTCCAATGCTCAAAAAGAATGATCATAAAAAGAAGGACAACTTCAGAAGATTCAAGAAGTACAAAAAGAAAGCAATGGCAGCTGCTTGGGAGAACAGCAGCGACTCAGATAGTGAGTCAAGCTCGAGCAGTGAAGGTGAAGAGGCAAACTTGGCTCTCATGGCCAATACCGAAGATAAGGTAACTTCTGACTCTTCTTTTGATTCATGCAATGATTCAGATTCTGATAACTTAGAAAGTGCCTTTAATGAACTCTATGAAAAATATAAAGAAGTATCTAAATTACTCAAAATTAGTAAGAAAAATTTAATCTGTTTAGAAAATACAAACTCAGACCTAAAAATAGAAAATGAAGAACTTGAAAAACAAATAACTGAACACAAAAGAAGAAATGAATTATTATGTGAAGATTTAAAAGAGAAAAACAAATAGATAATTCACTTAGAAAAACAAGAAGACTTAGGTGAACTTAAAATAGAAGTAGAAAGACTAAATAAAGAAAATGATAAACTATCAAGTACACTAGAAAAATTTACCAATGGTAAAAACTCTTTAATATTAAAAGGTGCTAGGAGACCTGGTAAAAAGAAAAATGGATTAGGATATACAGCCCCAGACAATGAAGAAACCATAATATATCCTAAAACATATCCAACACCAAAATTTATACCCGAACAAGATATAGCATACAAAGCTAATTTCAAATACATAGAAAATGTGACTAAGTTATCCTGCTGCAGTCACTGCAATAAGTTAGGACATATTAAAATTACATGCCCAACAAAACATAAAAAATGGATATTAAAAGGTAAAATTAATGATACTAACCAATCAGGACCCAAAAGAATTTGGGTACCTAAAGCTTGATGTTTTCATTTCAGGTTAACCCTCGAGCATCCAAATGGTATTTGGATAGTGGGTGCTCAAGGCACATGTCAGGAAACAAGAAGATTTTGTTGATCTCCAAGCTGAAGAAGGTACAGTCACCTATGGAGATAATGAAAAAGGCACTGTGATAGGAAGTGGGTCTGTGAACATCAAAGGAAAATCAGTTATTGAAGACGTAATGCTCGTCAAAGGATTAAAGCACAATCTTATCAGCATCAGCCAGTTGTGTGACAAAGGGCATCACATTCAGTTCCAAGAATCAAAGTGCAGTATATTAAAGGATGGTGCAGTCATATTTGAAGCCTTCAGAGAAAGAAACTTGTATGTTCTCTATCTCGAGGAACTCAAGAATCAAGATGTTTGTTTGGCAGCCAGCAAAGATCAATCAACAGAGCTGTGGCACAGAAGATTGGGTCACTGTAGCTTAGACGGTTTGAATAAGCTCAGAAAGAGAAAGCTGGTGGAAGGACTGCCAAAGGTCAATTCTAGATTGGATAGCATTTGCAAACCTTGTGCAAGAGGAAAGCACACCAAGAGCTCCTTCAAATCAAAGACTGTAGTAACCACCTCAAAGCCCTTAGAACTACTTCATATGGATCTATTTGGGCCAATGAGGACCACCAGTCTAGGAGGAAAGAATTTTGGATATGTAATAGTTGATGATTACTCAAGATTCACTTGGGTATCCTTTCTAGAGCACAAAGATGACACATTTGAAAATTTTGTCAGCTTCAGCAAGAAAGTTCAGAAAAATCAGAAGTTCAAAATTGTCTCTATCCGATCAGATCATGGTGGTGAGTTTCAGAATGAAAAGTTTACAAAGTTCTGTGATGATCAAGGAATTGAGCACAACTTCTCAGCCCCAAGGACACCTCAACAGAATGGAATTGCTGAGAGGAAAAACAGAACTCTTTTGGATATGGCAAGAACCATGTTATCAGAATATGATTTGCCAAGATACTTCTGGGCCGAAGCTATCAACACTGCATGTTATATCATAAATAGAGTGATGATCAGGCCGATTCTGAAGAAGACTGCTTATGAACTCTACAAGGGAAAGAAGCCAAAGATCAACCATTTCAGAATATTTGGATGTCCTTGTTTCATCCACAACAATGGAAAAAGGGACATTGGTAAGTTGGATGCCAAATCAGATGAAGGCATCTTTATGGGGTACACTTCTAAACCCAAAGGTTATAGAGTTTTCAATAAACGTTCCTTATTAATTGAACAATCTGTACATGTTATCTTTGATGAATCTAACCCTTCCTTGAAAAAGGAAGAAATCAGTGACATTGATGATGCAGATGACTTGTCTGAACAATTAAAGAATACCTCAATTAAGGACAAGGAAGATCCTCCTCTGGAAGAACTGCAGCAAACTGAAATTCAACATGAAAATCTTCCAAAAGAATGGAGACATCAAAAAGATCACCCTCCTGAAAACATTATTGGTGATCCATCTGTAGGGGTAAGAACAAGAGCTAATGTAATTCCTTATGATTATTTAGCCTTTGTTTCTCAAATAGAGCCTAAGACAGTCAATGAAGCTTTATCTGATGAATCTTGGATATTAGCCATGCAAGATGAACTAAATCAGTTCAAGAGAAACCAAGTATGGTCACTTGTTCTCAGACCATCCAATCATTCAGTTATTGGCACCAAGTGGGTGTTCAGAAATAAACTGGATGAGTCCGGAATAATCTTAAGGAACAAGGCCAGATTGGTAGCTCAAGGCTACTCTCAAGAGGAAGGCATAGATTTCGATGAAACCTATGCACCTGTAGCTAGACTTGAGGCTATTAGGATTTTACTTGCTTATGCATCTGCACTTGATTTAAAACTATTTCAAATGGATGTCAAATCAGCATTTTTAAATGGTTTTATCAAGGAGGAAGTTTATGTTGAACAACCTCCAGGTTTTGATGACCCCGAATTTCCAAATCATGTATTTAAACTACATAAGGCTTTATATGGTTAAAGCAAGCACCTAGAGCCTGGTATGAAAGGCTCAGTACTTTCTTATTAGATCATGGTTTCACTAGAGGTAAAGTAGATAGTACATTATTTATAAAATCTAAGGTTAAACATATACTTCTTGTGCAAATATATGTAGATGATATTATTTTTGGATCTACTGATGAATCTCTTTGCAAGTATTTTGAAAAGCTTATGCAGGGAGAATTCGAAATGAGCTTGATGGGGGAGCTAAGCTACTTCCTCAGATTGCAAATTAAGCAAGGGAAAGATGGCACCCACATCTGTCAAGCCAAGTACACCAAAGAGATGTTAAAGAAATTTGGATTTGAAGATGCAAAGCCATTATCAACCCCAATGAGCACATCAACCAGAATGGACAGTGATCAAAAAGGTAAAAAGGTAGATCAAAAGAATTATCGAGGTATGATAGGATCATTACTTTACTTAACTGCAAGTAGACCAGACATTTTGTTCAGTGTGTGCATGTGTGCTAGATATCAGGCAGACCCTAGAGAGTCTCATTTAATTTCAGTAAAAAGAATATTTAGATATCTGGCTAGAACTCATGACTTAGGTCTCTGGTATCCTAGATCTTGTGAAATAGAATTAGTAGGATATTCAGATGCTGATTATGCTGGATGTAAAGTAGATAGAAAAAGCACCAGTGGGTGTTGTCAGTTTCTTGCAGGATGTTTAATATCATGGTCTTCCAAGAAACAAAATTCAGTAGCCTTATCAACAGCTGAGGCAGAATATGTTGCTGCTGGAAGTTGCTGTACACAACTCCTTTGGATAAAGCAACAACTCGAGGATTTCAGAATTCACATCAAATCAATTCCACTATTGTGTGATAATACAAGTGCCATCAACCTCACCAAAAATCCAGTTCAGCACTCAAGGACTAAGCACATTGAGGTAAGATATCATTTTATTCGAGACCATGTAGCTAGTGGTGATTTAGAAATTTCTTTTATAGATACAAATGGTCAATTAGCATATATCTTCACAAAAGCCCTACCTGAAGAGAGATTTACATCTCTTAGAAGGGAATTAGGGATGTGCAATGTGTGAAAAGATTTCTGTAATTTTATTGGCACAAAAAATTTTTTCGGATAGAAATGAAATTCTCTCTCTCTAACAATGAGCAAAATTCAGTTTGTCTACATTCCTTGACCGCTATCGCGTTAAAAGCTGGTTGACCCGTCAACCGGTTTTGTCACTTTCTGGCTTTACCGCCTTTTGGCGCTCCAGTTTTCGGTAAAATAATATTAATTTATCCAAATCGTTCTCAGAACGACTTGTCTTCTACCTTTACCCTTTTATCCTCCATCTATTCACCCAAAGCCGATGCCCTAACGATTTTGGGATCGACTCTCTGCAACTTTCAAAGCTTTCTCCTCTTCCCGCGAAGAATCCCTTCGAGAGCTTCCATCTCTTCCATCATTTCCCTTCACCAGAATCTCCTTCTCCTCTACCTATGGCCGCTTCGATGATCTCCGGAAGCGTAGGGGGCTACAGTGCTGAGTATTTGTCCCCAAAGGAACAAGAGAGGTTTACGTTTGTGAAGTCGAAGATTTGCGGAAATAAGGCAGTGGATGTTCAAAATCTAGAGAAGAGTGGCATGTCCAGTCTAGTCGAAGCCTTGAGAAGAATGCAGTGGATGGATGTTGTTACTTTCACCGAGGTAAGCTACCCGGACCTTGTGAAAGCCTTTTTCATTTGTTTGAAGTCAGAGGCAGATGGGTCCCTTGTCTCCACAGTGAAGGGCACCCAAATCAAGATAGATTATGATCTACTGCATGAGTTGTTTGGAGTAAAGACATCAGGGTTTAGTGTGTGGACTCAGTAAATGACGAAGCTAAGAGTCTTGGCATTATTGGTCCAGGGTTTAAGCTGAAGGATGGAAAATTGGATATAAATCAGATGTCAGCTTTCAATCGGTTGCTCCACTTTATTGTCTGCCAAATCATAGTTCCTCGTAGTGCTACCTTTTCATCCTGCACTAGGGCAGACTCAGACTTGATGTTCTGGGTAATCCAGAACAAGGAGATAAATCTGGCCGCAGTTATGATTGAGAGAATGAAATTTGCCAGTACTCAAATCTGGGAAACTAAGAGCAAGCTAAATGTTTCCTTGCCTTATGCTCATCTACTCACCAAGATTTTCAAGCATTTCGGAGTAGATGTGTCTGGAGCTGTATTAGAGAAGATGGGCCAGTCTATAAGGTCCAGAAATTTGAAGAAAAGTGGTTTTTCAGTGCAAGATGGAATTTGGTCAAAGTCCTCTGTGGCTGAAGGAGAATCAATTATTGGGGATATCCCAGAAGTTCAAGAAGAGGCAGCAGTAGCAGCAGCACCAGAAGTTCAAGAAGAGGCAGCAGCAGCAGAGCAAGCAGCAGCAGCAGTACCAGTTGTGACCAGCCAGGCAGAAGGTTCAGTCTCACCTGTTGTGGAGATTATCTCTCACTCTCCAGAAGTTCAGATGGAAGAAGGTGCAGCTGGTGTGGCAGACTCTTTGCCCACCACCTTAGTCGCCTCTATTTTAAGAGAAGTATTGGATTCAATTCCCTCCACCTCAGCTACTTTTAAAGAAGGTGGACGTGTTGAAGAAGAAGTTATGGCACCAGGCCATACAGAAATTCAGTCTGAATCAATTGCTGGTGTTGAGATACAAGCAGGTACTCAACAATAAGTGATCATGGAAGAAGCTCCTAGCCAAGGGGAGCAAAGTATCCCTGAACCTGAAGTGTCTAAATCCGTGGCAGAAGGCCAGTTGGAGAAAGATGTTTTGGAAGAAGCTCCTGCTCAGGGGAGCAAGAAAGTGTTGATCTCCCTGCTCCTATTCAGGGGGAGCAAGTAGGCATTGAGGAAATTCCACCTCCTGCCAGTGCTCCTATTAATGAAGGCCCAAGTGCAAGCTATACCAATCTTGAGGAGCCTGTCATTCAGCAAGGGAAGCAAAAGAGAGTGGCTCACAAAAGGTCAAGAAAGAATCACAGAAAAGTAAATCTGAAGCCCATTATGGCATTGCTGAAAGCTCAAGGAGAAGTCTTGTCATCAGTTCAGACAAGTGTTTAGGGAATTATTTCTAATCAAGCTTCAACCTCCACCGACCTATCCTCAATTCGAAATGCAATGAGGTGGTTCAATAAAGAGATGTCTGATATGAAGCAATTGCTGGATAATCTTTCAAAGTCTAGTGGTGTCCCTCCTGCACCCACTCAAAGCAGTCCAGCTGCAGTTCCTAGGCCATCAGGGCCTCCAACAGAAGTCTCTCGGCCAACAGGGCCACCAGTTCAAGCATCAGGGCCTCCAGGGCCATCAGGGGAAGCTTCAGGGTCAGCAGGACCCTCTTCAGTTGTCAGAGAAGTCAAAGGGAAAGAACCCATGGCAGCTACTTCGGCCCCTGACACTTCAAATCTTGCAACTTCAGTTTTGTCCTCACCTACCTCTCCTTCTACAGCCCCTCCTGCACCACCAACCATCAAACACCCTGTACCTCGCACTCAACCATCTTTCTCTCTCACTACATCTCAACCCTCTTTCTCTCCTACTCCCTCTCACACCTCAGGTCCATCATCATTTTCATCCTCATCACCTCTCTCTCAACCCACTCAAGTTCACCCTCCTTCTTCCTTCAATCCCAAACACCTTTTCTATCCTCCTACTCCTCCTTCCTCTGTTACTTTTATTCCAGAAAAACCTCCTCTACTTGGTGTCTTTGACACAAACTTGCCAGATGACTTTGAGAGAAATACCCTTTCCACCATTCTCTTCACTGCTACTCATATCCACAGGACTGATCCACCCAGTCCTGCCCAGAAAAAGAGGAAACAATCATCCTCTGTTAGCCTCTCCTCCACCTTATTTCCTCCTCTTTGGTACTCTCTCACCCTTGAACCTCACAAAAGATTCCTTTATAAGGAATATCTTCAAAAATGCATCCTTTCCACCATTTATGGCATTCCCTTCCTCAACCTTTCTGAACACCTAAATGTTGTTCTTCCTCTTACCCAGTTATCCCATTCTCAAAAATCCAAAATCTTTGAGGGGACTGAGTTCAAGACTGAAGATCAGTGGGCAAATGTCAAGGGCAACAAAGCTCAATGCAACAAGTTCTTGACTGCCAGGGCCGAATCCATTACCCATGGAGCTCATTCTCTCACTCTCTCTGAGTGGTTCTTTCTCAAGCATAAGAATTTGTGGGGTCCTTTCATTTTGAAAGAGATCCGCATTGCCAGAAGCTTCCAGCAGTACAGTGACTTCTGCTTTTTGAACAAACTGCCAGAAGTTCAGTTCTCTCAATTCCACTCAGCTATAGTGATGTTAAGATCCGAACGTCCAGTGAATATTCCCCTCACAGTAACTTTTGCTGATCTCCGGGTTGACACTTCAGTTCTCCTGCCAAAGCTACACTCCCTAGTGTTTGATTCAGATGCAGGGTCCCATGCAGTTGACATGTTGCCAAGCAGATGGGTAGAATGTCAGCCAAGTAGAGCAGACTGCCCTCCTTCCTGTGGTTTATCTTCAGAGAATACCACTCTGGCCGCATCTCCTCTCAGGTTTTGGCTCCGCTAGTTTCTGAGTGTGAAAGGCTTACTCCCTCCGTTTGGGCCATCATCTACAAGGAAACCAACCTTCAGTTAGAGGCCGTCAATAGTTCCTTGTTTCATCAAGATAAGCCCTCCCTCTCCGCCGAAGCCTTCATGGATCTCAACTCCATAAATCCTATTCAAGAGATCTATGTTCAGTGGGCAGCTAGATATACAGCTTTCTATGCTCTGAAGCAGGATCCGATAGATCAGAAGATCTTCTATCCAATCTCCTTGGATAGATTTCTCCATCGTGCCAGCTTCGGAAAAAGTACTTACTTCAGATTCATTCTAGACCCCGATCAGTATGCAGAATTCTTGGATCAGCAACAGACCTTGTATATTCAAAGGGCCACCCCATCCATGGGTCCCAATTTCTCAGTTGCTCCTGGGGTTTCCAACAGATATTTGAAGACCTTGAGATCAAGGCATGGGCTGTCATCTCACAGCATGCCTCCTTGTTGTCTCCCATGTTCTATATTTCTCCAAATTAATACAATGATCTCTCTCTTCTTTGTCTCACAGCTTATCTTTTTGCTTATTGACAAAATGGGGGAGAAAACTAAGTCAATCTGAAAAACAAAACATGTTTAATTTTTGTATGATATTTAATATATTTTGTCATCATCAAAAAGGGGGAGATTGATGACCAAACTGTCCCCATAATAAATAATTCATTTATTTATATATTAATTTTGATGATTAACAAAATAGTACTAATGGATTACTTGAGCCTTGAGAACAGGAAATAAAAGAAAAATGAAAGTTCAAGACAATCAGGTAAGTCTCATCTCACTTTCTGTCCAAGTCTTTGTATCGACTTCTTTGATAATCAGAACGATTTCCTCTCTGACCGGAAAATTCAAAACAAATCGATATCGTAACGATTCTTTAAGACATCGCAACGATTTCTTTAGAACCGTAACGACTTGACTGTCGTAACGATTTCTTTAGAACTCGCAACGACTCTCTAGCCGTAACGATTTCTTTAGACCTCGTAACGATTTCTTTAGAACTCGCAACGACTCTCTAGCCGTAACGATTTCTTTAGACCTCGTAACGATTTCTTTAGACCTCGTAACGATTTCCTTAGAACTCGCAACGACTCTCTAGCCGTAACGATTTCTTTAGACCTCGTAACGATTTGTTAAGACTTCTCATAACGATTTCTTTAGAGTTCATAACGACTTCTTTACAGTTCGTAACGACTTGATTTCCATAGCGATTCCTTTGGTTCTCATAACGATTTCTTTGATTCTCATAACGATTTGCTTTGTGCAACAATTTGTTAAGACTTCTCGTAACGATTTCCTTGAAACTCGTAACGACTTGATAGTCATAACGATTTCTTTATAGTTCATAACGACTTGATAAGTGTTCATAACGACTTGCTATAACTCATAACGATTTCATCATTATAACTTGATAATGCTTGTCATAACGATTTGTCTGTTATCGCATAACGACTCCATAAGTCATGAAGGCATCGGGATTGTTTATACCGAATTTCATGCTGTATCAGTAAAATGTTCTTAATAGCGTTGAAAAGTCAAAGTCATATCTCGTCTGTTGACTGCTATGCATTAAATGCTCTCTGATCGTATCTACCATGCATGCAGACAATATCTTCCATTTTTATGCTACTCTGTCTACGTACTTTTTAGACAGAAAGGAGCTTTGCTATATATTGCAATATCTATTCCATCTGCAACTAACAATCGACGACAGTCCTAGCTGTCCACTATTTATTATTGATATGCTCGCAGATATCTGACAAGACTCATCTGTACAACGTTTGGACATACAAGATACAAGACATCAAGTTATCTCTTTGGCGTGTACTAAAGGGTAAAAGACTGAAGATAAGAAGCTTCGTTGCAAACCAGTCTAACGTACACCAGGATAAGAGACAACGGACACCTCAACGTTCAAATTTGAATCTGAAGCATATATAAAAGACTCAAGTCGGAAAAGAAAACATATCGATCTAGAACGCTTGAAATTCAAAAGAAAAGAATTCCTTCTCTTTGAGTTTTTCAGAAGATTGAAAGAAGAGCGAAGCTTCCACTCCAACCTGTTCTTAGCTCTTAGCTCTCAGTGATCAAGAGTAGGTTTTTCTTGTGAGAGCTTGTGTAGCCCTTGGAGAGAAAACCTTGCTAAATCTCTTTCTCTCTCGGGCCTTTGATAGCTTCATCTTGTAGCTGGTCAAGCTAGAGTCTGAAGCCTGTTCCTACACCTTCATTTCTTTAGTTGTGTTCCCTTCTGAACGAAGGAAGACCTGGTGGTATCCAGGGTGGTTGTTTTTCCCTTCAGGTTGAAGGAAGACCAGTTGAGGCTGGGTGTAAGGATCCTTGAGGGGGATTGTTCCCTTGGTAGTGAAATCCTGAGGCATTGCTCAGGGACTGGACGTAGGTCTCCTGTGGAGAGGAGTTCCAAACCAGGATAAAAATCCTTGTATCTTGTGGATGTGCTTTGTGTGATTGTTGTCTTATTTGCTCTAACTCTAACCTCGTTATTAAGTTGTGTCATCTTTTCAGTAAACAGGTTTTAATCAGAGATCAAATTTTTAATAACCCATTCACCCCCCCTCTGGGCTAGCTAGCTGGGCAACAAGTATAACATGAAATGTACTCAATATGTTGTTAACATTGGAGTGTCTACATCTCCCACTGGATTCTCTGTGACCAGCGGAGCAATCATTCTCTGTGACCAGCGGAGCAACCCACAGTCGAACTTTTTCATATTACTATTTAGATTTTTTTACTAAAATATAGTAGGGCCACTACCTCCTCACACTGACCAAGTTCTTTTAATCCGATATGGAGAGGATCCTTTCTCATCCTCCGACGGAGGCTGGCGGAAGAAATTTCGCCAGAGTCTTTCTCTCTAATTAGATTCCCATCCTCACGTCCATGATTAGATTATTGACATAGCTCTCATCTTCTTGGAAGGGTAGTTAGAGGGATGTATTTTCCTCCATACTATAACATCCTGGGTTTTGGTTGCCTTGTTGCTGACCTTAGGATCACGACGTATAGGGCTGTCGCATTCTGAACGTGACGCTTTCCGTGTCGCCTTCTGGTTGAGAAGGCGACGGCCACTGTGTCGAGTTCTGTTGGTCTTATGTGGTTGTTTGCCATGTGTCCGCAGCATGTGTGTGAATGCGACGTGCCAGTTGTCACGTTCACCTGAGACGCCTGCGTACGTGAGACGTGGTCTGGAGGATGTCTGTCTGTCAAAAGACATGTCGGAACTTTTGAGAAGGCGACGAGGTAGGCATCGCGTTCTGGTTGAGAACGCGACAAACATCTTGTTGCGACCTCAGTTCCAAGGCCTTAAGTCTGGCAGGCGCCTCTTTCTTCTGGTTTCTCTCCTTTCTCCCTTCCCTCCTCTCCTCCAAGGTGGGGGAGCTTCCCCTCTTCCCCTCAGGCGGCTTGGGCTTGGAGGTGCCGGTGTGCTCGTGGCAGAGTGTGGGAGCGGTGTGGAGCGAGGAAAAGGCGGCTAATCCGACGTGAAGGGCCCCAACAAGTCGAGCTCATCTTTGCATGTAGGGATTTCTTACTCTCTTACTTGTTAGTGTGGATGGAGCTTGGATTCGAGCTATCCTTTCTGTGCACGAGGTTTGTTTGTGGTTTTGCATGGGAGAAAGCTTGATGGTGGTGCTCCTTCCTTGTGCGTAGCTTAGTTCTTGTGGTTTGTGTGCGAGGAGAGGTGGCATTGGTGCCCCTCGAGCCACTTTTAGCTTCCCTTGTAAGTGTGCTCCCCCCCTCTCTTGTTGGTGGTGGTTTTGTAGTTTGTGGGACCATAGGATGGCTCCATTCCTCGGTTTGGGCTTCTGACTGAGATCGCGATAGCATGGCTGTCGCGATACTAGTCAGAAGGCGACATGTACGTACCCCGTCGCGTTCTTGTAGCGATAGGGTAACCGTCGCGTTCTGTGTTTCCTGTTGTTTCCGTTTCGGTCATGGTGGAGGATGGCTCATGTCCAAGTTGGTTAGAAGGAGGTCTCCCCAACATGGCACGAGACATGTCCTCTTGTTTGGGGACTTATCTTCGTGGTCCTTTAGGGTGTGGGCCTTGGGGTGTTTCTGCCCCAAGGGCCTTGCCTTCAGATGAGCAATGCAACGGGTCGATACGTCGCATTCTGAATCTGAAGGCAACACCTGGTGTGTCGTCTTCTTGTCGCGACAGGTCCCCTATCGCGTTCTGGTTCTGGTCGCGACAGGTCTTTGGTCGCATTCTACTTTCGGTGTTGGTTGGTTGCGGGTCTGCTGACCTGCTTGGGGGTTCGGCCTTCTGATGCTGAACGCGATAGGTCGATACATCACGTTCAGATCAAAAGGCGACGCCCTGGTCGTCGCGACCTGGTGGCGACAGGTTGGTCGTCGCCTTCTCGTTCAGAAGGCGACGCCCTTTTTATCGTGTTCGTGTTGCTGTGTTGCTGGCCATAGTGTTTGTGCCCATGTTTGGCCGACGGCCCTCCTGGGGGTTCATGGGAGGGGTGTCGTGCGTGCATGTGCCTACTGGCTTGTCTTGGTTACAAACTAGCTGTGCCGTTTGCTTGCTGTGGTTCCCCGCCTGTGTTGGGTTATAATGTGTATGATGACATGTGCATAAATATTTTTGATGATGGGTGACATAATTGATGTTGTCTTAATGTTGGAAACATGGTAAATATGACAAAGACATGAATGAAATGATCATGTAAGCAAATGCCTTGATGAAAAACTATGTATTCATTGTATCTCACTAAGAATGTCTTTTAATGTAGGTGTGAATGCATACAAGAGAAGCATCAAGATACAAGTGCAAAAGATCAATAAAAACACTTCAAGTGGTTACCTGTCGATAGCCAGGAAGTTCCCTGTTGATAGATAGACCCATCCAGAACAAACAAGCTACTGGAAGCTCAAATGGAGCAGTAGTTGTCGACAGATGAAATGTACATGTCGATAGATACATGCTGTCTGTCGACAGCTAGCAAATCGCCTGTCGACATATACATGCTGCCTATCGACAGCCAGCAAATCGCCTGTCGAAAGATAAGGTCTTCCACCAACACCATGGTTCTGGAGACCAGAAGTCTACAGTAGTTGTCGACAGCTATAAAGTGTCTGTCGACAGACGAAGAGAAAAGTCAATCCGATGGTCAGGATATGTTCTATATTGGGGTGATCCTTTCATGCACAACTCTCCATACTTGGACACCCATATATATAGATCATATGAAGGTTCATAGTAAGAAGCCACCATACCAAAACCCTAAGCAAAACCCAAGAGAAAGACTTCTCCCTGCTGCTCTGCTTCAACCCTCCGTCTTGTTCGTGGAAGATCCATCTCACGAGCGGAGTTGAAGTCTGTTCGTCCTCGGTTCAAGCTTCATCTTCATCACGTGAAGTTTTAAGTCTTCTGGACGAACTCATTGAAGAGTTCACATCTTGGATTTGCTTCTCAACTCAGAACTCTTCTTATGTTCTATTTTTCTTATCTCTGTGTGTGTGGTAGTGGTTCAAGCGTCCCTTGTGCTTGATCCACGTGTTGGTTGTTGTTTTGATTGCGTGTTTACATCAGACAATGTGGGTGTGTGTGTTGTAGAGTTGAACTCGCTGATAAGCAGTCTTTCTGCATGTGTGTGTGGACGGTGGACGTAGGATACACGAGTTGTGTGCTCTTAACCACCTTAAATCTTCGTGTCCTGTGGTTTAAACATTTCACGGTAGATGTTTGGTAGGCATGCTGATTACTCACACGCTAGATAGGTTGTTATTCGTTCTGCTCATAATCAACACATACATCACAGTTCGAATTCGATACAAATCTGTTTAAGATTTCAATAAGTCAGTGTTGGATCAAAAAGAAGGTCATAGTGCTTTTAACTGATGGTAATCTAATCAACCCCCCTTCTAGATTACTGTTTTAGACAATTCCGCGCACCTTTCAGCCTGTTCTCTGTTCGCCCGGTGATTGGCACTTAAGGGCTTGTCCCATTCAGAGGTTGTCTCTATTTTCCTGGGACCCCCATCCTCGGAAGCCTGTTGAGGGAGTTCTCTAGGCTACGAGCGTGCTCGAGTTGGCAGTCGAGTTGGCGGACTTTAGAGCTGAGGGGAAAACGGTGGTGGGCAGCGGCTTTCAGTCATTTGTAGAGCTCTTGTAGCTGATTATGGGACACCGAGGTGGTTGAGGCATTCTTTCTGGCACAAATCAGATAGTCCTTTCTCACTGCCTCTCTCGACGTTGGTTCCGGAGCCACGTCGTGGTGTCAGGCGTGGGGCCGTAGCTCGACCGGGCTGCGGTGGTGCGTGTGTTGTGTTCCTTGTGGTGGTTCACTAGCCTCAGTCTTCCAGGGAGGTTTTAGGCAGGAGCCGGTGGCTGGAGAGCAGAGGAGTGTCCGGTGTGTCCTCCTCTTAGTTGCCAGTGGCGGTGGCTTGGTTGCTCTTGTTGTGACAGTGTTTCTCACGTTGTTTCCAAGTGTGCCTCGTTACCCTAGCCTGCACGGAGATTACAGCCTAGCCGTGTCCAGCTTTCGTGGGCATTGTCGGTCAAGCCTGTGCTTATGGTGGTTTCCGCATTATGTGTTCTCTCGAGGTGCCTTGTGCAGGCACCCAACCGCTGTTTCCATAACATGTTCCTTGGTGCCGTCTGTGGTGGCACCGGCGTGCGTAGTTCCCTGATCTCGTGGCGTGTCCGGGGTCCAAGGTGTTTCTGCTGGTGGGCCCTCGACCTTGTGGAGGTCTGAGGTGGCCGTGCTTGTGGTGAGACGTTCTTCTCACGTGGCTGCTCGGTGTTGTTCATGATGACACCTGTCTGTGTGCCTTCCTTACCTCGTGGAGGTATGGGATGGCTGCATTGGCGTGGTGAGACTCGGGTCTCACGTGGTTGCTCCGGTGTTCTGTGAGCTCTTTGTCTCGGCAGGTGCGTACCGAGGGTTGCTTCCACATGTTTTCTGACTCCGCTGGTTTTGCGGGAGTCATGTCTGACCCGACCCTAGTTGTGGGTCATGGCGTTACTCTGTTCCGCTGCTTTATAGTACTCTACAGTAGGTGTTTCTCGCTTTACTGCTTTCTAGAGTAGTTTGCTTCCACTTTTCTTTGGAGTTCCTGCTGCTCTTGCTGGTAAGGAACTGGTTATCCCTACTGAGCCTTGTTCGCGAGGCTCACCCCCCTACTTTCTTCAGGTAGGGATTCGCTGTCGCAGGAGTTCGTTGCTGGACGGTTGTGGTGCCGGTTTGTTGCACCGTGCGTTGCCAGCAGTGTGAGTTGTGAGCGTGAGTGCTCTTGTACAGGAGTGAGTTGAGAGTTGTTTTTTTTGCAAGTCCTCGGGGTATGCCCCTTAACGACTGCACCTTTCTTTCTGTACATGTACTTTTATTTGGGACATGTTGTACATAATTTCCTTATTAATGTACGGACTTTCTTGTTATAGTTATTTGAATTCATTGCTTATCTCACTGGACTAAATTCTAACCCTTCCGGGTCTTCGGCTCCGTGGGTGGCGGCGTGACCTTCGGGGTCCCTAGAGGGGGTCCGAGAGGTCGGGTCGTTACAATACCACGACACTCCTCTTCTAACATCATGTGTGCAATGATCTCCTTCTTTCATTATTTAAAATGTGAAAATGTATTAAAAGACTTTTGTGTATATATTTTATTAAAAGACTCTTCCATACCACTCCCCCAACAGCCCCAACCCCCAACTGACCACAACCACCCCTCCGCCACCACCCATCACAGTAAACCCCTCCAAACCCCCGCACAACCCCCAGAACCCCCCAATTCCCCTTCCCCTACAGCTGCCCACCCATCCCCTACCCCCCATCAACGCAGCCCCCCCCCCCCGACACAGTCGGTCACCTCCACCCACAGTTCGCCCCACCCCCATCTAGAGAGAGAGAGAGAGTGATAGAGCGCTTATAGGAAGAGAGAGACGACAGTGACAGCAACGGCTGTTGGCGGTGATGGCGGAGTCCGATAGCGACGACGACAGCGTCCGATGGCGGTAACGGTGGAGTTCAACATCGGCTAGCAAGAGAGAGAGAGAGAGAGAGAGAGAGAGAGAGAGAGAGGATGGTTATAGAGAGGGGTAAAAAATAAAATAGTGACTGAACATCTTTGGCCGTTCAGTCGCTAAGCCCGCTAAATTTGTGACTGAAATATTCGGTCTCAAATTTGAGATTGAATTGTGACGGAATATTTTGGTCACAAAATCTAAGATCTGTGGCCATGAAAACCCAAAAATTTGTGACCGGATTTTTGTCGGTCACAATTTAGTCTCAGATTTGAGACTGAATTGTGACTAAATATTTTGGTCAAAAAATCCAAGAGTTGTGACCGTGAAAACCCAAAAATTAGTGATTGAATTTTGGTCAATCACTATTCAGTCTCAAATCTGAGACCGAATTGTGACCAAATATTTCTGTCACAAAATTTTAGAGTTGTGGCCACGAAAATCCAAAAATTTCTGACCAATTTTTCTTCGGTCACTATTCGGTTTCAAATTTGAGAGTGAATAGTGATTGACCAAAATTTGGTCACTAATTTTAATCTTTAGCCAACAAATCTTATTATTCACTATTCAGTCTCAAATCTGAGCCTGAATAGTGACCAAAATATTCAGTCTCAGAGTCGGTCTCTAATTACCCATTCTCATGTGAAAGAATCTTGGAACAGATCTTTAGCGAGAGTCCTAATCAAGGAATGAATCCATCTAGATTAGGCAACTACGTCACAAGAATCAGTCGACCATTTTCTTCAGATCGGTCGACCGTTCTTCAGTTTCGTCACCAATCAGGAGGCTTCTTTCGTTATCGATTGTTTCTTCAGTAATCAATTGGAGTTCTTTAGCAATCAATTGGTGTTTTTCTTCATCAATTGGAACACTTGTCTTCTCCAATCGGTATCATCATTTCAGTTGACCGTTCTTTGGAATTCGATCGATCGATCGTTTTTCACTTGGCTTCTGGACGGAGCTCACTTGAACGATCGGTCGATCGATAATTAGAGTTCGATCGACCAACTGTCAATTTCTCAGTCAGTCTTCAACTCTATCCTGTCCAAGCTTTGGCTTTTGTAAATGCTTGCCTACTAATGTAACTTTGACCTATTTTAGCTATACACTTAAAGATACAAATTAGAGCATCACATAAAATATAAACACAACAATTGATTCTTGGTAACTAATATAATGATGAACAGATATGAAAGTAGGCAAGACATCAAGTCATCACAAGTCGACTTATGTCTTCTACGAGTAGACATCTATAGACCATGTGTGTCGACCTGTGAACCATGTGCATCGACACCTCATGAAGATATCAAATCAGTAGAATAGGAAGTCGACTTCCTCGAATTAGCAAGTCCACTTTGTCTTTTGACAAGTCAACTTGTTTGTTCCAAAGTCGACTCTTGTCTTTACAGAAATCTACTTTCTGAAACAACTCCTTCACAGAACATGTTATAAAAATGCATGACTTCATAAGTAGACTTTTTATTTAGAACAAGTCGACTTTTGTGAACTCAACACCTTCACAGAACATGTTATAAGAAGGTATTGAACCACATTAAATATAAAAATAATAATTACTTAGGTCATTAACATGAATAGGAATTGATGCTTTGTGAGCTTCTTAAACAATAACAACAATTGGTGTTTTATGATCATCAAAATCTACAGACTACAACCCATGGTTCGTTGTCCATGTTCTCTGCAGTTGCAACAATGTGGAAGCAACAGATCGCCAAAGAGAGGGAGGGAGCTTTGAGCAAGTCGAGGGTAAGGGAAAGGATTGGGTAGTATTTAGGGATTGGATGACATATGTAGACATCTATAGTCGTCTACATAAATATTATTGTAGATACCTAACCTATACATATATATATATATATATATATATATATATAATATCGTTATGCACATCCTTGTCAAGCTTGAATCTAAGACTAAACTTGATTAGATATCAGATTATGGTACATAGATCTACGTACAAAGTTTATTATATATATATATTACAACACCAAACTTGATTAGATATCAGATTATGATATATATAGACCTATCTACAATCTTGATTAGATCTATATCTCTATATATATGTCTATACATATATATATATACACACATATACATATAATAATATATCTTTAGTTATATGTCTATGGATATGTCTACAAGGGGGGGAGAGAGAGAGATATAATATATAATATACATATATAGATATAGATATATAGAGATAAATATGTTTATATATAGATATAAACATAACACACATGCATATAATAAATCTATATCAGCTTAAAAATATATATAGTGTTTCTTGTAGTGCACCTATGCATAAGAAAAAACAAAGGTACAACATAATTCTCAAAAATACAATTCTCGTAAAATTTATTTAAAAAAATAAGATTATAAAAAGAAATGTAAATGTTCTAAATGCGGAGAAGAATGACACTTCGTAAATAGATGTACTAAAAAAGTAGAAAAAAATAAATATAACTGAAGAGCTATTATCAATGAACTTTATGATATAACATCAACAAGTGAAGTATCTCACATAGAAAATTATGAATACGAAATAAAAGTATAGAAGAAGAAATAGTATGTAGTGTTGGCCCACGGATGGCAGCAAAGATAGCCTAGAGTTGGGGGGGGGGGGGGGGGGTGAATCAAAAATCTGAAAACACAGATAAAAATCACCACTTGAAAACTTTGGTTAGTGAATGTAGTTGTGTGCAGTAGAGAGTAGTAGTGCGGAAGCTAATAAAGAAACAATCACACAAGAATATAGAAATTTTATCCTGGTTTGGTACTTCCCAGAGAGAAGACCTACGTCCAGTCCCCAAGCAAATCATGGGATTTCACTAATCATGGTACAACACCCCCAATGATATACAACCCCCAGCTCCCCACTAGTCCTATTCCTTTCTGAGTAGGAAGAAAACTCACTTCTGTTACAGGTCAAGAAGCCACCCTACTGGAACAAACTCCAGTGCGGTTCTACTAGACTTAAACCCCCAGCTAAGTCTTGCTGACACCAACCCCAACTAGGTGTAGATGCGGTTATTTTCCTGTCCCGAGGAGGATGAAAAAACGATCGTCTCCACACGGAAATAGACGGCGAGAGAAAGAGTATAGGTGCAGAGAAAAAGAAAAATGCGATCACCAGGTACTTTTCCTAAAAAGCACCAAAAGTGGGGACGGGTAGGGAAGGAGGTGATGTGTACCTTTCTTACCCGTAGAAAAGAAGCGGGATGTATGGTGCGGTAGGTTTACCCTCCTCTTTCAACAGGCCGGCCGGCGGAAGAGATTCAGCTCGGTACCTGGGACAAAAGACAACAAAAGACAAATGAACGGATTAAACGACAGTGTAGTAAATGAAAATAGCAAAAGACCATAGAAAAGACATAAAGAGGGTGCAAACACACCTTCTAAGGACTGAAATGCAAAACCCCTAAGTGGGTGGGAGAAGACATGCGTGTGTGTGCGTGTGTACTATCTAAGAAAGCCCAAAAAAGGAGGGGGAGGGGGAAAAGAGAGAGAGAGATGGCGAGGAAGCCGCTTCTAGACGGTCGAGATGACGACGTCTCCACGTGGGGGGATCGTAACGGAGGATCGTCCGGCGCTCTGGAACGTCGCGTACAACACCACGGGATCTTCCAGACGAAGGTCCAGAAGCGGAGGCGTCGTGCGTGCAGAGCTCCGCCGTTGGGGAGGTAAAGACTCTCTCTCTCTCTCTAGATTTTCTCTCTAAAACCGCAGACACTCTCTCTCTAAAACCCCTCTCCCTCCAACCAAAATGGCCAGACCCCCTGGAAATGGGCTTCTGCGCGAAGTCTTAATGTTGGGAGAAATCGCGTCGAGAACAGTCGCCGCTTTTAAAGAGTTTAAACGCGTCGGCCTGACTTGCCGCGATTAACTACCGCCTAATGTCCCATCAGTCTGCCAAACACATGATGATTACGGTGCACGATGATATTAAGAATCGCGTCGGCTTTAACGACCGCGATTTATAAAGTCAAATTGATTTGACAGGCATGGCCGTATTCAGGTTTAAAAATGCGTCCACTTAGGGCGTCGCAATTAATAACCGCCTCTCTTTGATGCGTTGTAACTGGCGGTTTGCAAATCGCGGCGGGCTAGCTGGTCGCGATTTGTAATTATGACATTGTTTTGACACCTGACAACGGCACAGTGTTTTAGACGGCTAAGAATCGCATCGTACAGGAACGACGCGTTTTCTTGCTGCGACATGTCCCCTACCATGCGTCAGGATGTACGTGCTCTGACACGGCCGTAAATGTTTGACTTTTAAATCGCGGCAGTCCTAATGGACGCCTTTAATCATTAGTCATGCGCTGTACTACAAAGGCGGTAAGAAAATAGCGTCGTCTCAGGCCGTCACGTATATAGCGCCCAAGAAGGCGTCGGCCGTCCCTAACGCAATTTCAAGGAGTGCCCAGAGCCCTTCCAGGATTTTTTTTGTGATATTTTCTAGATTTTTCTAAAAACCCTAAAAAGCCCTAAAAAAGTAGGAAAATGGGAAAATTACTTAAAATGTTAACTTAAGACAGTCACTTTTGAGGCGTTACAGTGCAACCCGAAACTTGTCCAATTTTTGGGAAAATTGGCGTGTCTACAGATGCCTCGCCTTGGCGTTTGCTTTGTAAGGGAGTGGAGCGGAATGACGCGGAATGAAGTAAACAAGGTAACGTAAATGAAGCGGAATGAAGCGAAACAACTGAAAAGTAAGCGCCAAGGTGTAATGAGACACGCCCCGTTAAGGCACATGACTGGAGCTGTTCGTCAATTCATAATAAAGCCGCTCTTCAGAAACTCTTTTGGAGAGAAACTCATCAATCAAAGACAACTAAGCTAAGGAAAGCAAAGACAATGCAATGATCAACTTCCGTCGCCGGGAAGTTCCTAAGGACGTAATCTGTTAGGTTTCACCTTCGTGTGGGGCTGCCACGGCCGGAGGTGGATCGAAAAGGTAAAGTAAAGGAAATGACAAGGATTCATGACGGATGAGTTTCTCTCTGAAAAGAAGATCTTCAAACAACTTTATGACAAACTGAGTACTAGACTCTGAGTGGAATATTCGGGTTGCTTTAGCAATTACAGACCAAGTGATTATCTTTAATTAAGCTTTTTAAGTGACCTTTCCTGAAAACCTTTGTGCAATGCATGCTGGGCTAAAAGAAAAAAAACCATAAAACAAAACGAAATATCAAGTAATCAAGGATAATATTGTTGTACCGTAAGGGGTCAGGATACTGGTAGGAACCGTCATCCCCCCCGCGGTGCAAACGGCCTATCCTTGAAGGCAAGAATTCTCTGGAACTATCCTCGTTTTTGGTAGTGAAGGGGAACTCAAACTCCAGATTCATTAGGCCTTCAAGGTCCTTGATGTGCTCTAATAAGTATATTGTATAGTAAAATGCACTGTACATAACATCGATGGAGGCTGTCGAAGATATTCGTGTTCCCGCAACGTCGCAAACATCTCAAACCCTAATCTTGCACAAAACACATTAGTTTTCCAAAAACATGACAGTTCAAAATCGCATCCAGTACACTGGACGCCTTTAAGGTAAATTGCGACGACTTTAGTAGGCGCGATTTATGGGCGCGAGCCAGAACTCTGAATTTTCACTTTTCTACCCTTTTGGATGCAAGGGAGAGGGGGGATGCTTCTAGACATTGGGTGAGTCACCCAAACCCACTTTTTCCAACACCTCCTCCAAACCCTTTCACACATCAACCCCCACACATACTCATCCTCATTTTTCTCACCCACTCCCCTCACACTCACTCTTTCTACCCCAAGGCTCTAAGAGGGAGAAAGGAAAGGAGATTGGTGGAAATGGAGCATGGTGGCTCTTCTTCTTCCAAGGGACCAAGAAGGGGCAATTTCAAGAGGTTGAGTTAAGTGGATGGCCATATAAGCAAGCTTATTGAAGCTAATGTGGTAAGTAGACTTTATTTACTTTAGCTTGGTTTTGTGCCCTTTTAAACTTGATTAGCATGTTCTTGACGTTTTTACTAACTCAACTCTTATAATTTGAAGGATTACCCGCCCTTCCTGGGGAACCGACGCTTCATGCGTCTGCCATGGCTCCAGCAACTCACCTCAAACATCACTCTAGGCATGACCAACGTTCTCAAACGATGGGGAATCAATAACCTTGCGGTTCATGCGAAGAAGTATCACGAGGTGCATCTGGATTGGGCCGCCATGGGAGCATTGGTTGAGGTATGGCATCCCCAGACTCACACCTTCCTCTTCAAGAGCTTTGAAGCTACCATTCTTCTGGAAGAGGTGGAGGTGTTTCTAGGCCTTCGGCGGATGAAACAAAGTGAAGAAGATGAAATGATGATCACGCCGAGGAGCTATACCAGCAAATCAGTTCTTGAAAGCTTCATGGATGCAAGGGAGGCTTATGAAATGCGAACTGAGAAAGGCATCCATTTACAAAAGCTGGCAATTTGGACCATGAAGGAGCTTGCGGAAGTTGGAGATGGCGAGGAGTTGGAGCGAGCAATGAAGGGCTTTGCCATATGTGTGGCAGGAGCACTCCTCTTCCCTTCCATAGATAGTGTCTTAGAGTCGGATCAATTGGGCGCAGTGTGTGCCATCTGGGAAGGTGAGCGGTTGGGACCGGCAGTCCTAGCATTCCTATACAGTGGGTTGACGGCAGCAAGCTTAGGTAGGCCTCTCTATGGCTCGATGCTCTTGTTCACTTGTTGGACTGATCTTTATCTTAAGTTCCATTTGAGCAACGAGGTCTCCACTTCGTCTCGGATCTTCTCAAAAAGCCCACTCAAGCATCTAGACAACATCATCGGCTTGGAGGGACGAGTGGCGAACCGGGCGCCTCAACTCAAGACTCGGGTAGATTGGCGAGATTATCTCCGTGATATGCCCGAAGATGTGTTCAACCTAATTCTGGCACCATTCCCAAATCAGGAATTGAGGAGCAGGCTAGCACCCGGTGTGGATCTTCGCCTGATCGGAGCGTCCGAATTTGTATTGTAGAATCCACACTGATGCCTCCCCCAGCTCAGGTTCGCTCGGCGCGTCTTTGAGGGGCCGTCACATATCACGCCTATCAAGCATCGGGAACTCGGCACCAACAATGACGGCGAGGAGGCGAACACAATCAAGGCCCTATGGAAAGTATGGATCTTCAGGAGGCCGGCTCCAAGTGAGAGGAAAATGAGAATGAGAAAGCAAATTATGTACGGGGTTTAAGAAAACTCTGATCTTGAGAATGTTGTCTCAAAGGAGCTTGTAAATATTGGGGCAAGCTGTAAATAAATAAAAGTCAAGTTGTGTTTGAGTTGGAAAAATGGCTGTCAAAGTGCATGATGTTAAAAGGTTCCTTGGATGACAAGAAATCATAGCACAAGAACTCAAAAGCTTGCTTGAAAAAGAATGTTCTGCTGGACACCGGAGGAAATCGCGTCCAGGACAGTCGTCGCCTTTACCATATGTAAAACGCATCGTGAAGACCTGCCGCTTATCACGTAAAACGCGACGCTTGTTGCAGACGCGAATAAGGAATCCTCAAAATCTGCGCGCGCAGAGCCCGTACAGCTGTCATCATTACTTCTGAATCGCGACAAGAGTGGCCGCCGCGTCTCAAAATTTTAAATTTCGCGCCCCTGACAATTTGGTCAAGGGTCATGATGACTTCTGAATCACGGCGCACAGGGCCGACGCCTCTATTTGTGGCGGTTCAAAATACGCGTCGGCCATGATGGGCGCGGTTCAGAATGTCTATAAAGCGCGGCAGGAAAGGAGGACGCCCTTTTCAAAGACAAATCGCGGCGTCTGTAATCGACGCGATTAACGACAGTTTGAAAGCCGTTGCGCGCCTTCTTCCCCGGCGCTCCTTTGTCTTCTCTCATTCCATTTCACTCTCGTTCTCTCAACTCTCTTTCTCTCACTCTCAGACTCTCAAACTCTCACCTTCTCTCACTCTCAGACTCTCACCTTCTCTCACTCTCTCACTCGATGGAGAAGAGGGCGGCGTCGAAGCGGCGGCGGGGCCCGGCGGAGGTCACGGTGGAGGGCACGCCGGCCTCCTCGAGCGGCGGCTCAACGGAGGTGGCCATCGGCACCGAGCTTGCGCTCGTGCCAGCGGCGGAGGCAGGCGGTGGCGGCGACGACGACGGCGCGCCGAAAGGGACAGCGGAAGTGGCGGCCGAAGAGGAGGAGGGGCCGTGGGCGGCACGGCGACGAGGGCGGCAGGGGCGTGACCTCCCGGTGCGTCCAGACACAGTGAGTACCCTCCCCCTTTCCCTTTCCTTGCCACGGGAGAAGAGAGGAGGAGGCGCCGGGAGCCTGGAAGAAGGAGGACACGAATCATGTCGAGTTTAGACGATGCGATTCATGTCCTTAAATCGCGTCGCCCCAGGGCGTCGCAATTTGAAATAAATCACGACCACCTATGTGGACGCCAATTAAGACATGAATCGCGACGGCCTTGGTGGATGCCTTTTTTTGCCAGAAGCTGATTTTTCTGCTTAGTTTGCTTTGACAGTTCTAATTTTAGATTTTCTTGTATTTTTCAGGGTATAATGAGACCGCGAACAATGTGGCCCTTGGTTGGGGCGGCATTCCAAGGCCTTCCGGACTTTCAGAAGGAAAGGATCCGGGAGATGGGTTTCGGCTTGATCTTGGAGATCGAGCCATTCTTCATTGACCCCCCACTCATTCAGGTAGTTATGGAAAGGTGGGACCGGGCCAACCGAGCGTTCTTCTTCCCGTGGGGGCATATGGTGCCCAGTCTAGAGGATGTGGCCCGCATCACAGGGCTGAGGGTGGACGGGGAGGCGGTGACAGGGGTCACCTATGCCGACTACACAGACGTGGCACAAGACCTCCTGGGTTTGGAGCCCCACGGAGATGACCTCGGCGACCGGAGGGTGGTTGGCCGAGTAGCACTATTGGGGTCATTGGGGTTGGCCAAGGTGAGGCAGTGAGCCGACGAGGTTCTGCCAGACTTCGTGGAGCGGGCGGCAGGGACCTCCATAGGTTCCTAGTATTCTTCTTCGGCAAGATGTTGTTCACCACCAAGGGTGACGGCATCCACTGCCGATTCTTGGAGATACTAGGAGATCTAGGGAGGGTAGGCAGGTATGCCTGGGGTGCTGCGCTGCTGGCGCATACCTTCGCCGACCTTTCTACCGGCACTGGCCGCGAGACGACTGTGGGCGGATTTGCGCCCTTTCTACGGGTATGATCTTAAATTTTAAACTCCATTTGTAAATTTTCTTTGAGATTTTCTACAATTTTGAATTTATGTGTAACTAACATTGTTGTTTGTTTACAGGTGTGGAGTTACCATTACCTTCCCCTGGGTAGGGCAGCGGTGGTGCGTCCAGACGCTGTACCGCTCGCACGGAGGTGGCTGCCGCTGGTGAGCACAGCCACCTACTCCTTCTAGCTGGAGGTCCTCCGCCAGCATGTCCGAGATTTCCTCGCACTTCTGGTAGGATTTCTTGCACACTCTTTCTTTAAGCTCAAGCATGATTTTAAATTGAGATTGGGCAATCGATGCTTTGCAGGTGGTGTGGGAGCCCTATGTAGACCAGGGCGATGTCGATCAGCCCTAGGTGGCGAGTGGACGGCCTTTGTTCAGGCGGGACATTTGGGTCCATTGCCTGAACGAGATTGAGCAACTGCGCCTTCGGCTGGCGGCACGCACTCTAGGACTGCACTAAAGGTGGCTGGAGGAGACCGAGCCCCGGGGGATCGGCAAGAAGACACGCGGGAAGGCCAAGACGGTGGATTGGCGGACCCGCTTTCCAGAGTAATATGCCGACTAGCAGCGCGGAGGCCAATTGGTATAGTCGGATGCCCCAGACAGCATTGCGTACCTGCGGTGCTTCCAGGAGGAGTACGGCCACCGCGATTTCATGAGGCCAGAGAGGGTACGCACTTCTAAACCTGCATTATTCTGATAATACAATTTATAGCTACCTTATAATTTACACACATGTACAGGACGGGAGGAACACCCTGATTGACCAGCTGTAGGGTCAACTGGCGAGCACAGAGGTGCAGTTAATCGAGGCGCGCATGGTCCTCGAGACTTTGGTAAGTTCTTAAAGAAGTATATACCTTTGCTTTGTTTTTAACTTGCCATGCACTGATATCCTTTGCCTTATAGCTTGCCGCACAGTTGACGGGTGAGCATGCCGACATAGCGGGTGCCTCTTCCAGTAGGGGTGCCCCAGCTCCGGAGGTGGCGTCCCTCCAGCAGCAGTTGTCTGCGGCGGTGGAGCGTGCTGAGCATGACCTCCTGGCATGGGTGAGTACTTTAAATTAGATAATCATTCCAAATGTTTCTTTGTACTTACCTGTGGTCGTTACTTGTGCAGAGTGAGGAGCTCCGGGATGCCCTGGCCCGTGAGACGGACACGGCTGCTGAGCTGACGCAGCTGCGGTCCCAGCTGACTCGGCGAGAGCCCGAGCTTCCTCGGGAGGTGGCCGAGCTGCAGGCGTTGCTGTCACTGGAGCGCCGTGACCTGGAGAGGCAGCAGGCCCGCTGGGAGCAGGAGCGGAGCCGCTGGGAGTTGGAGCGCTGTGACCTGGTGCAGCAGTGCGTGGAGGTGAGGACCAGCCAGGGGGTCGCGGAACGCCTGCTGAAGGCGTTCGAGGAGAGGTACTGGCGCAGACGAGAGCGTGCGAGAGAGCAGGTGCGAGCCAGCACCTACTCGGGGAGCATTCTGGCGACTTCCTCTCAGTACGAGAGGAATGTTCGGGATGCTACAGGCACCGATGGGGCCTCCTGCCTTGCCCACTGTCACGGAGCAGGGTGAGGCAGAGAGCAGTCGTCAGGCTGGACCTGCAGAGGGAGGCGACGAGAGTCAGCTTGCCTCGCCTTGAGGTTGTACTTTTATTTACCTTTTGATGATGTTGTGCCTAATGGGGCACTTTCATGATATACTCGGGTTCGGCTCCTATCTTAGCCGCATATATATATACATACCTTTGCGCCTTTGCGACTTGGTACTTGAAACGTCTTGAACAAACTAGTTAAATATTTGTCCCGACTCAGCCCCTTTCATATGTAAATACTTGCTGAGCTTTGGGGATTTGTCAAGGGGCTGAGCCTTTATCAAAATAAGGCGGAAAGGAAAGGTACGCAATTTTTAAACGTGCAGTTATACTAAAAGAAAGGAAGTGCACAAGTATGTTTACAAGATGTACAAATCGGTGACAATAGACAATAAGAAAATTTGTTTGGATTTTGATAAGATATTCAATTTCTTTGGATTTTTGATAACATTCCATTTTTTTTATTTTGAAATATGCAAATTTTTTGGATTTTTGGAGATATGCAATTTTTGGCTTTTGAAGATATTCATTTTTTTTTATTTTGGCAATATTCAGATTTGTTTGGGTTTTGGAGATATTCATTTTTTTGGATTTTTTTATTTTGAAAATATGCAAATTTGTTTGGGTTTTGGAAATATTCATTTTTTTGGATTTTGAAAATATGCAAATTTGTTTGAGTTTTGAAATATTCAAATTTGTTTTGGTTTTTGGAGTATTCTGATTTGTTTGGGTTTTGGAGTATGCAATTTTTTTGTTTTTTTTGAAATATGCAATTTTTTTTGGGTTTTGAAATGTTTAAATTTGTTTGGGTTTTGGAGTATGCAATTTTTTTTTACTTTTGAGTATTCTGATTTGTTTGGGTTTTGGAGTATTCAATTTTTTTTGGGTTTTGAAATATTCAAATTTGTTTAGGTTTTGAAATATTCAAATTTGTTTGGGTTTTGGAGTATGCACTTTTTTTGGGTTTTGGAGAGCGTGGTATACTGATCTTTCAATTATTCGGATGTCAATCTTAAAAACCGTTGACTGCTCTTAAATGTGTCTAGGCATGGATTAGACGTGCATAAAGGTGCCTTGACCTGAGACGACTTTTGGCGATGCCCTCTTTAGTCAATCTTTGCCTTGCCTAGGTGTTAAGACAATATCCTGAGAAGGAGAGAAGAATTCTTAGGAAGTCTGCCAGTAATCCGGGCAACCTGGGAGACACTCAATTGGTTGCTTTTTTATACTTAGAAAAAGGTTCAAGTTTAACTTGGCATTTTTTGGGGGGTGGGGGTTTAGCATGCATACGACCGGGTCCATTTGGATCTCCGCTGGGACGTTGCCGCTCTTGACATGCTTTGTGTTTGATTTGGCCCTTTTTTGGCTCTTTTGTGAGGGTTTGGATTTTCATTGATCCTCCTCTTTCCCATTTTGCCTTGATTGATCCTTTTCTGAGTTTTACGCAACCTTATGAGGTCAATCTCACTGGTCTTCTTTCTTACTGACAAATCGAACAGGAGAAAGAAATGGACATTGCCTTAAAATTATAAACATGACATCGACCTTCTTTAGATTCTGCGCCTCTGGTTTTCTTAGGAAGGCGTGTAGGTGTGTGAGTGTCGCCTTCCTTGACTAACATATTATGAACAGGCAATGGGAATTAAACATAACATCCTTCAAATTTAGGGCTTGTATACCATGCAAAAATTTTCCTTTTCAAATAGCAATAAACTAAGGGTAGTATTTCTTGAGATGAAGGCCATTCCAAGAGTGAGAGAGTTCCTCACCCTCCGCGTTGATTAGTTTATAAGTATTGCCTGAATAAGCTTGGCTTATAACATATGGCCCTTCCCAATTCGGTTGGAGCTTGGATCTGGGACCACCACGTTTTACAAAAATTCTCTTAACGACCATCTCACCGACTTTGAATTTTTTCTCAACGACTCTCTTTTGGTAAAAACACGTGAGTTTATTTTGGTACGCTCTCGTATGCTCGGTGGCAACCAAACGCTTCTCATCCAAGAGTTCCAACTGTGCAAGAAGTGACTCGCGTCGCTCATCAATTGATAATTCCTTGTCAAGCTGAACTCTTAATGATGGAATGAGAATCTCATATGGTACTACTGCCTCCATTCCGTAAGTGAGAGCAAACGGTGTCTGCCCTGTAGGGGTACGGATTGAAGTGCGGTAAGCCCATAAAGCTTCCACGAGTTTTTCTGGCCAATCCGAAAATTTATTAACCTCACACGTCTTTTTTATGATTTTAATGAGAGTTTTGTTTGTGGCCTCTGCCTGGCCATTGCCTTGCGGATAATAAGGTGATGAATGGTGCAATGCAATCTTATACCTGTTGCAGAGGTCACGGAGATCCTGAGAGATGAACTGTGGTCCATTATCGGTAATCATAGCCTCTGGTATACCAAACCTAGTGATGATGTTCCTCATGATGAATCTGCAAACGGTTGTGGCTTTAATTTCTGCATATGCTTCGGCTTCCGCCCATTTGGTGAAATATTCTGTCGCTGTAAGAATAAAAGACTTTGGTTTGTTTTAGGAACTAGGATCGCCAAGAGGGCCGATGATATCGAAAGCCCACATAGCAAAAGGCCATGGTGAGAACAACGGGTGGAGTGGAAAAGAAGGAGCATGAATTTTGTCGGCGTGCAATTGGCATTTAACACACCGGCGGATAAAGAAAGAACAGTCCTCTTCTAGAGTGGGCCAGTAAAAGCCTTGCCTGAGAATCTTCTTAGCAAGCATCTGGCTACTTACATGGCCTCCACAGACACCCGAGTGAGCCTCTCTGACAACCTTAGGAGCTTCATCTTCATCTAAACAGCGAAGCAAAACACCGGAGAAACTTCTTCTGTAGAGCATATTTCCAATTACCGTGTATTTCTGAGATATCCTTCTGATGGCCTTCCTTTCTTCGGAAGTGGCTTCCACAGGGTAGGATTGATCTTTACAATATTCAGCTATCTCATAATACCACGGTTTCTCCTCGTCTTCCAATTCTTTTTCGAGCTCTACTAACATGACCTCTGTTTTGCTCCTTGCTTCCTCTTTCATCGACATATCTTCCTTAACCCAGAGGAACCTAGGATCCAAGTAGAAAGGAATTTGACGGCATTCGATCTGAACGCTGTCAAAGTCACCAGAGTAAGTCATGTGCATGGTCGCGCCAACCGTGGCAAGGGCGTCAGCCAAAAGGTTTTGGTGACGGGGAACATGAACGAAGACAAGCTTAGTAAACAACTTGGCATAGGCTGAAGCAAGTTCTTGATACGGCTTGAGCTTAGGATCAAGAGTTTGGTATTTGGTGAGCACTTGGCGGAGGACCAATTGGCTATCACCTACAATCCAGAGACGTGTCACATCATAATAACGGGCGAGTTCCAAACCAGCTAATAAAGCTTCATATTCAGCGATATTGTTGGTGGTAGGAAAATTCAATTTACAAACTCGCGAAATAGTGACACCCTCTGGAGACAATAGAGCTACCCCAATGCCTGTTCCAAAAGAATTTAGAGCCCCATCAAAATATAATGTCCACATGAGATTGGAATGATTAAGAGACATTAATCTTCATCCGGGAGTTCTGAAATGACTGGATCGATTCGAGGCAATGGGTGATGAGAAAGGTGCTCGGCTATAGCGTAGCCTTTGACAGCTTTTTGTTGAATGTAGGTAATTTCAAATTGGGAAAGGAAGCTTTGCCAACGTGCTAATCGGTCGGTTAAGACATATTTTTGAAGCAAGAACTTGATTGGATTCATTCGAGCAATTAGATGCACTGTGTGGGCAAGAAAGTAGTGCTTCAATTTCTGCACTACCCATACAAGCGGGGCACAGGTCTTTTCCATTAAATTATATTTATGTTCACAAGGATTAAGGAGTTTGGACAAGTAATAAGCTGCTCTCTCTTTGCCTTCTTCGTCCACTTGCTCAAGAACAGCTCCTACAGAATCTTCTAGAACAGAAATATAGAGAATGAGAGGCTTGCCTGGTATAGGCAGTCTCAGGACAGACAGATTAGTCAAATAATCTTTAAGCTCATCAAACGCTACCTGACACTTCTCATTCCAGCAAAATTCAACCCCCGGCTTGGTGAGGTCATAGAAGGGCCTACACCTTTGGGAATGTTGGGAGATGAACCGGCGAATATATTGCAACCTCCCGATCAATCCTCGAACTTCTTTCAAATTCTTGGGAGGGAGCATCTTTTTTATTGCCTTCTCCTTATCTGGATCAATCTCTATGCCTCTCTTACTCACAATGAATCCTAACAACCTTCCTACTGACACACCAAATACGCACTTCTTGAGGTTCATTCTTAAATGATATTCTCTGGTTCTTTGCAAAACCGTAATGAGAACCCCGGCATGCTCAACTGCCGATCTGGATTTGACTACCAAGTCGTCTACATACACCTCAACAAAAATGTGGATCATGTCATGAAAGATGGCCATCATAGCTCTTTGATAAGTGTCCCCGGCATTTTTGAGCCCAAATGGCATGGCCACAAAACAATAAGTTCCCCATGGTGTAGTGAACGAAGTCTTGTCTTGATCCTATTCTGCCAACTTGATCTGGTTGTATCCTGAGAAACCATTCATAAAGGAGAGAGTTTCATACCCAGCTGTGTTATCTACCAACACATCGAGGTGAGGTAGAGGAGAATCGTCATTAGGACATGCACGGTTGAGGTCCTAGAAATCAATACAAATTCTAACTTTCTCGTCCTTCTTGATTACTGGTACAATGTTTGCTACCCAATTGGGATAAAGTATGACTTTGATAAATTTGGCTTTATGGAGCCTGTCAACTTCTTCTTTCATTTTTAAAGCTATCAGAGGGTGGAAACACCTCAACTACTGCTTGATCACAATGGAGCCTGGCTTAAGGTTAAGATAATGCTCTACTAATGAAGAATCTAAACCTGGCATATCCTCATAGCTCCATGCAAAAATGTCCTTGTACTGCCTGAGAACTCCCACAATTGCCTCTTCTTCGTCCGGTGACAAATTGGTACTGACGAGGACAATTTTAGGGTCTTCTTCAGTTCCCAGGTTGATCTCCTTGGTGATTTCCTGGATAGCCGGTGATGGTTCATCAAATCTCTTCAGACCACTGGCGAAGGCATCGGCCTCATCTTCAAATTCCTCATCGCCCTCATTAATTGGATCGTCGTTGTCTATGATTTCATAGACGCCGAACCCATCATCAATAAAGGAGGCTGACTACTTGAGCTCTATATCCGGCAATTGCATAGGGTGCTCTAAAAAATCGGGAATAGCTAAGCACGCCTTGCACCTACGAGCTAAGCTAGCTAGATAGCGGTGAGGGATCCTTCTGCCCTTGGGTTTCCTTTCCGGACCTACCCCTAGCTTACCACCCTGATCTGAGCTACTTAAAGGAAATGACGATGCTAAAGAAGAAAAAGCAGAGTCCCGCCCATGGGTATTAGGGAAAGCAGTAAAGGAAGAATTTACAGAAGAAAAAGCAGAGTCCCGCCCATGGGTATTAGGGAAAGCAGTAAAGGAAGAATTTACAGGAGAAAAAGTAGAGTCCCGCCCATGGGTATTAGGGAAAGCAGTAAAGGAAGAATTTACAAAAGAAAAGGCAGAGTCCTGCCCATGGGTATTAGGGAAAGCAGTAAAGGAAGAATTTACAAAAGAAAAAGCAGAGTCCTGCCTATGGGCATTAGGGAAAGCAGTAAAGGAAGAATTTACAGAAGAAAAAGCAGAGTCCTACCCATGGGTATTAGGGAAAGTAGTAAAGGAAGGATTTACAGAAGAAAAAGTAGAGTCCTGCCCATGGGCATTAGGGAAAGCAGTAAAGGAAGGATCCTCGGAGGGAGAAAGTAAAGTAGAATTCATAACGACATTCCCTTGTGGAGGAAATGGATTAGGAAAAGCAGTAAACGTCCCCTCTGTGGAAGGGGATAACAAAGACCCGGGCTGGAGGCCGGGAAAGGACAAACCATCGACTGGAATGCAGTCGAAAGCGAGGAAAGAAGTTTCCTCGAACGAGATGGCGGGGTCACCCATCGCCAAACTATCCCGTGAAATCCCCTTCTTCTCGTGTGTGAGAGAAGGAAAGGGAAGCGAGCACAAAAAAACTGAAGCAAAAGTGGGGAATGAAAGCAGCGCGTTGTGCCTTCACTGCAAGAAGCAAGAGCTATTTAAGGGAGAAAACAATGGTAGGGTTGAAAATTCATGGTGGGCGTAGTGCCCATGAGGCTAGAGAAAGATGCATCTTTGAAAAAAAAAAAAAAAGGAAAACGCCCAACGATCAAGTCCTTCAAGGTGGCTTGAAGGAGATCGTCAGACGAGAAAATCTCGAAGGAAGAGCCGACTCCAAAGATTCCAAGGGATCGGGCGGTTCCTCAGGAGAAATATATATAGGAAACGGAGAGGCGGGCATCTGTGCCCTAGAAATATTAAGAGAAGAAAAGAGCGACCCAGCCATGGCTTGGAGGAGGGATGAAGCAACAGTAGGAGAAAGGGAGAAGGTATGCCCAACAGTTGGAAAATAAACGGAATTAGTTCCGGAGATCTCCGGAATTAAAGGAAAGGTAGCGTGACGGGAATTCGAAGCAGAATTAACAAAACTTACAACGGGTGTGGAACCCGGTGGAAAAGTTGGAACGGGCGCGATGCCCAGAGCAAAAGGAATGGGCGTGATGCCTGGTGCTGAAAAGAAAACGAGCGCGATGCCTGGTGCAACAAAAGGAACGGGCGCAAGGCCTGGTGCTGAAAAGAAAACGGGCGCGATGCCCGGTGCAACAAAAGGAACGGGCGCGATGCCTGGTGCCGAAAAGAGAACGAGCACGATGCCCAGTACTGGAAAGAAAACAGGCGCGTTGCCCTGTACTGAAAAGAAAATGGGCGCGTTGCCCTGTACTGGAAAGAAGGCAGGCGCGTTGCCCTGATCAAAAGGAACGGGCGTGAGGCCTGGAACAACAACTGGAACGGACGGGTGGCCCGAAGCAACAACTGGCACGGGCGCGATGACCGGAGTGAAGGGAGTAGGGTCAGTGCCCTGGACATCAGCCGGTATGGGGTCGGTGCCCTGGATGTCAACCGGTATGGGGTCGGTGCCCTGGATGTCAACCGGTATGGGGTCAGTGCCCTGGATGTCCTGGACTGCCGTATGAAGCTCAAAAAACCAGTCTGCCTCTGCTGATCCAAACAAATGGCTTAAACAAGCAGTGAGACTGTTCACATCAAGCCATTCTCTCCATTCAGTCTCGAAATTACTGATCTTGCGGCACTTAGCTAGTACTGAATTGTCTGGCGCCCAGAAAACATTCCGAGATAAAGAGCAAGTTGTTCCTGCCACAGTAGGTAATGTTTGAGGATCCCCAGGCTGCAGTGGGCCTTTGACAAACTGATCGTGCAAGGCCCACGTGAGGGGTCGGTCCGACTGTAATTGGGTTTTAACAGGCTGACAGCCCAAACCGGCCTTGACCCTCCTTTTGCATGCCTTGACGGCGGTTGTCCTTCCCTACAACTGTGCACCCAGCCCTTTACCTGGCTGATAACCCATCAGCTGCATGATGTGCAAGCCTTTTTTGGTAATGACCCTACTCGGATCAGCAGTCTTGATAGATGAGCTTGTCGGTCCTGGATATTTACCCAGTATACTTGGTGTGCTCCGAACCATCATAAGAGGTTGATTGCTAGGCCAAACGGCAGGAACTGAGTCGCTTGTAAAGGCATCAATCTCTGCGCTGGTGGGTTTGTTGACAACCTTGATCACACGCCCATTGTATGGGAACTTCAAACATTGGTGAACTGTCGATATAACAGCACCAAGGGCTTGGACATAAGGCCGACCCAAAATGAGGCGGTAGCATGGATCCATGTCAAGAATGTGGAAATCCATCTCCGTAGAAGATGGTCCCAATTCAATTTTTAAAGAGACGACCACTTTTGGCGTCCTAGTAGTGTTGTCATAGGCCGTGACAGTGATAACAGCGGGTCGAATTGCTTGGACCGGTATCCAGCAGAGATCTAACGTGTCGGGTGACACGACATTAACAGATGCTCCGGAGTCTACCAAACAACGAGCCACGAATACGCCGTTGATGTTTACTGTGAGGCAGAGGGCGTATCGCTGTGACTCAACTGGTGCCAACTCATTTTCATGGAACATAATGGCCGGATGCGGGCTTATGGGAGTTAGGACAGCGCTTATTTGGTTAACTGGCAAATCTTCGTTGACCATTACCTTCTGAAGATACTGCATGAGCGCTTCTTGGTGACTGGTTGATCTCTTGATCAACTCCAGAATGGAAATTCTAGCCGGAGTTCGGTCAAGATGCTTCAACAAATCATACTGTGTGCCTAGCACGGAGTCTTCTTGAACTTCCTCCTCCTCTTGGGTTGGCAGCACTTGGTCTTGCTGGGGGAAGACCCTGTTGAACATGCGCCCGCTCCGGGGCACCATGGTGGCCTTGGAAGGGCTGCCCGACGTGGATGCCACAACCGACTCTATGGAAGCGGATGGCTGTGAGGTGGAGAGTTGGTTGGTAGAAATTTGGTGCGGCAACTGGGAGCCTGCCGCTACCTGGGGTGTGGCGGTAGTGGTAGTGGTAGTAGTAGGGTTAATAGTGGAACTGGTAGGAATGCGGAGAAAAGGTGCCCTATGGTTAGGGTTTATAAAGGGAAAAGTGGTAGGTACCTGTACAGGAGTTGCATCGGATGATGGGGATGATTGCGGTATGGGGATGTGTAAAAACGACGCGGAGGTATTCACATGTGGGGAATGCGTGGGACTAGGAACTTGAGAAGTGGATGGGCGGGTATAGTTAGGTGGAATGCGTAAGAAGGATGGTAAGGGATTATCTGTAGTGGGTGTGCGGATAAAAGGTGGTAAAATAAAGGGTTGTGGTGCAGTAGGAGTGGATGTAGATATCGCTTCCACAGGCGGTGGCTGGGCAGTGAGGGCATTAACCTGTCCATTGGGTGCCGGGTGCTCCGGCAGCGGGTTCTGTACAATGCCTAAATTGGGCTGCTGCTGCTGCTGTGGCTGTTGTAGCTACTGTTGAAACTGCTGCTGAGGAGGCCTTCTCACCTTCATCTCAGTGACAAATTTCCTCATCTCAACCCAGTCAATGCCTCCACCTTCATTTAAATTATGAAGGTAATCTTTAAAGTGGAAGCATTGGTCCAGAGTGTGGCCTGGGCCTCGGTGAAATTCACAATATCGTGAGGTGTCGAGGTTAGGGGGCCATTGCAGCTTCACCTTTGGCAAAGTAAGTGCACCGGCTGCCATAAGGGCATTAAAAACATCTGGCAATGTTTCTGGCAGTGGAGGGTAAGTTGTTCTTATGGGGCCGGATGGGAATCAAGGCGGTGGTAGCCCATAATTACCCGGAGGAGGGACCTAGTTGAGTTGGTGAGGTGGATGCTGTGGATGATACTGCGGAGGGGCAGGTTGGTATTGCGGTTGTTGAGGTTGCTGTTGTTGGTAATGTGGCTGATGATTTTGCGGCCGCTGGAAGGTTTGGAATTGCGGTCATTGAGGTGGTTGGTTGTAATAAGGCTGCTGAGGTGGCTGTGGCCCTATGAAAGTAGGCTGATTACCCGGCCTAGACACTGGGAATTGAGGCTGTTGGGCCCTGGAGTTATTAGGTGGACGGTAGGTGGAAGGGGCTGGATTGCCCATTGCACTTACTTGCTCGTTAGATATAACTCCCTCAGTGACAGGACCACTGGTGGAGGTACCAACCGGCTTCTTAACAATGCGGGCCTTGGGTTCAAACATGGCCACGATAGGAGAGTCCTTTAGTTGTGTCTGGATGTAACGGGCTCTCTTATATAGCTCCTCCATGGTAGTCAGTTTATTCATGGCCAAAATGTGTCTGAACTGAGGTGTAGCATTTGCAGTGATCATCTTCACGTGCTCCGATTCAGACAAAGAATCTTTGAGCTTCTCAGCCATGAGTCTCCATCTATCAGCAAAGTGAACAAAGTCCTCATCAGCCTTCATTTTCTCGGCCATCAAATCAGTAATTGACAACACAGGACCGACCCTGTCTTTGTACCTCCGCTAAAACTTTCTCTGCACTGCCTCAAAGCTCTCCGCGTCTGCGGGATCCAATGAAATAAAACCAATCCAGGGCAGGACCATCCAGAGATTGCCGGAAAAGGAAAGCAAGTGCACGGTTGTCATCTTTCTAGAAGGAGGATTCGTACATAAATTCCTTAATATGTACGAATAGATTACCAGTGCCATTGTAGCGACGATATACCGGCATTTCAGAAGGAGGTAAGTGAAAGACTGGCATAGTAGGCAATGCCAGTTCGAAAGGATCATTAGGGGCGGACCCCCTTTTCAAGTCTCGCTCCAATCTGTTTACCTTGGCTAGAAGGGTCTGGGCAAGTTGATTGGCAGACTGCTGGGGTGCACCAGAAGGAATGACATGATGGGCGTCTGCCCGAGCGGGGTATTGGGAAGGAATACTGACATGCACGGGACCCTGGGTTGGAACCCGGGGTTGATAAGTGGGTCGTGCTATGTCAGCGAGTGTCCGGTACCTGTCTTCGGGACTGTGATACTGGGAGTGGATAACTGAACAGGCCCGGGAAGGGGCAGGTGAAATTCATCCACCCAGATCACGAGTAGACTCAATCCGGACTCCCTGATTCGGGTTACCGAAGGGATCGGGATCGGCGACAAATTTCCCTTAAGGGCAGCTTGAACCTCCCGGATTTGAGGAGCTTGGAGGTTTTGGAGCATATCCACAAGCTGAGAAAGATTAATGGAGGCGGAGGGATCGTTCTGATCCCGTCTCTGGGTAATTTGAGGAAGCTGAGGCTGGGTTTCCACTACATTCACATGTAGACTAGATGGATCAACAGGAGGTTAAGCACCAGGCCCGTAAACCTGCTCGTACACATCATCCTGACCCGCATTCTCATATTCGGCCATTGAAAGAGAACGGCCGGAACGGAGTTGCATATAGGGTGACTCGGAGAACAGTACCAAACAACTACTCAATGAATGTGGGAGAAGATTATCCGATTTTAAGCACGCACTTGACAAGAATTACGCCCACTTTAAGTGATTTAGAAGTGATTAAGGTGGATTAACTTATCAATGTGCCTCTTGTGAGAAGAAGTGAACCTAAACAATGGGAATGATGACAGCTCCGGGGTTCACTTCTAAAGCAATCTCTCCACATAAACAGGTACTCTATCCGGGTCACCGATAACGGGTACAACCAGCTCGGTCCACCGTGAGGGAATCCACGGGGTACGAAGACTTACGGAGGTCTCGGCAGGAGTTCTCAAGCCTGATGGGACGGAATGCCTAAAAGGGAGATAATTCCCACCGAGAGGTGTGTGTGGATCCTAGGTAAATGAGGGAAGGAGGTCCCCCGGCCAATGAAATAAAGTGCCAATAACACAAAAGGCAAGCAACTGGTGTTTCTGAAAACAGGACTTAAATCGGGTCCAACGGAGTGGGCGCCTATTTAAGTCGCGTCCCTTCTGTCAGCCGCGGATCTGACAGCTTATGACAACTGTAAGAGCCGAGGCGACTCCATGAGGACTCTGTCTCAAATCGTGTCCAGTACACGCGCCGCACAACAAGCACACAGAAATCACGTCGTCTGGGTTTAACGCGCGGCAACACAGCAAAAATATATTTTCTGAAAAACTTCGGAAGATAAACTAACTATCATTAGGCTAACAATAGCATACTAACATTTGACAATAAAATAGTAGTAACCCTAACTAACAGTCAATAGAAGGTAGCAAAATCAAATAAGAGGACTCCGCATGGGGCCGATACAAGAAAGGCACGTGGGTGCCAAAAGAAGGTACCAAGCTGAAATATGAAGGGTCCCATCGCGATCGCCAAGTTGTAGATGCGGTTATTTTCCCGTCCCGAGGAGGACGAAAAAATGATCGTCTACACAAGGAAATAGATGGCGAGAGAAAGAGTATAGGTGCAGAGAAAAAGAAAAACGCGATCGCCAGGTACTTTCCTAAAAAGCACCAAAAGTGGGGACGGGTAGGGAAGGAGGTGATGTGTACTTTTTTTACCCGTAGAAAAGAAGTGGGATGTGTGGTGCGGTGGGTTTACCCTCCTCTTTCAATCGGCCGGCCGACGGAAGAGATTCAGCTCGGTACCTGGGACAAAAGACAACAAAAGACAAATGAACGGATTAAACGACAGTGCAGCAAATGAAAATAGCAGAAGACCATAGAAAAGACATAAAGAGGGTGCAAACACACCTTCTAAGGACTGAAATGCAAAACCCCTAAGTGGGTGGGAGAAGACATGCGCGTGTGTGCGTGTGTACTATCTAAGAAAGCCCAAAAAAGGAGGGGGAGGGGGAAAAGAGAGAGAGAGATGGCGTGGAAGCCGCTTCTAGACGGTCGAGATGACGATGTCTCCACGTGGGGGGATCGTAACGGAGGATCGTCCGGCGCTCCGGAACGTCGCGTACAGCACCACGGGATCTTCCAGACAATGGAGACGAAGGTCCGGAAGCGGAGGCGTCGCGCATGCAGGGCTCCGCCGTTGGGGAGGTGAAGACTCTCTATCTCTCTAGATTCTCTCTCTAAAACCCCGGACTCTCTCTCTCTAAAACCCCGGACTCTCTCTCTCTAAAACCCCTCTCCCTCCAACCAAAATGGCCAGACCCCCTGGAAATGGGCTTCTGCGCGAAGTCTTAATGCTGGGAGAAATCGCGTCGAGAACAGTCGCCGCTTTTAAAGAGTTTAAACGCGTCGGCCTGACTTGCCGCGATTAACTACCACCTAATGTCCCATCAGTCTGCCAAACACATGATGATTACGGTGCACGATGATATTAAGAATCGCGTCGGCTTTAACGACCGCGATTTATAAAGTCAAATTGATTTGACAGGCATGGCCGTATTCAGGTTTAAAAACGCGTCCACTTAGGGCGTCGCGATTAATAACCGCCTCTCCTTTGATGCGTTGTAACTGGAGGTTTGCAAATCGCGGCGGGCTAGCTGGTCGCGATTTGTAATTCTGACGCTATTCTGACACCTGACAACGGCACGGTGTTTTAGACGGCTAAGAATCGCGTCGTACAGGAACGACGTGTTTTCTTGCTGCGACATGTCCCTTGCCATGCGTCAGGACGTACGTGCTCTGACACGGCCGTAAATGTTTGACTTTTAAATCGCGGCGGTCCTAATGGACGCCTTTAATCGTCGGTCATGCACTGTACTACAAAGGCGGTAAGAAAATAGCGTCGTCTCAGGCCGTCGCGTATATAGCGCCCAAGAAGGCGTCGGCCGTCCCTGACGCGATTTCAAGGAGTGCCCAGAGCCCTTCTAGGATTTTTTTTGTGATATTTTCTAGCTTTTTCTAAAAACCCTAAAAAGCCCTAAAAAGTAGGAAAACAGGAAAATTACTTAAAATGTTAACTTAAGACAGTCACTTTTGAGGCGTTACAGTGCAACCCGAAACTTGACCAATCTTTGGGAAAATTGGCGTGTCTACACTAGGTTCATCCCTTAACCCAAGGGGAACACTGTGTACAGTTCTATAGCTAGATAGAATCCACCAGCACCCCACTGGCCTTCTCTTCAGACAAGAAGAGGAACATTATATACAGTCATATAGCTGGACAAAAGTCTTCTTAGAAAAGAAAGAACAAACTGAGAGCTATACAAGATGAACACTAAGGAACTCAAACTCTTAGCTCACAGACTCTCCGCAAATTTACAATGTAGTGCAGAGAGAGTGAAGAGAGAAAAGAAGCTTGAATGCTTGAAGACTTCAGATTGTTGCCTGCACGCACACTTCTTCTTGGACTCGAGCTCTTTCTCTCTTGTTTGAGTGTATGTGGAGTTAGGTGCTTACTCGATGTACACTCCTTCAAAGATTTTTAGGTTAGCTCTTCTTCTTTTTTTCTTCAGCCTTGTTTCATCCTTTTATGGAGCAGCTAGAACATATCCATTGGAGCTCTTAGATCCATTGAGACTCTTCATCTTCTGCTCTTCTTCATCTCTGTCTAACATACACTTGGTGAGAGAGAGACAGGTCAGATTGTAGGCATAGAAGACAGTGTCAGATTAAGGAAATATTTTGACAGAAGGCCCATACCTCTTTTTGCCTTACGTCCATGTTTCCTTTTGACAACATCTCACCTACCCTGATGGATAGACAACAAAAAAATCTCTAGCCACACAGAGAAATAATAAGATAACATGTGAAGTACATATGAACTTTCATTTTGGTGCCACAGACATTTTGAAACATTTGAAATATAGAGGCAATCGATATGTCACTGAACAGTAATCGATATGTAAGGCAATCGATGTGAAACTTCAGGGCAATTGATATGAGATGTTCAGTAATCGATATTACAATCGATATCTATGAAGGCAATCGATGTTTACAAAGGCAATCAGTATGTGAAAACTTCGACTGTCAAAAAGTCAGAGTTGGACTTCAATTGTTCATCAATCAATATCCTCTTCGACTTTTCAGGAGTCAGAGTCGGACTTCGATTGTTCATCAATCGATATGCACTTTGACTTTCCAAGAGTCGGAGTTAGACTTTAGCAATCGAGGTGAAAATAAAGTAATCGATATAAAACAATCGATTGGTCAAGGAAACAACATAGACAGTTGAAGTGGAAGCTCCAACTGGCCAAAAAATAACACAATCGGTCGAAATGAAGCTTTGGATATGACGAAGTGTAACTTCTAATATGAAGAAGTTATCTTCGTATATGACAAAGTGAACTTCAGATATGACATACTTGGACTTTGACTGGACATGACCAAACACATGCATGACGAAGTGCCAGCTTTGGATATGACGAAGTGAAATTCAGATATGACGAAGCTAGCATCGTATATGACGAAGTGAATTTCGTATATGACGAAATGAACTTCGTATATAACAAAGTGAGCTTTGAATGTTCAAGACAAAAACATGTATGACGAAGTTAAAACTTAGTGTAAATCTAAAGTGATAATGCAATAATATATTGTATTCATGAGAGAAACATGATATGAAATATATTAATGATATTTTAAGTTGAACATGGGTTTTGTTATCACCAAAATAAAAAGGTAAAATATAAGAGTGGTTCAACAAATAGACCAATGTAATCCTCTTCAACACATAGATGATTATAATCTCATATATTATATATTTATAGTTACATTATATATATATATATACATATATTATAGCTATATCTATATCTATATATATATATACACCTATGTATATATATATATATCAATATATATACTATATATATCAAATAACATTTTTTATTATGTTAACATATATATTTTTTAATTAATATTTATATAAATTTATTTTATACTATAATTTTTTAATAAAATCTTGAATATTATTATAGCTGAAAATAGTTAGAAATATTAATATAAATTTTGAATATTTAAATTTGTGAAATATATTTGTTGACGGCTCTATCTAGCCATCTATGTAACGAACATATGTAGACAACCGTCTACATATGAGCTATGTATAGACGGCTAGTAGCCGCCTACATAAATTTATGTAGACGCGCACTTCTGACTTTCTACATAAGATATTTATGTAGATGGTTTCGCATAGCCATCTAAATATGAGGGATATGTAGACAACGTTTTTGTTATCTACAAAAGTGTATGTACATGAGGATATTTAGTCATTTACATATCCCCCATATGTTGCAAGCTATATCTAGCCATCTACAAATATTCTATTTTGTAGACGGATATTTTTAACCATCTACATCTTTGTCATATTTAGACGGCTCCATTTAGCCGTCTACAAATATCATTTTTTGTAGACGACTTCATTTTCCAACCATCTACATACCATCTTTCTCTAGTAGTAGAATTCAACATGCTTGCTTGGTTCCTTATATGCTGTAATGGTCCGTAATGAATGTTCTAGGAAAATGTTCTTTGTGCCACCCCTTCCATGGACGAGGTGAAAAACGTGGTTTGGAGTATAAATGGGAACAGCTCCCCTGGCCCTGACGGATTCACTGGTATCTTTTTCACTTCTTGTTGGGAGATTATTAAATTTGATATTTTTGCTGATGTCACTGGTTTTTTCCAAGGTCACTCTTTCCCGAGGGGTGTAACTTCTACTCTTATTGCTCTCATTCCTAAGAAGGCCCACCCTGCCTCCTTTAATGATTTCCGGCCTATAAGTTTGTGCAATTTCTGCTATAAAATTATTTCTAGGATCCTTTGTGACAGATTGATTCCTATTCTTCCTGGCATCATTTCTGAAGAGCAGGGCGCTTTTGTTAAGGGGCGTTTTATCATTGACAGTGTGTCTCTCCCTCGCCAGCTTGTGCGTGACGTTAATAGGAAAAGTCGTGGCGGAAATGTTATTTTTAAGTTGGATATCAGAAAAGCCTATGATAGTGTTGAGTTGGACTTTCTATTTGATGTTCTCAGGAAGTTTGGTTTCGCCTCTAGATTTGTGTCCTATATTGGCATGTTGCTCTCAAATTGTTGGTTCTCAGTCTTAGTTAATGGCTTCCATGCTGGCTTTTTCAAATCCTCTAGAGATCTTCGGCAGGGAGACCCAATCTCTCCTGCCCTCTTTATCATTATGGAAGAGGTGCTTAGTCGAGGTTTAAAAAATCTAGTCTCTACTGGCCAGGTTGATCCCTTATGTAGGCCCAAGAGGGTGCCCCACCCCGTCACATTTGCTTTATGCTGATGACACCCTAGTGTTTACCAATGGCAGTAGTCAGAATGTGAAGAACCTCATGTACTTCCTCAACAGATATTCTTCATCTTCTGGTCAGCAAATTAATGCAAGTAAGAGCTCTTTCATGGTCTCCAAGAACTGTCCCACTCAAGCTGCTCATAGAATCGCTCATCTCACTGGGTACTCTAGACAGTCTGGCCCGATGGTCTACCTTGGTGTTCCTCTTAGAGCTGGGAGGATCCTAACTTCAGATTACAAATCTCTTATTGAAAGGGTTAATGCTACTTTAGGCAATTGGAAGGCAAAGCTCATTTCTCAAGCTGGGCGGCTTGTTCTCATTAACTCCATTCTCATATCTCTTCCTGTCTACTTTGGCTGCTGCCTCCTCCATTCCCAAGAGCATTGTTTCTTATTTAGAGAAGGTTTCAGCTGCTTTCTTTTGGAATGGAACTGATGGTACTCGTCGTCTGCACTGGATCGCTTGGCAGAAAATTCAATGTCCCAAGGTGGAGGGTGGCCTTGGAGTTCGGAATCTTCATCATGTGCAGATCTCTCTTGCTGTTAAACAATTGTGGAACATTCGTCATGGTAGCTCTCTTTGGTCTAAATATGCGAGAAGGCGTTTTGCTGGAAAAACTTTTCTCATATCCCAGGTTTGGCCAAAAGCTTGTGCTCGGAAGCTAATTCCATCATCCATGCTAACACTAGATGGATTCATGGTAAGGGTGACAAGATTGATATTATCAAAGACACCTGGTTAGGGGACAGGCCGCTAGCTTCTTTCCTTCCTGGCCCTTTTGATAACTCCAGTTCTACGTTACAGGAAGTTGTTATGGATGAATCCCACCCTCTACGGTCTGCTATTCCTTCTCATATTCTTACTGGTTTATCCCTCACTACAGAAGATGACAGATGCATTTGGGCAGCCTCCTCTACTAGTAACTTTACTACCAATTCTGCCTACCATTTGCTTAGACATAAAGCTCCTCGCCGGCCAATAATTATGAAGATTTGGAATAGCAGTTTTAACCCAAGGGCCTCCTTGTTTTGTTGGAAAGTTCTCAATAGGGCTATTTCGGTGGATGGCAGAATTTCTGAATGTGGTATCCCCATGGTCTCTAAAAGCTCCTGTTGTTCCTCTCCCCAGTGTGAAGACCTTAATCACATTTTCATTGATAGCGAAAACGCTGTCACTCTGTGGAATTGGTTAACTCCTCTTGTGAGTAACAAAGTTTACCTCCATCCTCTTATTACTACCAGAATCTGGAATTTTATTCAGAACTCGGATATCCATTCCCCAGCTGGTTTTATTTCTACATATGGTCTGATCCTCATGCTTTGGGAGCTTTGGAAAGGTAGATGCTCAACCAGATTTGAGAATAAGAAGACCCGGCCCGTTGATATCATCTGGAATATTAAGACTTACATTGGCTTTGCACTCGACAAGAAAAACTTTAAGCTTGCTCCTTCGCTGGTTGAGGTGGATGTTCTCCACTCCTATGGTTTCTCTTATCAGTAATCGCCTCAACAGGTAAAGATGGTTCGGTGGATCCCCCCCAATATAGGATTTTGTTTGAACATGGATGGAGCATCTAAGGGTAACCCTGGCTTATGTGGTGGAGGCGGGTGCATTCGGGACAGACATGGCAAGGTTCTTGCTGCTTTTTCTAGCTTCTATGGTGAGGGTGACAGTACCACTGCAGAAACAAGGGCTTTATGTGATGGCCTCCGCCTTGCTAACTTCCTGGGAGCTCATATCAATGTTGTCTACTCTGACTCCTCAACTTTGGTTTTCTCCTTTCACCGGAATGTTTGTCCTAACTGGCGCATCCAGCGCTGGTGGAGGTCTGCTAGAGATTTGTTACTTAAGGATCAATCTGTCATTTCTCATGTTTTTAGAGAGACCAACCAAATAGCGGATAGGCTAGCCAATCAAGCTGTATCTCTATGTGTAAGGTGGTTTTTTGGGGAGATGATAACCTTCCTTTCTCATGTAAGGGGCCTTTGTGCATTGATAGAACAGGCCTGTTGAGTGTAAGGCTGATCTCATGAGAGCGTGACTCTCACTTTGTACCTCCTTTTTCTTTCTATATTTAGGCCCAGAGTTATTCAGCTGGTGGAGTCGGTCCATTCTCCTTGCTGGGGAGGGTGCACTCTCCTAGCTCGACCTCTGAGGACCTGTTTAATTAAAAAAAAAAAAATAATAGTGATAGAACACCGGCTGGCGAGAAGAAATATTCTGTTTTAGAGCCCTCCAATAAGAGGCCCTATTTATTCCACAAATATTCCTAGATAAAACTTTCATTAGAATAATAATGAAAGGTTCATTCATCTATCACGCACCATCTGTATCTGCGTCCTTTTAAGATACCTGGTCTCACCAAGTAACAATCAAGGCCTCAACTTATGCAGCTGGTTGCATTTTGGTGTTAGCACGTACGATGGCACTATCTTGTTTCAACGTCCCAGATCGTGACAAAGTAGCATCACCTTGGATAATTGCGGATTAGTGTAGAGTTCTTAGAAGAACCCATCACCGCGCGCCCAGAGGGTCTTGACAAACCATTGGCTCGTATTCCTCCCACTGGATTCTCTGTGACCAGCGGAGCAATCCACAGTCGAACATTTTCATATTACTATTTAGACTTTTTTACTAAAATATAGTAGGGCCACTACCTCCTCACACTGACCAAGTTCTTTCAATCCGATATGGAGAGGATCCTTTCTCATCCTCCGACGGAGGCTGGCGGAAGAAGTTTCGCAAGAGTCTATCTCTCTAATTAGATCCCCATCCTCACGTCCATGATTAGATTATTGACATAGCTCTCATCTTCTTGGAAGGGTAGTTAATTAGATGGATGTATTTTCTTCCATACCACGACACTCCTGTCCTAACATCATGTGTGCAATGATCTCCTTCTTTCAGTAGTTTAAAATGTGAAAATATTTTAAAAGACTCTTGCGTATATATTTTATTAAAAGACTCTTCCATACCCCTCCCCCAACAGCCCCAACCCCCGCTCCCCCACCTCCACACTGCCCTCAGCACCCACCCTCGCACAAAAGCGCCCCCCACGCCCCCCCCCCCCCCCCCCACTAACCATTCCCCTAATGCTGCCCCACACCCCCTACCACAGTACCACCCCTCCCCCACAACCCTCCGAGCCCCCCTCCCTCACCCCACACAATCCCCAGCACCCGCCCCCTAATGCCCCTTCCCCTACAGCTGCCCACCCAACCCCTACCCCCCACCACCGCAGCCCCCGCAGACCACCTCCACCCACCGTTGGCCCCACCCCCACACATCTAGAGAGAGAGAGAGAGAGAGGGCTTATAGGAGGAGAGAGACGACAGTGACTACAGCAGCTGATGGTGGTGACGGCGGAGTTCGATAGCGGCGATGACAGCGTCCGATGGCGGTAGCAATGGAGTCCAACGTCAGCTAGCGAGAGAGAGCGAGAGAGAGAGAGAGAGAAAGAGTGAGATAGAGAGAAAGAGAGAGGATGGTCTTAGAGAGGGGTAAAAAATAAAATAGTGATTGAACGTCTTTGGTCGCTATTCGGTTGCTAATGTAGCGACTAAACTTCTTCCGTCGCTAAACCCGCTAAATTTGTGACTGAAATATTCTGTCACAAACTTGGTCTCAAATTTGAGACTGAATTGTGACGGAATATTTCGGTCACAAAATCTAAGAACTGTGGCTACAAAAACCCAAAAATTTGTGACCGACTTTTTGTCGATCACAATTTAGGCTCAAATTTGAGACTGAATTATGACTAAATATTTTGGTCAACAAATTCAAGAGTTGTGACCACGAAAACCTTAAAATTAGTGATTGAATTTTGGTTAGTCACTATGCAGTCTCAAATCTGAGACCGAATTGTGAGTAAATATTTCTGTCACAAAATTTTAGAGTTGTGGCCGCGAAAATCCAAGAATTTGTGACCGAATTTTCTTCGGTCACTATTCAGTATCAAATTTGAGAGTGAATAGTGATTGACTAAAATTTGGTCACTAATTTTAATCTTTAGCCAATGAATGTTATTAGCACTATTCGGTCTCAAATCTGAGACCGTATAGTGACCGAAATATTTGATCTCAGAGTCGGTCTCTGATTCCGCATTCTCCTGTAGTGAAAGAATCTTGGATTGATCTTTGGCGAGAGTCCTAATCAAGGAATGAATCCATCTAGATTAGGCAACTACGTCGCCAGAATCACTCGACCATTTTCTCCAGATCACCGCGCGCTCAGAGGGTCTTGACAAACCATTGGCTCGTATTCCTCACACTGGATTCTTTGTGACCAGCGGAGCAATCCATAGTCGAACATTTTCATATTACTATTTAGGCTTTTTTACTAAAATATAGTGGGGCCACTACCTCCTCACACTGACCAAGTTCTTTCAATCCGATATGGAGAGGATCCTTTCTCATCCCCGACGGAGGCTGGCGGAAGAAGTTTCGCAAGAGTCTCACTCTCTAATTAGATTGTAGCAATCTTGATTTTTAAATCCCAAATAAAATAAAAATTTTAATTAATAAATGTGATAAATAGAATTAAATTAGATTAAAAAGAGAATAATTGAAATAAAAGGAAATTAAATCACTACCCAATAAACAAAAATAGAAATGGGTTGTATTAATGGCCCAAGCATAAAAGAATGGACCTAAATGGGAAGAACCCATCATGAGATGGGAGCTAATTAAGTAAATTCCATACCTAATTAATTAATAAATAGAAAGGGGTTAAGATAAATGTTAAATAACCTATATACATCCAAAATAAGAGACCGCATCCCATCCTAACCCTTTGGCCACGAGATTAGGTCTCTTCCCTACCCTATTAGGTGGATAAATGCTAGAAATAATGGAGATAGTTATGGATTTTCGGAGTTGGAGGAGAAGAGGAGAGTTTTAATATGTTAGGACTCTATTAGCAAGTTAAACACCCCAATTCGGCCCTATCAACCCCATAGATCATGGCTGGAGCTCTGGGAGACGAAGGAGAAAGGCTGTGGACGAAGGATCAAGGAGGAGAAGGAGTTGGAGCAAGGGAATTCATCTTCTCCACGTCAAAAAAACCCTACGATTTCTTAAACGCGTGAAAGGTAGGCAATCTCTCAAGCACAAATCGTGATATTTAAACCCTAGGTAGCCTATTCATCGCTCTTTAAAAACCCTCTGATTTCCCTATGTTTTGCTCCTCCATGAGGGAGAATTAAATGCTTGAATCCTGAACTTCATCATGCGCCTGAACCCTAAAGTTGGCTTTCAATCGATCCTCGCATGTACTTGATCCATGTCCTGTAAATATTCTCATAATTACTACATGCTCTTAGCTTTCAAACGCTCATATTTTCCCCAATGTTTATCATGTGTCCATTGCCAATTAATTCATTTATTCATGACTGTGCATAATTAGGTGTGAGACCCCGAATTTTTTTTTTTTATTCTCTTTATATATATGTATGTATATGAATGGTGTGTTGGGTGTTCGGTTGTTGTGTGCTTAGCATGCGTAGTTCATTGTGCCTACTATAAGTTTTATCCTTCTCTTGAGCATGAGCATGTGCGTATATCTATATATATACATGCGTGTATATGATAATTAGTGTAGAAGTGAACAATTAGCTAATTAGAGGTGTATTACGAATACCAAGAATCTCTGACTTAGGATACTTGGATAATACTATGCGTGTGCTATCTAAATATTGAAGAATATCCTATACTACCTATTTCATGGAATTTTTGTATGAGAGTATATGAAGTACATATGTGTATGTACGTATGTATGTTATCTTATGCGTGTGACAATTGTATATCTAATCCTACATGCATAACACCTTGGTGTACTTATATATGCATGTGTATGTTTAATTGTAAACATAGTTCATTGCATGGTTAGTTAATGCGTACATTGTACTTCGTACATTGCATGTACATAAAGAGTTCAAGCATGGTAGGTGTACTTAGTAGCTTATATTGGGGTTCTATACTCCTCATGAAAAACATGCATGTATTTTTATGATAATTAGGTGAGAATAGTCAATTGGCTAAATTATGCATATAGTACTTAAGCAATGTTAGGTAAAGTTGTGTAAGTTAATCTAATTACCGGTGCGCATGTTGTAGCCATCTATTTCAAGCATAATGTGCATAAGTATGCTATACCAGTGTGTGTATACTATATATATATATGTCAAATCAAGTGTGTGTGTACAAGGACTATTTTATCGAATAGATTATTCGTAGCTAACCTAACTCATATCACCTCCTAATGATTTGCGAAGCCCTCACAATTCTTGTCATTCTATCTTGTCGTGTGTTGAGTCACACTTATGTAAAACATCATGTACGCATAGGTAGGTATCTACGTACATCTTATCTTAGTGTATTTATGTATGCTTGTGTATGCCTAGGTATAAATGATATTGATTGCCTGGTATAGTAATATACATGTTACACCTTATACATTGTATGTATATATATAGTGTAAGCATAGTTTCTGCATGTTTTTTTTAAGTTCTGGCCGAAGGGCCAATTAGCGTCAACATGGGTGGACGCCCATGAGTTGTCGGCGTCCATCTCGATGGACACCAATCCTTAAGTAGCCGTCCACATAGGTGGACGTTTACTGTTCTGACACTGCATGCGTAGCAGGTCAGAAATGCATGGCTTGCCATGCTCCTGATTGGGGGATGGCCAACCCAAAGGGCTCTCCCACCCCTGCAAAGGCAGACTTCGGGTCTTGCCTCATAAAAACATCAACCTTGCTGCTTGCAAGGTGCTCTCTTGGCCTTTTCAAGAGGAGAGAAACCCTAGATCAGGAATGTGAGGAAACCTGAACTTGAGAGCTCAGATCCGGCGTTCTGAAGCTTGGTTCCGGCGATCTTCTTCGACAAGGAGGAAGTCCAAGCATAGGAGAAGGCCTCCCCGGTGCTGGACAACGACCTACAACCTCCTAGAACCCGGAGCAAGGGAGTTTGGAGGCTTCTTGGCACTGCCCAAGGAGAGCTTCTCCAACCATTTTGATCCATTTGGAGATTTATTCAAAGGCAAGTAACCTATCCATGATGTCCTCTTATGAGTCTAGGTTGGTTTTATGATTTTTGAGCATTTTCCCTCGAGTCCTAGACCCCCTCATTCACCCAAGTTTGAGAGCTCAGGTCTGTGTTTCTGCACAGACCTGATTCGACGGCAAGGTCCGTGGACGCCCAGATCATGCTTGGTGTCCATCGGCCATGCCGCTGACCCTGAGTCAGCGGCCAGAGACCGCCGCCAAGTTCCTCTGGACAGAACAGGGAGCTGTTCTGCCCTTCTTATACATTAATTTTGGTATGGTTTCCGTGATGAGGATATATGGTAATCCTATACTCTATGTATATTGTCAATCGTGATGTGTGGATGAGTGTGTTGTGCAATGGTGAATGTTAGAATATTGTATCCCATGAATCGTAAGTATGACTTGTTGATGATCTAGCCAAATTTATGTTTCATGATTAGGATTAGTATGAATGCCTTGGTTTTGGTCTGATCATGAAGGTTAGTGGGTCAGTATGCGTGTTTGCAATTTTGATAAATTATCCATGCTTGTGTAATTTGCTAATAAATCTGGTTCGGTAAAATAAAGCATACAAGAAAGATTGTGATGATTAATCTATAGAGGTATGATTTAGGGTAATCTTGTATTCTCAAATCATGCATATGTTAGTAGCCTCTGTTTAAAACAGTAAGTGGCAAATTGCAAGATGTGTTAAACCCTATGTTAACTTAAGTTGTTAATAGCATGCTAATTAGGTGTTTTATTTTCTGTAAATTCTATTTAGCTCAGAAAAATCTGAAATTTTGAGTGTATGATCTTGAACCCTAAAACAGCATGTGGTTAAAATTTCAGGTCATTTGGATCAGTAAATAAGAAGTTATGTATTTTCATGTGAAATGTAATAAATTACATATGTTATCGTAATGTGGATAGTTATTGCTTAAACCCAACCTGATTAGTGTATTTACTGTGTTAAACTCCTGAAATCTGTAGTAGCATGGTTAGGAGAAAAATAAAGACACATTGTGCATGAGAAAAGAAGGAGATATGAGTGTTATATGTAAAATACGTGTTAAAACTCGGTATGAGTAAAGTGTAAAAGTTGTGCCTATGCGACACTGCTACCCTAGAGGCATCGGGAGCCGTATATAGAAAAGTCCCTATAGAAGGCTCCATGTGATATAAGTTTGTCCCAAAGGCATTGGGAAAACCCGGAGGTGGACAAGTACCACTGGATAGGGTGGAGAGGGCTTCTCCCGGTCTGCGCAGTTACCAAGATTCACCGCTGTATTGCCTAGGTGGTGAGCATGTGTATGAGTTGTGTCATGTGTTGTGTTATGAGTTGTGTTATGAGTTGTGTTGAGAGCTGTGCTAAGGAATGAGCACGAGCTATGAGATATTTGTTAGTGTCCTCTACTGGTGGTTAGGACTATGTGTCATGGCAAATTGTTTAAGCAATGAAAAATGAATAAAGTGTGAATTATGTGAACATGGCACGTGGTAAGTGCCCAAGATGCACGTGGTAAGTGCAATCGATGTGATATGTGATAAGTGAAAGTGGAAGAGAAAATGATGTGGAAATGAGTAAATTGTGTAAGTGTGAACATGTGTACGTGTCAAATGTGTAAAAGTGAACAATGTGAATGAGTAAGTGTGCAATCATGTGAAATAAAAGTGTTAGATTGTAAACTTATGATATAGGTCATGAAAGTGTTAAATGCATATCCAAACAGCAACCTAAATGTATGCAAAACAATGTTTCACATGTGTAAAAATGTCTAGAATCCATGTTAGGGGTAACTAATGAGTTTGTGTGCAAAATAGCATGATGGGTTGTTCACATGATATGTTTTAAGCAACGTTGTAGCTCTCATGTGTAGATTTATAGCCATTGAATCATGCGAAATCAGCAACCTAAAGCATGTAGAAATGTTCATGTATTTGTTTAAAAACATGTAAGATCCATGCTAGTTGTGTTTCCTTTCATGTGTGCACAATGTTCATGTTAGTAGCTCTCATGTCTTGGTTCTTTAAAGACAAAGTTTCATAAGTAAATTGAATAGAGAGCATGTGATAGGTAAATTTTATTCTTAGAAATCTGAAAGCATGATCCATGTATAAACTTGTAAAACTTTCATGATAGGTTGAAACCTTGGACGTGATTAGCATGCCATGTTTTGAAAATTGTAAATGTGCATGTAAAACCCCTATAACTTATACGTGTATGTTATGAGTAGTGTTGCTTGCTGAGTCTTTGGACTCACTCTTGCTTCGGCACACAGGTTGACAGGTATCGTGCACTAGAAGGAAGCGTGGCGAGGATCATCATTTAGGAGACTAGTTTGTGGAGCTATTACCAGTTGTACTTTTCTTTTGCACAAAAAGGATTATTGTATGGACAATATTTGGACATTGTAGTTCTCTTTATTTTGTATTAATGTGGACATTGTCTTTCTATCTCGCTATTTAGATTGTGGAATGTGTGTTGGTGACGGGTTAAGAGTTGAGTTGTTTATTTTATTCCGCTGTACTCTATTGCTATCCAGGTACATATCAACCTATCGACCAGTGTTGGGTACATGTCCCACTGTGATGATGCCCTTTTTACCGATGGGGATTGGTATAATCGTACCGGTATGAAGAGGGTCGTTACATTAGGTCACCAAAAAGTAACCTAATCAAAGTATGCCCTATACATGTCTATTTTCTAATTAATCATGCTCAGTGATAGATCTGTCTGTCTAGTTCCGTTTAAAAGTAGTTTCATGAATTTTGAAGCATCGTGCGATTTTATATCGAATTTAGAAGTGGACTGTATCGAGTATGGAGGGATGGAACCCACCTGGAAAAGGGTAAAATCTCCTTTTCTGGGCTCGGGCCACCTTCTGGAGTCGCGACGGCCCGGCCCGTCGCGATCTCAGAGGGGGTCGCAACACAGAGGTCCGTCATGTTCTGAACGCGACGGGTCGACATGTCGCGACCTGGCCGGGTTGACCCTAGTGGCCGGTTCAGCAGAACGCGACCGGGCCTGGCGTCGCGACCTGAACACGATAGCCACTTACGTCGCGACCTCAGTGTTGCGGCCAGAACTTGAATTTACACTTATACCTCTGCTATATGTGGTATTTAAACCTTGTTTAACCCTAATTAAATACTGTCATGACTATTAACAACTGATTATTTGTCAATGAGTAATAATACATGAAATTCATTAATTTAAATGCCATGAGCACAATATTGCATGCTCTCTTGATTCAATCACACTTGCACACACTAAACAATCATGTTTGCCATTAGACCCCTATTAATTTACTCAATAATATATCCGGTAATTAAGTGTAACAATTCACTTAAATTCCCTATTTAATAATTACAATTGTCTTCGTTTTACTCGCGCATTTTATACACCGTTACCGCTTCCCTCGGCCTTCGAGCACTCGAGGCACGACAGACACTAGTTTCTACACACTCTCTTGGCTTGGACCACCTCTCCGTTGGGAATACTCCAGACAGGACCAGGGACTCCTTGTCAAGGCCTCCGTAAGTCTTCTTGGCTTTGGCGCACATCCTTAGCCAACAAGCTGGTTGTACCTTCAAATCCCGTTACATCTTTAGAGATCAGTACGATCCAAACAGCCTTAGTGTGTTCTCTCTCTTACCTCGGGATCACGTTAGACCGTCTAGCCTATGTCCATAGTACGGCTAGTGGACGGTTGTGACTTCTACCTGACTGCCGGTACCCGACCTAGTGTCGTGCAACTGTGACTATCATGTTTAACGTTGTTTTATGATTGTACCCCTATCTCATCTACTATCTCGGTACTCTCATTTTTTCACGTTCTCTCTACACTCTCATCTATTCGTCTATACTCTCATCTATTCTTGGTACTCTCTTGGCCATTTATGTGATTGTCTAAGATAAGAAAATGACTTATGCCAGCGCAATAGGGCCCGATATGGTCCTGGTGAGAGCGCCCGAAAAGTGCCAGTGCCCATGGGAGTTAAAATGATCAAGGGTGTGTACGGCATGCACTCAATGCCATTATACTATCAAGATTAATCTTTGACAATCAAAGTGTTATCAATACAAGTGCAATCTAGTCAAGTGTTATACAAGTTCTATCGTTACATGCTATTATCGTTACATGGCCATTCCATTATCGTTCTTGTTGTGCTATTTCCCTATACAAGTGCTATTGTTCTCTTACCATCGTTACTTGCGCTACATGACTATGCTCTCTAGTTGTCCTGCCACATAAGACATTAATTATTTAAAGCATGCTTGTTCTCATGAGATATTAAGTCCTACTACGCGTTAGTCGCTCATCCTACGTTGTTATTCCATGTGTTCAGGTGAGTCGGATGGCGATTACCACACGCACGAGGATGGGAACGAGGATGATGTCCAGGAGTGACCCTTTCAGTGACCACTACTTAGTAGTTAGTTAGTATAGTTA